>JAZKJV010006567.1:0-73460 GCA_037367405.1 Ottelia alismoides | reverse complement strand
GTTATGGCCCTCATCGCCTCATTGCACCTGGCAGGGACCCTGTTGGAGGCACATGTACGGTTCAGCCATGCATGTCGTGAACGGCCATCTGTTTTTGCAGGTCAACATGAAGGACGCCGCGCCTGAAGGAGCGGGAGTTTTTCCAGGGCAAGCAGGAGTACGCCGACCTCGCCAACACTGGCACCACCTTCCTGTCAGAAAAGTTGTCCAATCACCTGATCCAGGAGATCATGAAGGCGCTGCCGTCCCATCCAGTCATATATTGAGCAGACCATTGCCAAGACCCAGAAAGAGCTCAAGGTGGGCAGGCAGGCAGGGCCGGGGGGGTGGGCACGTCCAGGCACACCGCGGTGCGGGATGCTGCGGGGTCGAGGCGCTGGGTTCACGTGCAATCATGGACAAGTGAACAAGCCGAGGCGCATGCATGGAAGGGGGGTGGGCGCGTGTGCGTGCGCACCTGGCCCTGGAACGGCGTTTGTGGTGGGGGTGATGGCGTTTGCCCTAGGTTGGCTGCGCTGTTCAATGCGTCAAGCCTGTGCATTCCTCTTCGCTCGGGCGTCTCTATCTCCTTGCTGGAGCGCGTCGTGTAGCAAGCGGCTGACGCCCGGTTGCCCACTTGTCTCTGCCCTTGCGTCACCGTCGCCTGGGATTGCAGGCGCTTGGCGGCGACGTTAGCCACAGCCGCGGCGCGATGCTCCACACGGTGCTGCAGCTGTGCCAAAGATGGAGCGCGCGTTCGAGCGCACCGTGGACGGCGGCAAGGACGGTGAGGCAGGCCGGCCAGCGGGCAGGGGCGGAGATAGAAACGCTGCTGGCTCTGCGTGGTTACGAGGCTGAGCGCTCCTGAAAGTGCTGTCGGGTGGCATTGAGTATGTTGACGTGAGCGCTGCTATCGAGGGGGTTGGGGTCGCTGGCCGGGCCCCTGTACGTACACGCGCAGGGCGCGGCACTGCCATAGCGGTTGCACTGTCGTACCGGCATGAGGTGCTGGTGACGCTGCCGGCAACGCAGGCGGCGAGCGCATCCTCGATATCTTCGAGATCAAGTTGAAGGAGGCGATCAACAAACTTGCCGTTCCAAAAGATCCTGACGCTTAAGAACGTGCAGATGGTGGTCAACGAGGCGGATGGCTACCAGCCGCACATTATCGCGCCCGAAAACGGCTACAGGTGGGCGGCGCAGACCACCACGCTTTTGATGAGTAGCTGGCTGCCGCGTGTGCGCGCTTCTTGTCGTCCTCGTGCGCCCCGTGCCCAGCGCCAGCTGTGACCCACCGCGCACGCTTGAGCTGCACCATATGGAAGACTGGTGTGTTGTGCGGACGCGCCATGAATCCGCAGGCGGCTTATTGAGGACGGCCTGGGCTTGCTGCGAGACCCCGCCTTCCTCGCGGTCGAGCAGGTAGGCAGGCAGGCAGGCATGCCATGCACCCGCGGCGAGCGATGCTCTTCGGGACACGCACACTTGGGGCCGTGACATTCAGTCCGTGGTCGTCGGGGAGCGCCGCTTTGCCGCGCGCTGATGTGCGCAATGAGCAGCAAGGTCAGTGCTCGTGCCTGTGCGTCTGGCGCAAGCTTTACGTCGCGTCCGTCACCCTGTTATCGACAGGTGCATCAAATCCTGAAGCAAATCGTCACCATGGCCGTCAACTCACCAGAGTGCGCAGACGTGGCTCGGTTCTTCAACCTGAAGAGCGAGCTGATTGCGCACGCGTCTGACACGCTAGGTGAGCGCGCAGTGCTTCCGCCACGCCCTTGTTGCCGTGTGCATGCCGGCCCCCAAGCTGATCTGTGCCGCACTTGCGCCGGGAGAGGCATGAAACCATCCATCCTGACAGTCTGAACAGGCTGCGCAACACCGTTGCGCCCATTCCTTGCGCGTAAGACGCACCGCTGTGCCGACAGTGAGCATTTTTGACGTGGCTTCCAGCTTAAATCCCCTTGCTGCCCTGCCCTGCGCGGCCGCTGGTCCGGCCTGCAGAGAAGCTGCGCAAGGAGGCCGACTCCATGGTGCGCACGCTGGTGGACATGGAGGCGTCGTACCTCAGCGCCTCGTTCTTCCGCGAGATTGTCGCGGCGGAGAGCTACGCCTATGACCCGTCTCGCGCGCGGCCAGCCTTCTACACGCTCACAGGGGAAAACCTGTGAGTAGCCTTACACACACGCACATGGGAACACGTGTCGAGCGTTTCCTGTGGGAGGTGTGCTGCTCGCGGGGGTCGCATGCTTTCCAAGTGAAGGGGTTTTGACGGCCGAGGCGAGAAGGCAACGAAGGCCAGCCTCGGCGGTTGGCGCCCATCAGCACAGGCATGCTCGCACGCGGTGCATGCATGTTGCGTGCCTGTGCCCCATGCTGCCGTCCCTTGGCCATGCTGGCGTGGTGCAGCTTTGAGAAGCAGTACGGCAACCTGCCGCCCGCCGATGCGCACCTGCAAAAGATCTCCGACCACGTCAGCGCCTACCTGGCGATCGTCCAAGGGCCAGCTGCTCGCCACTGTGCCCAAGGCCATCGTACACTGCATGGTAAGAGGCGGTGTTCCGGACGGACAGGATGGATGAGCAAGGTGCCTGAATGACCCCAAAGCATCTCTGAAATTTATGGTGCGCTCAGGCTCAGCGCCTACAGCGTCTCTGGCAGCGGCGCTGAAGCAGGTTGAAGCCTGACTGTGCCTCTGCATCTCTCCAATGGCCCACGTCACGCCACACACACGCGCAACGTCGCCTGCCTCCAACATGTGCGGAGCAGTGGGGCCCGCGCGCACAGCAGCTGGCCCTTCTGGGTATCACGCCCTCCCGAGGCCTGGCCCCGTGCCCACCATTCCCCTCCCCTGTGCCCGCGCCCGCCCGCCCGCCCTCCCGCCCGCCCGCCCGCAACACAGGTGATGCCCGCCCAAGGCCGGGCTGTTGACAGCGCTGGCTGAGGAGGTGGCTGGCAAGGACGAGCCGCAGCTGCGCCGCCTCATCAATGAGAGCGAGGAGACGGCGGCGCTGCGCGAGCAGCTGAGGAAGCGGCTCACGCTGCTGGAGCGGGCGAGCAAGGAGATTGCAGCGTTCATGTAACCAGCCGCCCTTTCACCTTGACCACGCGTGCACGACGCCGCTGCTCGTGTAGCGCCACGTGCGGGCGCGCGCATTCGCACGCACCTCGCCGCACTTCCGCCGCCTACTGGCCCATATAGGGAAGGAACGGGCCTCGACGCGCTGTGTAGCAGGGCGGCTTCAGCCGCCTGCAGCGACACGGCCGTGCAGGCCGTGTGCTGGGGCTTGCGCTGTGCGCGGGGCGGGTGTAGCTTGGGCCGATGTTGCCGACGGCTCCACGGCCGGCCGTGTACACTCTGTTACGCCGTCCGCATTTAAGTAGATTTGGGGCTCGGTCCTCGTGACCGCTGTGGCAGTGTGGCTCTTGAGTAGCACTGCCACTCATGAACACATGACTGGATGTAGAGCAGTTGACGACGCCCTTGCTAAGGATTGTTTGGCAGGCGGGGGGGGGGTAGAGCGCAGCCCCCGTTGTGTATTGGCTGCAGATGGGCGGGCGAGCTGTGGGGCAGCGCGCACGCGTGAAGCTGATGTCGGCGATTGTACGACCATCCGTGCGCGATGCTGTGTGCGCTGTGTGCTGTGCGTGCAGTGGCAGCGCGCCTTTTCCCCGAATGGTGGTGCCGCCGCTAGTGCCATTCACGACGCCACGGGGCTGAGCTTGGACGGAACTTGCATGCGTGTGTTTGGCAGCCTGCAATAGGGTAGTGGCCAACTGCAGCAGGAGGAGTGCGTCCGCCGCATTGCACCTAGTGCCCTGCATGGTGGTAACAGCGGCCGCCACTGCAGCGGCTGCGTCGGCGGGCCGAACCGGTCGATGGGAGGTTGCGTTGCGGGACGGGGAGCCGCCGTCAGCGGGTGGTACGCCTGCTGCTGTCCTGCTGCACTCTGCAACCCCGCACCTCGCGGCACCCCGCAGGCAGGTCGATCAAATTGTACAACAGCAGTACGGCTTTCCCGGCAGCCTCAGCGCCAGGGTGGGGCACAGCCGCACTCGCAGCTGGCCCCTGGCAAGTGGGTGGTGGTTCACCTGACCCCCTCCCTCCGCACGGCACCAAGCGCCGCAGTGGCGGTGGCATTGAGTAGGCACTGCAACGCTCTGCCGAGTCCCGACCTTTGCGTGCGCAAAGTCGCAGCGCAGCGGCTAGCTGCTTCACCCAGCGCGCACGCAGGCCCAGCAACACCAGCGCCTGCGCCAAGGAGACTGCTGGTATATATGCGACAGGGCCTGTGTAGCTTGTTAGAGGCGGCCTTTTCCAAGGTGTGGGGCAGCGTGCGCCTGTTTGCGTCACTTTTACGGACGCCAAAGACCCTCGCTGCTTCGATCGGGCAACCCACGTCTCCCCGCCCACGTCCACGGCGTCCGCTACTTTCCAAACTGCAGATGCAGCTGTCGCACCATAGCCAATTGATGAACGCCAGCCGGTCGTCGTAAGTCCCACACCACCATCAGCCGTTTGCCGGTATGCCCTTACCAGGACCGCTCAGCTTCAGGTTGGCTGGTTCTTGCTGCAGGGTTGCCCAGCGGCTGCAATGTCGGAAACCGGTGCTGGCGCCCGGCTTCAGCCGGACCCGGCTCCAGGCGCTCAGCAGCGCCGCTGTGGCAGGACGGTAGGCAACACGTGCCCGCCTTGCGACTAACGCAGCCCCCTTCCGCCGCGCATGCCCCATATCAGACGCGGCAGCTGCTGTGTGCAATCGGCGTGGTTACAGGCCGAAGGTCAACGTTGACTGGGACAGCCTTGGCTTTGGCTTGAAGGACGTGGCTGGGGTGAGCTGCCGGAAGCCGGAAGCAGCCGGAATGAAGCCGTCACCGCCCGCCACACGCAAGCCTTGGGTAGCTGCAAAAACGCAACAAGTGCTAAGCGGGTGTTCGTGCGCGCGCTGCGCAGACCATGTACGTGTCCAATTGGACCCCAGAGAAGGGCTGGGACAAGGGCGCGTTGGTGCCGTACGGGGCCCATCACCGTCATGCCCAGCGCACAGGTCCTGAACTACGGGCAGGCGATCTTTGAGGGGATGAAGGCGCAGCAGAGCGCAAAGGGCCGTGTCGTGGCCTTCCGACCGGATCAAAACGCGGCCCGCTTCAAGGCCGGTGCCGCGCGTATGAGCATGCCGGCGGTCCCGGAGGACCAATTCGTGGACGCCGTCAAAGCGGTCATCCGGGAAAACCTCGACTTTGTAAGTGGTGCGTTTGGTTACGCCGATGCCCCGCTGTGCCAGCCGGCGTCATGACGGCCCATGCTGCATTTCAAGGCAGCCTCGGTTAGCTTGGTATTGCACGCTGCATCAACGCATCGCGGGCCGGCCCTTTTCTGCACCTGTCAACGTGTCCTGTGGGCATTATCACATCCATGCACGTGCATGTGCACATGCCCCATCTTGGTTGGCGCCGACGTGCCAACGGTGCCGCCGGCGGTCGACGGGCCGCCGTGCGTGCGCAACACCATATGTGATGGGCTACCCGGCTGAAGATGCTTTACATAACTGCAACAACCATAGGCCCTCATGGGCCTCGGATGAGACAATAATACTCGCTGAAGCCAAGTAGCCCGCACATGTTGCGCCGAGCGCCACCCATCGCATGTGGGTGGGTACGCAAGCCGCATGCACGCCAAGCAATATATGCATCGGCTATGTGACCGCTGCCTGTACGTCTTGCACGGTCGCGTTGTGGCCTGTGTTGCCCAGGTGCCCCCGATGGGCAAGGGCTCGCTATACCTGCGCCCGCTGTTGCTTGGCACCGGGCCCATCCTGGGTTTGGACCAGCCCCGTCGTACACCTTCACCATCTTCGCGGCAGCGGTAGGCGCATACTTCAAGGTGGGCTGGGCCAGATGCCTGTAGCGCGGCAGGCGCGTGCACCGCACTGGGAGGCGCGCCAGCCGTCATGTTGGGGCACCAGCGCCGTGGGGCACACCCCCGTAATGCGCCACTGGGGCTGGCTCCACCAGGGCCAGCCTGCGGCACTCTGCCAGGCTAGGCCAGGCGCTTGCTGGGGCGCACGCCATGCGTTGTCCGCGCAGCGCGTGCGGAAGTGCTACGAGCTGGGCATAGACGGATGGCGGAGCCAGGGCCGGACCCGGTGGCGAAGGTGCGCGCGGTCAGAAGCTGCAGGAGGCAGGCTCCCCAAAGCCGTTGCTTCCCTGTTAGCACGTTCAAGGAGGCGCCGGCGGTGGCGTCCCAGGCAGGCGCGCGGTGCCTGCCTGTTTGCGGTGTTAACCCCGGCCCGGGTTAAACCCCAGCCGCACCGCAGAAGGTGCGCGACTGGATCAGTTCCAGCGTAGGCTGGGCCAGTTCTAGCATGGCTTGGGATGTCGGCGAGGGGGTTCAACATGCGACATGCTCGTCGCTCGTCCTTGCAGGGTTGCCGCAAATGTCCGCTGCTGCGCCGTTCAAGCGTACATCGCGGAAATGGGCAACGCCGCCCAGCGCATCTTGCATGCCGTGCCTTGCCGTGGATGCAGGGCGGCCAGCTAACGCCCATTGACCTGATCGTGGAGGAGCGTTTCCACCGAGCGGCGCCCGGTGGCATGGGCGGCACCAAGGCGGCAGGCAACTACTCGCCGGTACGACAAACACCGGTGGCGGTTCACCAGACCAGATACAGCGTGTCACCTGCCCTGCGTCCGCTCCCCGCCTGCGAGTGCCTCCTGCACGCGTGCGTCGGGACCTGCTGCGGCGTGGGGTTCATGCACCGTGCCCGGCACGCAAGCCGCAGCAAGCTGCAGTGGCGTCGCCCCACTGCCTGTTGTATCAGTTGTCCTGCCAACGGCAAACTCCAGGCAACGCCCCTGTGGGGCATGCATGCGGGCACGCGTCTCACCTTGCCTCATCGCCGGCCGGGCCGCGTCGCGCGCCGGGCCGTGGCCTCGACTGCCCCGTTCGCTCACGCGCGTTGCCTCGATATGGCGCTTGCCTCTCGCCGTACGAAAACACGTGCGCACCCCAGGTGCTCGTGACCCAGCTCGAGGCCAAAAAGAACGGCTTCGCAGACGTGGTGTATCTTGACGCCAAGACCGATACGTACCTGGAGGAGGTGTCGAGCTGCAACATCTTTGTGGTCAAGGGCAAGACCGTCAAGACGCCGCCGCTGTCGGGCACCATCCTGCCCGGCGTCACACGCCGCTCCATCATTGAGCTGGCGCGCTCGCGCGGCTACGACGTGCACGAAACGCCGGTGTCGGTGCACGAAGCGATGGAGGTAAGGCGCGCGTGCAGGCCCGTGTGCGCAGAGGGCGCACGCTGTCTTGCCATTGAATTTGCGCGTGGGCAGCCCGTTGTATGCGCACGGTGGGCCGCCAGCATGCGCTTTGCCAAGGGCGCTGCACGTACATGCCGGCTTCGCCTTGCCCTTGGCTATGTACGCCTGGTACCTTGGCCGTGCGCAGACGGCGTGAAGCCCCTGTCCTCGAACCGCCCGCAGCATGCGCACGCCGCAGACCGCCATTGGCCTTTCTGCACGTGCTGCTCAGCGGATGCGCTCACCCCTCGTCCCTTGCCCTGCTTCGCCGTGCTCAGGCTGACGAGTTGTTCACCACCGGTACCGCCGTGGTGGTTTCGTCGGTTGGCAGCATCACGTAATCAGGGCCGCAAGAAGCAGTACACCGAGCCTGGGCACGCCGGAAAGGTGGCGCTGGAGATGTACCAGAACCTGACAGACATCCAAACAGAGCGGGCCGAGGACAAGTTTTGGCTGGGTGGTGCCTGTGTAAGCAGTCTGACTCAGGCTCAAGCGGCGGGCACGCTGTGGGCGCCGCCGCCGTCGCGTTGCTGCGCGGTGGCAAAAGAGCGGCAGGTGTGCGTGTATATGCATGTAATACTATTAGCTAATCTCGCTGACTGATAAGTGCCGTAGCGGCGTTCAGGGATGTGCATGAGCGAGAGCTGTCCGGCCCGACCTCCGCACACGCCGCAAGCGCGGGGAATAACTGACGCTTGTTTGCTGGCCCGCTGTATTGCTGGCGCGCCGATTGTAACAACATGGTCGCCGCGAGTGTGCTTGTTTCTGTGCTGTGTACACGGCGATTTCGTGCAATGATCCCGGTGCCGCGCCAGGGCCGTCCAGCATGTGAGGCCACGTCGCAGCATGGACGATGACCTTGCTACGTTGCGCGGGGTTGCGCAGCGCAGCCAAAACGCAATAGGCGTGACTTGGACTAGGTTGCTTCGACAGCAACAACGTTCGAGCCTTGCCTTGATGAACAGCGGCCTGCCGGCCGTTGAGGAGCAGAGTAATCGCGGGTCGGTCATTCAGTAAAGGACAGGATGAAGTACAGTACAGCGCTGCAAGCATCACCATCAATCCAACGGCACTGGCACAGAGCAAAGCGTCAAACAAATGCATGCAACATGTGTTCGTGTCATTTCATGCAGCGCACGGCACTTGCGTCAATCAGTCAAGCTTGTACCTAATGAATGAGCAAACAGCAGCATCGGCGCGGTACTGGGGTGCCAAAGAACTCACGGAAGGGTGGACCTTGTGACAAAAAACGTCCGAGGGTTCAGGCGTGGGTTGCGCTACTTTGGGCCGGGTGCACAATGTGTATAGCCAACCCGCGGATGAATACCTAAAAGTCACGTACAGTACGATGATGCGTGCCTACCTATAGCCTAACTACAATACACTCAACGCTGCATGTGTACCTTGCTATGCCATTGCCTCTGTGTCAAATCTACGAGCAAGCTGCGGCGCGCTGGTGGTGGAGCGTCCGTCAAGCGCGGAGCATGCACGGCGTGTGTGCCCCCCAGCGCAGCGCCTCTGCACGACCTGCTGACTGTGCCGGCAGCGTCAGCGCCGCCAGCACCCACACCCCCACCGGCCTTTCCGCCGGCCGGCCTAGCCTCCGCACGCGCGCTGTACTGCTGCAGCTCAGGAGCAGGTTGAACGGGCTGCTGCGTAATCATCGTGATCGGGCCTCTGCGCGCATCGGCGCCGGATCGCAGCGCCGCCGGCCAATGCCTCCGCTGGCCACCACCCCTACTGGGCGAGGGCTGGGTATGCTAGCAGACCCGCCCTGCCCCTGCCCCTGCCCTGCCCAGCGCTTCTCCTGCAACGCACTGCCTGCAGGCTGTGGCGGGTGCCCAGGCCAGGGAGGGTTGGCGCTGGTTGGCTGCTGCTGCTGCGCTGGTGCGCTAGGTGGCGGCGCCGCACGATCAGCATGCCGCAGGGAGTCGGCCGCCATGACGGCCGCACGCCAGCTTCCAGCCAAGCTGCTGCCAGACACAGCTGCTACTGCCACCCCGCCTTGCTGACCTACGGCGCAGCTCTCCGCCAGCAGCACAACATCCTGCTGCCGTACGCCAACGCTAGCAGCCGCGTTCGGCGTGCTGGGCTCGCGTTGCGCAGCTGGCGACCTGCCCCGCGGCGCGAGCGTGTCCGTGCCAAAGGGCCGTCGCCCCTGTGACCCACGGGTGCTGCAGCGCCTGCAGCGCCGTCAGGCGCTCCTTGGGTGCAGCCGCAGCAGGCGGCGCAGCAGGTCCAGCAGGCCGCCGCTGGCGGGGCGACCGTCAAAGGAGGGCGTTTTGATGGCACTGGGCGAAACCCTGCGCGCACGAGCCAGCGCGTCGCTGTCGGGTTGATCACAACGCCGCGAACGTCATGAGTGTTTGCGAGCGGCGCCGTACGGCTTTACAGGCAAGTAGATGATCTCGCCAGGCAAGCATATATATGGGGGCCCCGCAGGTGCGGGCCGTCGTCCGTTCAACCCACAAGGCACCAGTTGCCGTAACACGTGTCGAAGCGCGCCAGCCAGCGGCATACCTGCCAGGATCAGACACTCCTCCTCCGGCCCGCTGGCAGACGACCAGTGCGTCATTTTGGGCACTGTCGCCACGGCGGCTGCCACGTCTTGTTCATCAGGCTGTTGCTGCAGGTGCTGCGCTGCTTCCGCGCGTGAAACCCACTTGCGAGAGGGCTGGGGTGCTGGGCTGCCGGCCCAGCCCAGAGGGACGCCAGGGTGACGCCAACGGCCCACATATCCTGCCATCGCTGGTCGTACCCCTGCATGGTGCGGCAAACAGCAAGCACGACACGGCAGTGTGCAGCGGCTGACCCCACCGCTGCTCGCACTCCCCGACCCAAATCCACAGCCACCCGCGACAGTCCGCGCATGCCATGCACGGTCGGGTGGGATGCAACGTCGCACCTTGGGCAGGATGGCGAAGCCGCGGGTATGCGCGCTTCCGGGGTCCAGGCACTCGGGCGGCATGAACTGCGGCGTGCCGGCGGCCACAAAAGCGGCCATCGCCCGCTCCGCCCGACCAAGGTCGGCAAGCACGACGCGCGACGGCGGCCCGTCGCGCCTGTGCCTGTGCAGCTCGCTGCCGCAGCTGCTGCCGAAGGCGCCGCTGCTCGGCGCGCTGTCAAAGCCGGACCCGTCACTTGCGGCGACTTGGCTGTGTCGTCCATGTCATGCGCGCTGCCGCCCATGACGCGCAGCAGGTTCTGCGGTTTGACGTCCCGATGCGCCAGCCCGTGCGCCGGTGGCAAGTGGGCCAGCGCGGACAGGAGGCTGCTCGCGATGCTGCGCAGCTCATCCTCCGTATAGCCCCCCGTCATGGCCTTGAGCTGCGCCTCGTGCCACAGATCAAAGCTGGCCGGCTCCAGCGCAAGGTAGTAGTGCTTGCTGCCACGGACGGCGGCCCAGGCCTGCAAAATGTGGGGGTGCTGGAGCTGTAGCTGCAGGCGGGCCTCGCGCTGCGCCACGCCCACGAAGTGGTCGCGGGGGAAGCGCTTGACGACGACGAGCTGCTGGCTCTTGACAGGGCTGTTGCACGGTCGCCTCGAGTGTTTTGTGAAGTCATCGCCGCCGCCCTGTTGGCGCGCTGCATCGCCTGACAGGGTCCGGTGTCCCGTGCACGCAACGATGCTGGTCCTGTAGACCAGCACCCGCGAAGTGAAGGTGTGGCCCGAGGCGGAGCTGTCAGGCCGCTGGTAAAGCAGCTGCGCGCCAGCAAAGCGCACACCCGCTTGCCGTGCTGCTGCAGCGCATGTTCCAGCGCCGGGGGGCAAGACGCACCCAACAGTTGCGCCTGTTGCCCTCTGGTGGGCTGGCCGTACCGCCACTGAAGCAGCTTGCAAGCCAGCCGAGCGACAGCGGCGCCATGTCAGCGGCGCCGCTGCCCGCGGACAGTGGGCAGCGGCAGAGAGCACCGCCCCGCTGAGCTGCGGTCCTGCCCAGCCGGCCGCGGTGTCCGCGCGCACTGGACGCGCACGGGCTCACGACACGGTCGGGACTCTGAGAGGCTACAAGCTGCGCCCCTAGGCTGCTGGAGCAGCTCTTGCTTTGGTAACAGCCACCGTTCTCTACCCAACGTGCCGTGGGGAGAACGTGTGCGTGATGTGTGCGTGCGTGAGTGGACGAGTCAGTTTGGACTTGCGGGTTGGCCCTCAGGAGCTAGAGGTTTGCAATCAGAGTACGTAGGCTGATGCCCCGAGAAGTCCTGGTGCTTGTTTTGCAACAGGTCTGCTGGGCGACCCTGTCGCTTGACTTCCCACGCAATTGCCGCAAGTGCCGTACCTCCGGGGAGGGACAGGTAGTGTTCCCTCGCCCTGTGCAACACGCCACTGCTGCTCACTGGCTGCTCACTGGCAGCCACCGCCGCCGCCGGCCGCCCGCTGCGCGCCCGGTGCGCGCGACAAGTGCCTGCCGAGGGCCACCGAGGCCGCCCGCCTGAGTTCCCTTGTCCTTGCATGCAGGCCGCGCCGCGCTGGCGCCGCGTTCCCATGCGCTCTGCGTGCGCCTCACAAAGGGGGTTTCTGCAAGTGCTATCGCCGCGGCAGCGAAGGCAAGTTGCGTGCGGCAATGGCTATGCATTGCCCCAGAGTCATCGAACGGCACCTAGCCCGGCCAATGATTTTGGGTGCATGCCGAACGACGATTCATGTGTACGATTCATGTGCCTGTTGGTGCTCCGACCCCGGCAGCGGCGATCCACGGCGGGGCAAAGATAGATGCGGGCCGTAGCCTTACAGGCCTTGCCGCAGCATCCCTTTGGGCGGCCGCCCACGCTTCCACAGCCCTGCCGCGCCATCAACCTACCAGCAGGCGCGGTGCACGAAAGGTGCCCCCCGCTGCCTGCCATGCCATGCGGCTACACATCCCAGGCCCCTGCCGGCAAGCCCCGTACGGTACAGCACAGCGTAGTGCGCACATCAACTTGCGAGTACGAAGCTCTCGGTCCATGCCATCAAATGATCAAATACACTCGCAGCCGGCCTTTACATGACAAGTTCATGCGTATCATCAATTCATCCAGGAAGCATGAATCAATGCACGTGGCCTTGTTGGAGGGCCGCACTTCCAAGCACGACCGGCCGCCGGGCGTAGTACATGCAGTGTACTGAGGCCGGCGGCCTGGCAAACCCGGCTTATGCCAACGCCTGCTTCGGCGGCGTTGCCAGCGACTTCAGCGCGCTCAGCAGCACGTCCTTGTACTTGTCCAGCTCTTCCTCAAGGCACTGCGCGGTGACGGTGTACAGGCGGTTGTACCTGCAGCGGCAGCAGCACCACGTAGAACTGACGGCCAACTCAAACATCAAGCTCTGGCTCTGGGTTTCGCTGAAACGCTGGGTGGCACACAGCACACTGCCGTCTGTGCTGCGAACTAACCAAAGCAATCCCGGAACAAAAGAGGGTCACAGGGCAAGCGTTCTTACCGGCCGTTGTACCCCAGGGCGAGCAGAGAGTACAGGTGGCGCTTCTTATCATCTTCCTTCTCGATGGTGTACTCGACATAGTAGCTGGAATTCACCTCGCGCGCGTCCAGCAGCTTCGCAACCTGCATGTCAGCGGCGCAGGACAGGACAGCTCAGCAGTCGAGCGACTGAGGCCAGGGTACATCACCTCCCCTCCCGCGCCTCGCCCCTCCCCCCTCCCACACACACACACCCTACTAAACTTCGCTGTGCACTTGACCAGTTGGTGACACGGCTAGCTAGCTAGCTATTGCGTGCGGCGCATACTTTGCCTGCTGCCAGCCGAAACGCACCATGGGCGCGCGGTGCCCGCCGCTGCCGTACCGTACCTGGACGGGCTCGTTGCCGCGGGCCCACTGCGGCGCGCGCAGCAGGTAGCTGCGGTCCTGGCTGTTGACGAGGTTGGAGCCCAAAACGTGTACGCGTCGCCGAAGGAGCCAAGCTTGGTGAACTCGACTGACACGTTGGTGACCACGACAGTGACGTTCACGTCGCGCGGGTTCACGTTGGCGGGAAAAAAGGCGACCGTGCGCCGCGTGCCTGAGAGCAGCGCGCAGCAGCACAGGGAGCGAGTGCGGCACGTACGGTTTTTGCTTCCGCCAAGCCCCTACGGCGGCAGAAGGAGGCGCAGCGGTGCCAGAACGGCCTGTACGTACGTACAGGTGGTTCCGGTGCCAAGGTAAGATGAACAGGATTGGGGCACACATGGCTTCTGCGATCGGGGGGCGGGGTCAGCGCCTGGATGTGCCTGAGGCTACAACGTGCAGGGCGCTCCTGCCTGCACCAGCCACACGCTCGCGTCAATGGTGCTGCTGCTGCTGCCGCTATTCCTGCCCAAGCTATGGCTCGCACCGCACCGCCTTACTTGTGTCGCCCGCATATTTGCTGCTGCTGCCGATTGTGCCCTCGCCGTAAGCCCAGTCCGAAGGGACAGCGATCTGAAAGCCATCGACAGGGTCTGCATCGCAGATGGGTCAAGGGGGCAGGAGGGCAGCCCTTCCCATGATGCGATGATGATTGATGGCGCCAGCCGCGCGCACTCGCGGGTGGGTGGGCGCGGTGGATCGTGGGCAGTACAGTGATGGGCGACGGGAGTCGGCTCACAGCCATTAGCTGGACCCACTGGGCTGCAACTCACCTTTGAAAGTACCTCCGGTTTCATCTGCAGGGTCGCAGACGGCGCCATGCGTCAGTAACGCCAGCGCGCGCACGCGCAGGTTTGGTACTGCACAGTACGCAGGCAGCCGCTCCCATGGAGCGACGGGACGCTTTCTTACCTGCTCGCGCGGCGGCCGGCATCAGCGGCGCGCACGCAAGAAGGCCGGCAGTCGAGAGGAGCAGGTGGCGGCGACTGCATGCGCGTAAACCCCCGTCGCTCGTCATGTGAACCGCGGCATGTTTGCAGAGGGGGTTGTGTGCAGGGGGAGGGCCAGCTGATGCACCCCACCGGCGATTCTTACCCACTGGCTTGCTGCGCGACACCAGACGTTGCATGCGCGCCCGGTACCTGCTAACACAGGGGTCCGTCGTCGGAGGTTTAGCTACGGGCGGGACGCTCCGACGGCGACTGACTCGCAAACACGCAGCATGAGCTCACCAGCCGGCATTGTACCACGGTGCGCACACCCCTCAGCGCCCTGCAGGGGGACTGCGGGCGGTGTGCGAGCTTGCCCTGGGCCCCGCCCGAGAGCGTGCAAGTAGATGGGTCATCTTCCAAGCCCTTCCGAGCGCTGGGCGCGAGCTGGCTGGTGTTTTTGACCTGCAGCGCACCCTATTTCCTAGCTCATCAGAGTGTGCAGTGTGTGAGTTGGCTGCGGCCCGCCCGCCCGTTGAGTGGTGGACGAGGAGTGTACGGCACACAGGCGAGATGTTCCTGTGCGTCGTCGTCGTCGTACGTGCACGTCAGCACGGCACTGAGGTGAACCACCGCACCTGCGTGCGTGGGCCGAGCCGCAGCAACCGCCCACCAAACCGCGCAACTACCCCCCACGGCGCAAGCGCCCATTCACCTATAGCACGCACGAAATGCGTCTGACACACCATTTGCAGCGATGCTATCCCTTGCCCCCTTCCCCTAGCGAGCCACGCCACTGAGCGCCGGTTTGGCATGTTGCTCCGCGGCGCAGCCGGAGCAACAGGGTTTCCGCTGCGCACGGGACGCCGCATCCCTCGAACCCGTGTAGCTAGGGCCTGGCAGTGCGCGCGATGAGCGCGTCACAGTCTCCCCCGGTTGCTGGGGACCAACAAGGTCCCTCGCTCTAGCGTCATACTGAACGAGCAGCGGGGCGTAGCAGGTAGCCAGTTCAAGGTTTTGCAGTGGAACATCCTTGCGGACGGGCTGGCGCAGAATGGCGACTTCATCAAGGTCAGTGACCCGGGGCCCGACCTGGATGAGCAGGGGACCCATCACCTCAAGAGATGAATGCTGGGTCAGCGCACAACAGCATTCCTCATTGTGCCCGGATAGGTCCCAGCGGAGTGCTTGGAGTGGCCCTTTCGAAAGCCGCTGGTGCTGGCAGAGCTCGTCGAGGCCGGGGCTGACGTGATCTGCTTGCAGGAGTGTAATCACTACGGTGCGTCCCCCGCCGCGAGCACAGTGGCCTCACGCGCAGGCTTTGGAGCGCGTTGCACATGCTGAAATGTGTCTTGGGCCCGCGCGCTGCAGATGAGTTGTTGGGCCAGCTTGAAGCGCTCGGCTACGCTGGTGCGTTTCCACGCAAAGGTTTGCTCGCCTGCCGAGCGCTACAAGTGCCCTCCCGACGGCATGGCGGTGTTCTACAACCGCCGGCGGTTCGCGCCTGTTGGAGCTGCTAAAGGTGCGCCTGCCGCAGCCGATGCGCAAACCATGGCGCGCCTAAGGACCCGCGCTTGGGCTTGGGCCATAGGGCCGCGCGCACAATAATGCACCGCCTGCCCAACCACGCTGTACCTCTACGATCGTGTGCAGGCTACACGTTTGTCGACGAGCAGGGCCAGAAGCAGTCCCAGGGATTCCTCCAGGTGCGTGTTCCCCGGTGGCGCAAGCGGCACGGCAGCATGCGCCATCTCACCTCCGATGCGCGCGGCCGCATGGCTCATGGACGCTTGCAGCCCGCGCGTGAGCTGTGCGTTTCATGCCCTGCCCTGGTGGTTTGGTTCTCGACCCATGCAGGATTTGCGCCCGCTGTATGTGTGCATCCTGGGCATGGCGTACCAGCGAAAGCGCCTGTGCCTGCCCGTGCCCGCAGGTCATGCTGCATGACAACGTCGTCCAGCGTGACGTCCTCGTGGTCACGACGCACTTGAAAGCCAAGGAGGGCGAGGAGTGCGAGCTTGTACGAGTCAGCCAGGTGGGTGGGGTGCCGTGCCTGGGGGACCGGTTGAGGGTCCAGCGACAAGTGGGTGCTGCTGCGTGCTGGTGTAACAGACATGTTACCAGAACTGGCAGCGATGAGTTCCAGCCTTTAGTGGTTTCCGCTGCGTATGGCGCTTTCAGCCTTGACCGTCCGATGTTGGATTGGATGCTTTGCAGGCGCGGCAGCTGTTGCGGAGCGTATCCAGCACGCTGGCTGCTTGGTCGGCGCACAAAGCAAACGGAAATGGCAACGGCCACAGCAATGGATGCACAGCCGCCGCTGACGACAGTACGCTAGCTACACTTGGTTCCGAGACCGATAGCAGCCTTGACGAGGCCGCGTTGGCCAGCTCGGTGCCGGTGGTTATGACGGGGGACTTCAACACAGTGCCGACATCAGCAACCTGCCAGGTGGGCATCGTACTGCGGTTGTACGGTTGGCGCCTTGACCATCGTATGGCCAGTGCTGACTGCGCTGCACACCGCGAAGTGCACGCCCTGCATCCCCGTGCACCGCTAGGGCGCGCAGCTGCGAGATTGTCTGCGCAGCGCATTCGTGCACCTCACCGCGCCTTTGGCGACATGGGGCATGTGCTGTGCTGTGTGGCTCCTGCCGCTGTTTCTGTAGGCCATCCATGCGCACGCGTTGCGGTTGCAGTCTATGTGGGACCAGCCGCCGCTTCAGGCAAGCACAAGCGGCCAGCAGGCCGACGCGCAGTCACAGGAGTTCAGCACCTGGAAGTTCCGATCAAAAGGTACGTGAGTACACGGCAGTGTCGGACTATGAAGCTCGGCAGGAACGATACAGCGCGTCCTCGAGCCGCATCTTCCTGCGCTCTGTGCCATTCTCTAACATGGAGCTAGTGCAGTTTTCGCCATACGTCGGATCTGCATATTGAATTCCCGGTGCTGCGGGGCTCCTGCACGCCCACCAGTCGCTTCGGACGGAGCCGATTGCCCCGTCGCCCACTGCGCCCGCCCGCCCGCCTGTTTATGCACACGCACAGGCGAATCGAAGCGCATCATTGACTACATCTGGTACACGGGCAACGGCATGCTGCGGCCGTTGCGGCGCTGGCGCATGCTAACAGAGGGCGAGATTGGGCCTTGCGCCCTGCCGTCGCCGTCGTACGCCTCTGACCACATTTCCCTGTGCTGCGAGTTCGAGTGGGAGCTGCCCCACATGGACTGGGCCCCAGTAAGGAGGAGGACTGGGGTTAAGGGCCCGGCTGGGGGCCGGGGGCCCCCGGCCTCGGATGATTGGGCGTTGTAGGGTGGCCTGTCGGGCGGCCAACCCAGCCAGACAGCCAGACAGGGCTGAGCGCCTGCGTCGCCGCCTAGCCTAGCCTAGCCTAGCCTTGCTACAGCAGCGCTGTGCGTTGTCCGTTTGCTTTGCGCGTTCGTCTGAAGAAGCTCACGGTTGCGTCTGCTGCTTTTGTTGTTTGGGTGCCGTGCCTGCCATACCATGTGATGTGCTGGCAGTGCGGCGGGCCGCCCGGCGGCTCGGTGCGGTGTGCCACCCACCCACCCACCCCGCACATGACGTGACATTACGTGACGGCCGGTGACCAGGAATGTCTGTCGAACTGTACCTGTATGGGTGTTGTACACAAGACGTCTGTTGTGTTGGTGGTGTGTTCCCTGCGTGCCCTGCCCTACGATGGCGTGGCTGCCTTTTTGGTAACTTGTCAGCGCGCCATGTGATGTGCATCATCATCATGCATGTGCTGTCGACATTCGGGTTGCGCCTTCCTTTGCTGGCGTTGCGGCTTGAATGCCCGTAACGGGCCCGCCCGCCAGCAGTGTCAGAACAGACAACTCGTTTGCGCATGACCCCACGGTCCTGCACGGATGCCTTGTTTGCGTAAACTGCTTGATGCAAAGGCATTGTGCCCATGATTCATGATTTTGTAGAGTGCAGCCGGCTTGTATGAATATGGGTTGCGTTTGTCAGCGCCTTCACAGGCATGCTACCACGCGGCAGCGTAACATGGTGATCACGTGGCGTGCTTGGTGTTCGCTGCACGTCCTATGTCAGTTGCAGGCTGTTGGACGCCGTGGTGGCGCGCCTACGGCGGTCAGCAACTTTGTAGCGGAGCAAAGGGTGCGCAAGATGCAGTCGGCCTCGAAATCATTGGGAACGATGCACACCTGCAACGTGTGTGGCGTAGCTCCTGACGCCCACAGTTGCGTTTACCACGCTGTAGTGTGGTGGGTGGCGGAGGTGGTGGTGTCGGCCCCCAGCGCACAGATGATGTGCTAGAGGGCGCAGCCACCCGCTTTCCTGCGGCTGGGAGGTGTAACCACAAACCGTTCTTCTCGTCGGAAGGGTTGCGTACCGTACCGCACACACCTGCCCTGCGTGCCCCGGACCGGCACAGCGCGCTGAGGCTGCGCCATACACCAGGTGGGCAGGCAGAGTATTGGGCAGCTCGCATGGACAGTACGGGAGGTGCTTGCCGCCCTGTTCGCCCTGGACAATGCCCGCCCCTTCCAGCTGAGCGGTTGTCAGCCGTGTGGTGGCTGGTGGTTGTCAGGGCACGCTCAGGACACTGACTGCTCACTGGCTGATCCAAGCATTCAGGAGGAGCCAAATGTGCACATTAAAACCGGCTTAGTGGCGCGCGGCGCTCGAGGTACGGCCCAATGGTGAGGGTGTCAGTTGGCTTTTACAATTCTACGATGCACTAACACGTATTGCGAATAGACATGATGCATCAATCATAAGGCAATAACTGAACCCATCGGCAACCCCCTGGGGTGGGTTGCTCGCTGTTTGGTGCCAAAAGCTGTGTTGCCGAAACAACTATTCCGGACAGGCACCTTCCAGCGGGTACTGGATGTGGCGGCTCGCCTGCCAGGACATCAACATGTAAAGAAGCACAAGAACTGACTCATGCATGACGGCCGTACATGGCTTAGGTACAACAACGCCCTTGTGGTTAAGCAAGGAAAATAGGCGATACACAAGCCCGGCGATGGTGCAAGGGTCACCCTATGCAAAGGACCAATGGGGTAGGCAGCAGGACGCCGAGACAGGAAGAAAGGACCGTGCGTGAAGTACGGCCGACACGGCCAGACGCGGCCGACGCACAACCGTCGGTGCGGCTGGCACGACACAAGCTGCCAACCCTCGCAAACGCCGCTATGGTGCTGTGCGCACGTTTGCAGGCAGTCTGAGTGAACATCTCCGTGAACGCACCAAGGCTGTGGACTGGAGTGCCGTCCACCACCACGTCTCACTGGCTTGACACGGCTATGCATGGCTCACTTGCTGAGCAGACAACTTTCCTGACAGGAAAGGGCTCCGCTCCACAGGGCTGCTGGCGGGACAGCGGGGAGGCGCGGCAGATACGACAACTGCCGCAATACATACACTACTTACTGCTATCTTCCCACACACAGTATTTAGGACTGCACTAGTTTTTGTATCGTGTCCGCAACACATGGGCCCTGTCGGCCCTTGCCTGGTCGGCTCGTCTGCAAGGCATGGCCGAGCGTCCTGGCATCGCATGCCACCCCGGCGCAGGCGTACCACGCTGGCAAGCACACCGACGCAAGCGGGCTTTACTCAGCAGGCGCTGAGCGCGCTTCATGCTCCCCCAGCATACACCGTGCTGCACTGCCTGCGGCATGTGCGGCGCAGCGAGCCAACGACGCACTACAGCTACCAGGAATCGCGCCACGGACCAGGACTTGTCAGCACTGCCTCACGCAGCGGCCGGGAGCATTTGCCTCCTTCACTGGGGGCCAGCGCGGAGGCGTTCGCCTCCAAGATGCTGCTCCTGAGCTGGGAATGGATGTCGCTGAGCGTGCCGGGCGCGTGGTTGAGGAAGACGGTGTTGCTCTTGCCGTGCGCGCCGACGTCGCGCAGCGTGTCGAAGTACTGCGTGATGAGCATCAGCTCCAGCACGTCCTTGGCGCTCACGTCCACGCCACTCTGCGGTCAGGGTGGCGCAGAGCAGAGCAGAGCGGCGTGCAGAACACGCGCACACCACAGCGGGGTGTGGCAGGCGAGGCAGGGGAAGACACGGCACGGCATATGCGCTAACGGCGGACTGAAGCGTGCACACAAGTAGCAACCGGCCTTGCCACCCCGCCGGCCTGCCAGCTCTTGCTCCCTCCCTCCCTCCGCCAATGTCCTTTCTCCACGATGCAGCCTCGCTGCCTTACCTGGAAGTCAGAGACGCTTTCCTTGAGGCCGTTGATGATGGGCCTGGCGCTGGCGGGCGATACCCTGGCCCTGCAGGAACTTGGCCTCAGCCTCGGCCTCGGCGGCCTTCACCACAGCCAAACTACACGCACCAGCCAGCCGCAAGTGGCGGGCCCAGGGGGGAGGTGAGGGCAAGTCGGAGCCGTATGCGGCAGGCCAACGCCTAAACCAAGCAACATGGGCTCGAAGACGCGCGTAACTGCACAATTGGTGGCGCTGCTCAGCAGGCAGGCCGGGCCCGCCGCGCGGTATGCAGCATGGCATGACCAGCAGAGCCCAACCAGAGCCCACAGGCTGTGTCCCGCGTGGCCGCTGGCCGTGCTGCCTCACCTTCTGGGCCTCGGCCTTCTCCATGGCGGCGACACGGAGGCGCCGGGCTGCGTTGATCTCGTTCATACTGCGGAAGGGCGCGGGGAAGGGGATAGCACAGCGTCGGCACCGCTGGGAGCAGAGGAGCCTGTTCAACCCAGCCGCTAGACGCCTTGGCTTGGGTGCGGGGCACAGGATGGCAGATGCAAACATGCAAAGCACAGAGACTTCGCCGAGATTAGGCAGATGCAAACATGCAAAGCACAGAGACTTCGCCGAGATTAGGCAAACGCCGCATGTCAGAGCTCTCAGGGACTTACGCTGTGATGACGCATGCCGGTGCGCCGGTGTGTGACGCCGCGGTTGCAGGTACCGCGTCGAGGAAGGTAGTGTTGGATGGCGGAACATATGCAGCAGGCAGGCGGCAGAGCCAGGGCGGGGCGGGGCGGGCAATAGGGCGGCGGGTTTGGGCGGAGAAGACGTTGAGCCGCCACAGCACCATTACGAAGAAAGGGCATATCAAGCAAAACCCCATTCCTTGTCACTTGTTTCCACGTGATCACGCCGCGAAGCGCGGACAAAGCATGTGGCGATGCATGATGGCAACGACATCACAGCGGCGGCGCACGGCGCGGCATTCCGCAGCCGAAGCAGAGCAAGGGATAGCGACACGGCACGGCACGGCTGCGACGGGCGCACCTTCCTTAACCTTGGGCGCGGGCACAATGTCGTTGACCAGGACGTGGATGATGAGGTAGCCGTAGGCGCCCATGGACTGGGTCAGCTCGGCTCTTGATGCTGCAGGGCGGGCGGAGGGCGCGAAAGCAGACACGCCGGAAACAGGGGTTTGTGCATGTGCGTGCGTGTGTCACGTGCACGGCACAGAGGCCGTGGTTGTTGTTGTGGTGGTGGTGGGTTCTGCCAGGGCCATCGGGGAGGGGAACGAACACGCATCATGCAGCGTTGCCCACGCCGCACCCCTCAGGCCTTGACTTGTGGACTGCCCGTGGCGTGGCGCATATCGGTGACTCGTTGCTCCAAACGGCGGGCGATCGCCGTTGCCCGGGCCCGTGCGGGTGGCCTGATACAAGCTGAGGGGACCGCACGCAACTAGGGAATGGCGTGCGGCCAACAGAGCCCAACGCACACAGCGGCTGACGGCGGCGCAGTCTCCCTCCTGGAGATCTCTCGCCCGCCCGCCCTGGCTTGATGTCCCCCTTCCCGCCCCGCCCGGCGCTCACTGCTTTGCAATCTCTGCAGTGACGGGCGGAGGAAGGGACGGTAAGCAGCAGCAGGGGAGCGAGGGGACGCGGCATCATTACTTGGTGGTCAGGTAAACATCGGAGATCGCTATCAAAGGTCTTGCGTGCGAAGATGCGCAGATGGCAATGAGGTGTGGCAATCAACTGCCGTCATCGTGCATGCGCAACCGCGACCCACGCCGTTGCCAATCGACTAGAGATAGGGCGGGCTTGCATGGCCCCCGCACCCGGATCGACGCCTGTAGGGCATACGAGATGTGCCACGATCAGCTCCAGTTCAGCATTGGTGGGCTCGCGGGAGACCAACCCCGACGCATATGCCGCACGAGAGCCGTGTAGAACAGCCGCCATCAGCGCCCGGTTGCAGGGTTGCGCAGGGCCTGTGATCACCACAGCGGCTCGCCGGCCCACCCCATGTGCGGCACGCACACGGGCACGGCACGTGGACTAGCTGTCAGCGTACCTTCCTTCTCCGTGAAGACGTCATCCAGGTTGAGCTTGGGGACGGCGGCACGGACCTCGTCAAAGACGTAGGAGGAGATCTGCTGCCGGCTGTCCGTCAGCTTGTAGAACGCGTCGAAGAGCGCCTCGCGCTGGACCTGCATGTATATGCGTCCCAGGCGGTGCATCGACGCATAAGCGCATGCACGTCAGGGAGTCGGGCACATGCCGTGCCCGGGGAGCTGCATGCATGCATGCATGTTTGCCCCGCTGACGATCAGCGGCTGTGCGCATACAGGCTGGCCTTGATCGCGTCTTCATTGCCCGCATGCCATCGTCGCTGGTGTGTACAGCGGTGGCGCGCGCCATGCATGCTACCGTCGGTGCGCGCAAGCAGGGATGGCATGCTGGCGAGCCCGCAGCGTTCCACGTGACGGCTGTCATGCAGCGCACCTGGTACTGCACGCTGATGACGAAATGGACGAACACCTTTTGACAATGGGGGGAGGGGAGGGGGGCGGGATGGGAGTGAGTTGCAAGCAGGCACACCAGATGCACAGGGCGTACAACCAGCTGCGGTCGCGGAGCCCAGCTGCTTCGCTCCTGAAGCCCCTCCCCCACTGGAGCCCGTGGAGCGCCTCCCCCCGTGGAGCCCCTCCCCCCTCCCTCCCCTCCCGTGACCAACGTTATCACTTTTGGCGATGACATTGACGTTGATGATGGCGTTGGCGTTGGCGTCAACGTTGATGATGACGGTCATACGATGCGGCGGGTAAACACAGACAGAACACAACACCCTCATACAGTTTCGCGTGGGCGGGTTCTATTGCATGGGTCCTCAACAGGGTTTTCAAGTATTTGGGAAGGACCATGCAGTTTCCTCATAGAGCAGGCTAGTACAATACGACGACACTTTGTGGGTAGGGAGCAGTGTTTTTTTGTTGGTGGAATAACTCCAACCGGTGGAACTAGAAAATCAATTCTGGCCGAAGGCCGGTGGAACAGACACTGAATTGTGCGCCTGGCCGTGGAACGGCCGCGTAATGGGTTGGTTGGTCGGCACACTGTCGTACGATGACAAACCTCGCGGTAAACTGGTGTTGGGACTTGTGGAGTTGGGACAGCGAACACCGATCAGTGTAAAGGCGCAAGGCATACACATACTTTGGCGGTGGGGGCGCGCCGCGCGCGCGTTCGACATTTACGCGCGCTGCACTTTGACGTTGAGCATGCATTCTGCATGCATTATGACGATTTGGGCAATCTTAGCCTAGACCTAGTTGGCCTGTCACGGAGGGTTCAGAAAGGGCTGAAAACAAAGGAAAATGGTGTTTTCAAAGGGGAAAAAAGGGGGGGCCGCTTGGCGGCCAGGTGGAACAGGAAAGCATCGGTGGTGGCTGCTGTGTTCCTCTAAGGGGAACTGGGAAAATGTCTTCTAAAAATGAATCAAACAACACTGTAGGGGGAGGGGAGCGAGGAGTGGCAGGCACACCCTAGGTGCCTCCCCCTCCCCCTTCCCCGGCCTCCCCCTCCCTCCTGCCCCGCGCCTTCCCTCCTTCAGGAGGACGACGCCCCACTGACCCCCCCGGTGGACGACTTCGTCTCCGCGCCAATGTCCTCCCCCCGAGCATGGCCCCCGCCCCCCCCCCCGGGACCGTACAGCGTCTTGGTCTCGCAGTTGACATCAAGCTGCTGCACGCGCAGGCTCAGGTGCCCAGCGACGCGGGCGCCGAAGCAGCAGTTGACGCAGTTGAAGCCGGGGTGGGCTGCGCGGTGATGACGGGTTCGGCAGGCACGGCAGGTGGGCGGGTCGGACTGAAGTGCGCGCGGTCAAGGCTGGCCCGGACAGGCGCTTGCTCACCAATGTAGCTGAATTTGCCGCATTGCTCGACGAAGGCGACGGACTCTTGCTCGGGGCAGGTGAAGCAGCAGCAACAGCAGCAGCAGTCGCAGCTGCAGCAGCAGCATTCGAGCCGGTGCCATGGTTCAGTTTGCTGTTGAGCTCAGCTTGCAAGCGGACGACAGGGGCTTCACCCTCCAGGCACAAACTCACCAGCTGGACTCACGGTGAGAAGGCCTGTTGACGTGGCTGTGGCTGGGGCTCATTTTTTCCTTGTGGTTCCTTTCGCGTTGGGATTTCAGGAAGGAGGTTGCACTAGGTGAACTAGGTAAAAGTGATCTGGCTTTGCGAGCAGGTGAAGCAAATCTGTCTGTCGGACCGACTGTCCACCGCGCTGAGGTTCAACGCGCACGTTCAGAGAGGAACGTTCGGCCTGTGCCGCTTTATGCGCAAGCTGGGTTCCGGCGTTGGAACTACGGCACACTTGGATCACGAACGAGGCCCTTGGCTCTCACTGGCCGCAACGTGCGCGGAGCTCCACTACTCCAGCGGTTGCCCTAACGGCACGAGCAGCCATACGCGTACAACCTGGGCATGGGTGTCGTGTATGGCCGCGGGCCGAGGGGCCCGCCTGCGGAGCCGTGCAAAACTGCGCGTAGCTGGAAGCAGCTGCTCGTCCAGAACGCCTGCCGTATTACCTGTTTTCACGGCGTCATCGGTCAGGAATCTTCTCTTATGTCGGTGCCCAAAGGGCGGCCTTCCGGGCAATGCGGTGCAGGGAGGGGCGCTCGTACAGCGCCTGTCTAGAGCTAAGGGTGGCGCGCCTCCCCTCGCCGTGGAGCTAGTGTGCATGTGCAACGGCGCAAGCTGCTGGTGCCATGCGGCCAAGGCAGGGCAGGGCAAACCGAGGCGCCGGCGTAGGCACGAGTAGTAGTGACGCTTGGGCGTTGGCATAGGCCCGCGCGCGGGCGCGCGGTGCGCGGCAGCCGGCGCGGCTGCTACGCTCGGCCCGGGGTTCCTCCGCCCTCCCTCCGGAGGAGGGCTCCGGGTACAGTCGACTGCACCCGACGACACGTAAGGAGGTCCTTGCTCTGGCCCTTGCCTTGGCACCCAACCTTCACAGCTTCAGGTGATGTGTGCGTATGCGTGTGCTACAGCCGGCACGGTGAGAGGGTGCCAACCGGTGGTTCCGGCCATCACATTAAGTTGGATGTAGCAAGCTACTTCCTGATTCATGCGACCACACGACGCCACACGACCAGCCAAAGGCGACTAGCACCCTCCGCGGTTTGCAACGCGTTGCTGTTTCGTGTAAACGGACACACCACTCGTGCGCAACCTCGGCGGCCGCCCACTCACCACTGCAGCCACTACCCCTCTTCACACGGGCGTGAACCCCACGCCTCATCCCCCCCCCCGCCCCGACACCATTTCACACGCAAAGCACAGCGCAAGCCGTCCCCTACCGTACTTGTGGCTGTGCGCCATAACGTGCTGCACATGCGCGTGCGCATGCGCGTGCACCTCTGCCGGTGGGTTAAGGCTCTTGAAGCTGAACCCAGTGACGGATGCCACGGTCAGGGAGAACTTGCCCTGGCGGCCGGGGCTGTAAGTGCAGGGCATGATGACGTAGTGACAGCCGCCATTCAGCTCGTACTCGGAGCTGGTCTCCGGCTGCGGCACGAAGGTGGACTCGGCGACGACGGCGCGCCGCGGGTCGCCGCGAATGTCGCCGTCAGCGTTGGCGGCACGCAGGATGTAGAAGCCGATCATATCGTCCACCGGGTGGCGCGCACGCGGCTTTCCGGTGCGGGCCAGCGTGATCCTGAACGGCGCACACACAACGGCAGCAGAGCGATGTCGAACATGGGAGCCGTGAAGCCGTGAGTACGTGCCGTGGAGCCGTGAGTACGTGCCGTGGGGTGTGGGTGTTAAAAGGGTTTGTGGTGAGAGACAAGCCCCCCCACCCCCCGCGCGCCTGTGGTTGGTTAGTTGGCAGCAATGCGCGTACACACACACGTACACGCGTGCAGTCAGTCAGTCCTCAGACAGCTTGCAGGCCGGAAGTGTTGGTTACGGCTAGGAGATTCACGACATGGTTACAACATGCGCGTGCGCACATACGCCACCCAAGCAGCCCACCTGACTCGCCCGAAGTTGGACATCAGTATGTGGTACTTGGGGTTGCGCTTCCACAGCGGGTGCACGTCGCAGCCGCCGCTGCTCTCGGCGGCCCACTCGCCCGCCAGCTGCACAGTCTGCGTCTCCGGCAGCGGCACCAGCTCCAGGGGAGCAGAGCTCATCAGCCGCAGCTCAAACGGCGCCTCTACACCGGCGGTGTTGATGCTGGGCACCAGCAGGTACGGCATCTCCGGCTCTAGGGTGGCCTGGGAAGGGAAGAGAATACGCAGGCCACACCGCGTCTGAGGATGCAGCGTCGACGCAGCAGGCAGGCAGGCAGGACCGATTAAAACACCTGCACCGAAACCTGCATTCACCTGCACCTGCACATTCGCGCGTAGCACGTGCCCGTTGCCATGGCATGCACCTCACTTCCCTGTCGGGCTGCTGAGCAATCAGGCTTAGTCGGCAGCTTGTGCGTGCTGTGCGCCGCGGGTACGGTACTCCAGCTCTGCCCCAACCGGTACCACCCTACGTATGAGCCCCACCTGAAGGACGACCTCTTCGTTGCCGCTGGGTCCGCTGGCGTCGGCCTCGGCAACCAGGCCGCCGCTGGAGCCGTCGTGCGCAGCGGCCCGTCTGCCCGGCCCGTCCGCCGATGCCTGCGGCTGCACCAGCGCCAGGCCCAGCTGCTGCGTGGGGTTGTATGGCGGCTTGATCAGCGAGTACTTGAGGTCCAGCCGCGTCAGAGCAGCTACAACCTGCACGCTCACGGTCAGGGCGGAGCAAGGCGGGCGGGGTGGGGTGGGGGCAGGGAGCTGGCGGCGGCGGCGGCTGTGGGCGCAGCGAAATCCAGGTACAAATGGTACTGCAGCATACTGCAGCATACCTCCAAAGCAAGCTTGTCGTGACAGCTTGTGATGGACGGTCACACACACGGCTAAGCACCTCTCCGACATGGCCTGGGCCTAGGTCAGGTGGGCCGATGGCCTCCCTCCCCCCTCCTGTCCCCACCCGGCCCCACCCACCTGCGCCTTTTGCTGCGTGCTGATCATGTACTGCGGATTGGAGCCCCAGGTCGGAAGTCCGCGGCCGCCGCCGGCCAGGAAGCCGGCCCAGTGGCCACCCACCACCAGGCACAGCGGTGCAGGCAGCTGCTCAAGCTCAAGGGGCTGGCTGCTGAAGGTGCGCAGCACAAACGCGCCCTCCTCCCCAGCTCGCCTGCACAGGGCCAACGCCAACGGAGCATGGGCTGCGTGAGCTGCGGCAGACTCCGCTCTGGATTCCTTGACCGCATACATGCATATGCAACGAGGCGATCGGCCACTCGAGAACCGGAGCTACGCTGCGCACGATTCTGGCTCTGCCCTGCGAGGCGCGCCCCGCGGCCGGCATATGCCTTTTTCCGACGCCGCGCCACTGTACCGCGTGCCCGTTCAGCCAGCCGGCGTGGCCCGTGACGCACCCTGCATGTGGCACGACCACGTAGGCGCTGTCGGGCTGCGCCCTGAACGAGGTGTTGACCTCCCGTGCGCCTGACGGCTCGACCGTCGCTACCACTTCTCCCGGACGGATGTTCCAGCACCGCCCCAGCCGGTCCAGAGGCACGCGCAACACCTGCGCCGCCACCCGCCAACGCGCAGAGCGCCAGTGTCACACGGGACAGACGGCAGTGCCCCTCCCTTCTCTCACAGGGCAAGGGGGGTGAAGCGGTAAACACTGACCGCCGCAGTGCGCCGGCAAATGACGCTCTTGCCGGGCAGGAGGCTGAGGCCGCGATTTCAAAGCCCCAAAGTCAGGCCACAGTGGGACGCTCGGGACAACGCCGGCTGCCCCTCTTGCTGCGACGAACGGCGCCACCGCCATCCCACCCAAGCCCGCACCGGCACATACCTGCATTCCGACCGACCGTTTGCGGTGTCTCTTGGGCACGTGGCCTCTGTGCGCGACCCGTGGGTCCTGCTGCGACAGGCACACCACCACCTCGCACGGCTTGCGCACCGTGAGGCGGAACTGCGGGTTGCAGCACCAGGTGCTGCTAAAGGTAGGCCCGCCGCTGAATCCAGAGGTGGCGGCGGCGGCGGCCGACCCGCCTGCTGTGTCCGCCGCCGCTACGCCGCCCTCCGCCTGGTCGATCAAAGCCGCATCCCCTCCCAGCTGCTGCTGTTGGCCCGCGCCCACGCCGGGTGCAGCTTCGCGCGAGTTTTGCTGCTGCTGCTGCTGCTGTGAGGCGGGCTCGAGCAGCGGTGCTGTGCCGCCGAATACGGCCTGTCCCTGCGCGGGGTCGTAGTACGGCCCGCCAGCGGAGGGACCCTGCCACCCGCAGTGCAGCGTTAGCTGGTGCCAGTTGGCGGGGAACAGCCTGCAAAACAAACGGCATTCAATACAAGCAACTCCAAAGCCGTTGGCTAGCGGTGCATCAGAAGCTGCATGCACGGCTGCGCAAGCAGCGGTCCGGCAGTTGCGGCCCCACTCGGCAGCCCCACTCGGCAGCCGTACACACGGCACAGAACTGCTGTGGTAACGTAGCGCGTGTGCGACTTGGCGTTGGGCGCTTGGTCCCCCGAAGTCGGTGCCCGTGCAATGTGTGCCGTACCCAGCCACCACCTGCTGACGTAGAGCCGATTGAAGTGCTGCATGAAGTCCTGGAAGGGCATCCAGAATGTGGCCTCGTCCTCCCAGGTGGGCCGGAAGTAGTCCAGCTGTGACGCCACCACCGGGAATGACCACTCTTGGCCACCCGTTGCCCACGCCCCAGTCCATATGCCCTCGGGCCAGGGGCAGTGCAGCCGGACAAGCTGCACGCTAGCCCCGACTGCCCGCGCCTCCAGTATGCTGTACACCTGTCCCCGCAGCAGGCCGCCAGGGCAGGGCTCCGACGGCGGCAGGGGGGACTGCCCTTCTACCTCGTACTCCTCAGCCGCCTCGGCGTCCTCCGCTTCTTGGCCGTCTGGCGCGTCGGCGTCTGTGCGCAGGGTTGGGCAGGGCAGGGCAGGGCAGGCGCGCATCCCATATCCCGTCTCTGCGCAACACTACACAACAGCGCGCTTGCGCAAGCGGTCAAAACGATACAAGACACTTGTGCCAGGGGTTACCGTAAGTTCTCCGTGCAAGTCCAGTGCCCGTTGATCGCAGCGGCTACTGTAATGCAGATAGGTCCTAAGTGGGTCACCGTAAGAGGCAGGTGTATGCACTGGCTGGCTATCCGCCCACCCGCATGCATCGTCCGGTCGTCAACGCCTTTGCGGCACCCGGCTGGTCACGCGCCCCCCCCCCGGACCCACCTGATGGCATGAACCGCCGCCGTGCGCTGGCCTTTGGTTTCGACCTGCATGCGATGATTGAGCCGGAGCCCAACCACGCTTGCAGGTCCTGCCACAGGCTGGCACTGTCCACAGGTGGCTTCGCCGCAGCTGCGTCCAGCTTGATCTTGCTGCCGACGCCGCCCGTCAGGTCCACCAGCACCTCGTGCACCGCACCGCCAGCAAGCCCGTAATAGCTGCCGTGTACCTGCCATGTGCATATAGACAGGCGATGGCGCGTCGCAGGTGCTGCCAGGTAGGGTGCATTGCGTACCGCATGTACGTAGCGCAAGGCGTAGTGCGCCACGCGGCCCACATTGTATGTACCCCAGAAGAAGCAGTGCAGGGCAAGGTCACTCCGGCACAGTGTATCACGGGCCGCGTGCATATGCGCAACCTCAGCTTGGCCTCAACAAGGGGTTGGTTAACAACTCAACAGCTCTGGCGCAGTGCTGCAGGCTAGAAGTGTACATGCCGGCCGGCTGAGAGAGGCATTAACATGCACGTCGTGGACCGCTTTGGGCTGCTTGGAGGTTGCTGACGTTGCGGGGCTGAGCGAGCGTCAAACCCATACAGCGCGGTGCCGTGCCGTTCTCAGCACCTGGCTCGCGGCCGTACCTTGGCATAGGCCTTCTCCATGAGGCTGGGCCACAGCTCGCCCACCACGGCGCTGCACGCAAACGCCAGCCGCTCCTGGTCCGCTAAGCAGGGGAGGTAGTTATCCACGGGCACCTGCCGGCGGGGGAAGGGGGAAAGGGGAGGGAGGGCAAGCAAGGCGCCGGCGCCGGCGCAGGTGTGTTTTTTTGTTTGTGTGTGATTGTGTGTGGGGGGCTGACGATGCGTCGGGTTCTGTGGGAAGAGACATTGTATGCGGCCTTGCATTTGCCGCCGATGCAGACGACAGAGTTGTGCACGACCTTTGCACTGCACGCATGATGCCGTCATAGAAATGCGGGGCGGGGTACCGCGCCGCACCTGGTGCCAGCAGCCGTGCTTGTACAGCTGGAAAGTGTAAACGCCGGCTGCAGCCGCGTCGTCGCTGACAATCAAGTCGAGGAGCAGCTCGCCTCCGCGCGCTGCTGCCACGGCGCCAAGCGCACCCAGGAAGGAGCCATTCTCAACAGCACCCTGCAAGCAGTTGGCCAAGCCGGGGGACAGGCAGGTCAATGCCAGGAGAAGCCAATCGCCCGTGCACGCGGCGCGGCGGCAGCGTGTGCGGCATGTGGTCCATGTACATGGTGTGCATGACAGTGCTGTTGTGGCTGTGTCCTTTGCGCTCTGTGCGCACCGCTGAGTCGTTTTCTGTACGACTTGCCGTAACTGTACGGTTGCTCCCTCCCTCCCGTGAGCTTCTGCGCTGCTGGCGCGTGCGCACCTGGCGTTCCTACTGACTTAACCAGCTGGCTGACGCTTCGTTTCTTCCAGCCACGCTGGCATGACACGTTTCCGAGTCTCTGAACCCCCCGCACTCCTGAACCTCTGAACCTGGATAAATCCGCCCACACCTGCTCGTAGCAGGAAGTCTTTGTGCAAGGCTGCGGGGAGTCATATCTCTCCTGAGGCTCATTTCAGTCGCTTCGACTATAAACGCTCCCGTACCTCCCGTGCGTCTACGTGCGCTCACGCTTCCGCGCCCCGATTGTTACCCTGGCGGCTAAGTCGGCCGCCACAACAAGTGCAAAACGTGATCGTACCAGGCTTCCACGGGGCGACCGTTCAAAGAATCAAGGCTGCCCCACAGGCGTGTTCTAGTCGTTGATCAACCCGCGTACCACCACCGTGATGATCAACGCGCCCGCCACTCAACCCGCGCACCACCGTGATGACCAACCCGCGCACCACCGTGATGACCAATCAACACGTGCATCAAACCATCTGCCTGCGCAGCGCACCGTCCGATGCGGCTTGCGGTGCTTGTACATACCTGCAGCAGCCGTGCAGTCTTGCCCCGTGGAAAGTACAGCGTGCCCGACACGCGCCGCCAGGTGATGTCCTCCACCGCTGATGATGATGCGGGGGCTGGTTGGGGTCGGGGTAGCTGCGGCAGGATAGGATAGGATAGGATAGCGCAGCAACCCCAGCCCAGCCGAGGGGGCCAAGCCACACGGATGGTGTGTGTGTGTGTGTGTGTGTGTGTGTGTGTGTGTGTGTGTGTGTGTGTGTGTGTGTGTGTGTGTGTGTGTGTGTGTGTGTGTGAGAAGAGGGATCCAAGGGCCGGTGCCGAACAGGGGCGACACGGCAGTGTTGCAAAAAGTACATGGTCGCTGAACCATCTGACGTCAACGGTCTGGGGGGGCCCAGGCACAGCGCACGGCGGCGGCGTGAGCGGGCTAGCGGCTGCACGCGATGCGCTATGGCAACGGCGCTGCACTGTTCGCCGTTGCGGTGGGGTGGGAGAGCACTCACAGCGCTTGTGGCGCCGGCAGAAAGTCCGGGTCGGTGACGAGTCCATCTTCGCCGCAGTGCTGCGCCATCAGCTGCTCCTCGGTCATCCCTGAAGCTAGCGACGGGATGCGCAGCTGCGCCTATGTGCGGTCAGCAGGGCGCAGGCGTCAGAATCCAGCTTGGACCGGTTGTCGACTGCATGCAGGCTGCTCTTCTTGCGCCTAGCGCACGCACGTATGCATGTAATTGCATGCCATACCACCAACAGAATGGGGCTGTGGAGCTGTGGGGTGAGGAAGTGCACGTTACGGTGCATGGTGGGTTGGTTCTGGCCACAATCGCATGCATGTATCGAGTCACATGCCGGCATACGTGTGCGCATGAACGGGGCACCGTGAGAGAAATGCGACAACGGGCAGCACGTGCGTCCAAGCCGATGTGCTCTTCCAGCTGCACGCTGCGTGGCAGCGCACCCACCGGCCACGGGCGGCCTGGCACCACCGTCACGGCGCACCTCGATGGAGGCGACGGTCATATCCTCAGGCGGCAGTGCGCGGTCACTAACATACATGGCCGTCTTTAGGCGGTTAGCTACGCTGACGAGCTGGTCGCTTCGTCCTCGCACTTTGCTGCCGCTGGTGCCTGGGCGGGATTCGACCATCCTGACGCGCGCGCAGTGGGGCTGCAGCCCTCAAGAGTAACCACGCCGGATGAGGAGCCGCCCATGTAGCTTCAGCATGCCGCAAGCCTTCCAACCTCTTCTGTGCCAGGGAACTTGTCCAAGGTGTTGCAGAGTGCGTGTTCGCGCATGGAATGGTGAAGCAAGCGCTGCAAGGGCGCTTGCGTGCCAAGTCACCGCGCTGCCGGGGGTGTGGCACAAGTCTTGTATAAATACGGCAAAGTGTACCGCAAATCGTACCGCAAATCGTACGCAATCCCCACTCCCCTCCGCAGTCCCCTGGCGTTGCATCGCTCCGGGCTTAACCTCGAGCAGCAGTAAACGCTGCCGATGCTGCCACCTGACTGCAACTCAACGGGCGAAAGACACTTCTTCTTTTCCCATGTTTAGGAAGTCCTCCATCATCTCAATCTACGCCCTCAAAACTGTGGAGAATTGTGCTTTCGGGCTGATACGTTGTGGTGCCAGCCGCCGGTCTGCTCCATAAACAGCCGAGCTACACCGATTGGGTAGCTCCTGGCTCTGTGAAATGGCAGTTGTGTCAAACGGCAGCCAGAACGTAACGCGTAGCACAGGCGATCAGGACGACGCAGGCCTCTCGGCACTGCTGGAGGCTTGCAGGCAGCTCGACTCCCATGCGGGACCGCTCGGCAGCCAAGATGTCCAACAGTTCTTGTCGGACTTCACCTTCGAGCGTCTTTTCAGGTATGGCACGCGAGCGAGCGACATCCCACGCCCCCGCACAAAAAGAAACCCCGACGCCGGCGCGGTTCCGGGGCCTGGGCTTGCACGCCCTGCGTCGCTGATGCGCTGTGTGCATGCGTTGTGCATGCCCTGCGCCGCTGCTGCGCTGTGTGCATGCGCTTGCGGTGCCGCTGCTGACGGTTGGCGTTGGCGCCGTCTTGCCCTTGGTGGTCTTCCCCGCAGGGCGCTGTCAGGCGCGCTATCCCCACCAGACGCTAATCTCGTTTGCAACGTGCTGTCCAAGCTGCTAGGGACCGATTTCGGTTCGTGGGGACTGCGCATGGCGAGCACGTATGCGCGCGGGCATGCATGCTTTGATGCATCCATCACCCATGCAGGCTGCAGCACCTGCAGCACCAGTGTCGATGCCCGTGAAGGGCGATGCATTGGGGGGGACAGCGAAATCAGGGTCCTTGTGCACATCCTGTTCGTACGACACAGCCGAATGATGGTAGCAGCCCACAACCATTGGCAGTATCCAACGTGCATCCCCATGCTTGCAGCAGCGGCCCAAGCTGCGCTATTGCCGCACATGCCGCCGTAACGCGATGGTCGGACCCTCCCCCATGCAGAACCGGGGCTCTGCAGCGCTGCCTGCCGCTCCACCTTGGCCTGTCTCCAGCCTGCCCCCTGAGCATGCTTAAGTTGACATGGCGCTTTGCGTCCACGTTCCTTGTGTCCCCCAACAGGGACGTCCCTGCTTCCAAATGCCCTGCCGTACCTGAGCGCTGCACAGGCGGCCCCCTTGGCCTGCCTGCGTCGCCTGGCGGCCCAGCAGTACGGCCGCCTGCTGGTGGCCGCCGCCCGCCAGCCGCAGGGCGCCATTGGCATAGACGCGCCTGGCATGGCGCTGCTCGATCTCCTGGCAGACCGAGATACGGGCGTGGCAAGCGAGGCCGCGCGCTGGCTTGAAAGCTACGGCCGCACCAGCGTGGATGCGCTGCGTGTGCTGCTGCTGCCTGGTTCCAGCATGTTTGGCCGCCTGTCCGCGGCAGCCAGCTCCAGGGACAGCACCGTACGGCTACGAGCGCTGGCACTGCTATTCGGCCTTGCGGCAGCGGCACCCGCTAACGTCTCCACCCCAGTCCCTGGAGCCGAGCCTGCGGGCGGCGCAGACGGCCGGCTGCAGCTGCTGCGCGACTCTGGCCTGCTGCAGCCGCTCCAGGAGCAGCTGTCCGCCGCCGATGACCCGCTGGCGTGCATGGCAGCGCTGCAGCTGGTGGCTGAGCTGCTGTCGCGGGATAACGCGCGCGGTATGGCACAGGGCCTGGCCAGCCTGGTGCTGCCCCAGCTGCTGGGGAAGGTGGCCGACCCCATGCTGCGTGATGCAGCCCTGCCGCTTGTCGCCGACATCGTACGGGGCTGCCTTGCGGACGGCCTGCCCGCCTTCGCCATGGCGCCGGCAGCAGCTGCTGCTGCGGCCGACAGCAGCGAGCGGCAGGACATTATGGAGGCGGACCAGGGTGAAGCTGCCACCGGTGAGCGTGAGGGGGCAACTAAAGGGTCGTTGAGCCGATGCCCACCACATGCACAGCGCTGGGCATCAGCAGCCCTAGTGCACGTCAGGGTCATTGATTTCAGCGCAATTGCAGGGCACTGCACAGACAGGCCGTGTGCCCCAACACGTGCCAGCAGTCGGTGCGCTGCTTAGCGCCAGCTGCGCAACAGCGTTGTTGTGACGTCTGGTCCAGCACAAGGTTCCGCAGCACTGCGCCTGTCGCACAGCCTAGACAGTGAGTGAGTGAACGATTACTGCGTTTCAGATGCCTTTTCGCCCGCAACCCACCGCGCCCCCTTCCACCCATCCGCAGATTTGCCCTCCAGCCTGGGCATGCTCCTGGACGCCATGTGCGCCGTGCTTGACGACCGCGGCGATGCCAGCCCCGAGGCCGAGTCTAACATCTTGGACGGTGCTGGCGTGCTGGGCGAGCTGCGCGCGGGAGCGGTGGCCGTGCTAGCGGTGCCGAGCCTGGTGCAGGTTAGTAGGTCACAGCACCCACCGGCGTACCATTTACGCGTGCGTGGCTTGCATCGTCAAGCACACTAAGTGTGCCGCCTCGTCCTGCCAGGTCCCTAGCCTGCCTCGTGCTTTTGTGCCGTGTTGTCAGAGGATGCTTTCAAAGTTATGCCACGTCATGCCCTGCTTTCCCGTCCCCCATGTGAAGGGAGGTGAAAAGAACGCATCAGCCGGCCAGAGAGGCCATTATGGCTGAGAAGGCTGCCGGAATAGCTGGAAACTGAGTCACGCTAGTAGCTGAGCAGCAAGAGCAGCTAGCACACCACGCATTACCGTATACCAACATCAATCACTGTACACGCAAGGCTCATCATCAAGCGCTATGAAGTTACGATGTATGTCTGCCGCCCACGATAGGAGTCCCCCATGTCGGTGCCTGCCCGCGTTCTCTGTCATCATTATCATCAGGGCATCTTTGGGCGCTGCTTGGGTCGCGCGCCACATCCAGATGTACGTGTGGCAGCACTACATGCAGCTGCATCGATCGCGGGCCTGGAGCGTGCTGGCGAGGACCAGGCCAGGGCTGCAGCAATACTGCCTGTGCAGGTAGGGCAGGTGGATGTATTTCGCCTACCAGATCGTCCCCATTAGGATGCAACGGTTGACAACGCACAGATTATTGTTGTTATGTAGTTTTGTTTGCAGTGTCGTTTCCGTGATCTGGCTGTCTTCTTTCTGTTTCTGTTGTCCTAGCTGCTGCCCTCTGCAGCTGGTGTATAGCGGCTTAGCGGTGTCCTGAATGACACTCGTTTTGCCGGTTTCAGTTTCTCTCGCCTGCCTCTCTAGGGCGCCTTGCGTGTCGTCATCTGACCGCCTGTAATCTTCAGTCTGAAGTAAAAGTCGGGTCCTGCGTCCTTGTGTGCATTCCATACAGTAGTGGGGATGGGTTTAGCCGGGCGGATCGGTGCCCAGCAACTGTTTTATTGACGGCCTCGTGCAGGTGGCAGCCATAATCGTATTCGGAAGCAATGTACACTTGGTCCTAGGTTACATTGCTCTCACCGCCTGGCAGGCCATGGTGGTCACTTCAGTCCGATGCTACGAGGAGGTATAAAGGATGGAAGGATGTTGAGTCGACCAGACGATCGCCGAGTCTTGAAGTGTCATATGGCAAATGTATGCAGGCGGAAGACGCTTTGCGGCACGCTGTATTCGCAGTGTGCGGTGCTCGGCGGCCAGGCGAGGTTCTTGCAGCCCAACTGCAACAGCCTTTTGTGGAAGGTCGGCTCGCAGTCTTCAGGTATGGGGCCATCTGTGTCTTAGCGCTGGATCACAGCCGTACCCAAGTGCGATGCCCAAAGTACTTCGCCTGCACTTGGTCCCCTCGGTGGGTCGGATCGGTGTATCATGCCACCACCTGAGGCTTCTGTTCTGGTGACAAACTGGACTTTTGGGCGCTTCTTCTTGCCCCAATCGGCTGGAAAAGAGTGTTTGGGGCTTTGGGCTGCTCGTTTGTTGGAATGGGAATGCATGATGACTAAGATGACCAAGGACAGACATAACACCGAATCAGGTGTCTGCTATGGCCAAGGCAAGTAAATCTATCCCTCGTGTCCTGTACACCCTGCAGGTTCATCAGTGCCTTCGCCTTGCGTGCATGGTTTGCGGCCGAGATCGTGACATGCAGCGAGCTGCTTACCCACCTGCTCGACCCACGGAGCATCATCGGCCAAGCTGCTTCGCAGTGGCGGTATGCCTGCGTGCTTGCGCTGCTGTCCACAGTGGCAGCGGCAGCACGTGCTGAAGTCATCTCTCCAGGGGAGGAGGCATTCAGGTACGCTAGCTTGAGTACCCATAACACCTACCTAGCTGTCGGACCCGGGTGCAAATGAGCGTGCATCATCCAACACCCGTGACTTCGCTTGATGCTTGATATGTGGCGGGTTGTGGCTTAGTGGTGCCGTGCGGCATGGGAGTTTCGGCCACCACCTCTCCTACATACCCAGCCCCCACTCTCACACACACCTCAGCGTCAGCCGCAGCTACTCAGCCGCCAGCGTTTCACTTCTCCGTATTTCACGTGGGCCTTGTGACGTCGTCCCGCCCGCCACTTCACTTCCCACCCACGGCCACACCCACGGCTATACACTTAGAAGAAGAAGAGCGCTGTACACGGCTATACACACACACGCGCCTCACTTGCACAGGTATGCGCGGTCCACTGCATGCATTACAGTATTCAGAACAGCGTATCTTCTCCTTCTTAATGTGGCGGGTTCCCGTGACCGTGTGCTCATGCAGGTGCTGTTGTATGTATCAGCAATTGTCAAGCGTACACCAGGATATCCTCCCTAGGGTGCCGTCTGCACTGCCACCCATAAACTACATAAGCTCATGTTGTGGCTACTGTACAAGCACATGCTCACTGGAAGAAAAAGGAAAACCGAAGCCTTCTTCTTGGCTCTGCTGGAGTAGTCCTCTGTCGCTTTGGCTCTACTGCAATACATACGTACACATGAACGCAGCTGGTTCACGAGCTAGATGTACGTATAGCCTGTTCCCCCATACCTCATTTCCGGTTCCAAAAGATTGGGAAGAGAGATTGGGAGATCACACCTCATTTCCTGCCAAAACCCCTCTGCCAATACCCAAACCACAGCAGATGCGCAGCAGCGCATACATGTTCTTTCGAAGCAGAGCATTACATCGTATGTTGCAGCATCTGAGAGTCCACCTGGCTGAACGCAGCTGCTCAATAGTAACTGCTGCTCAATGCGGTACGTGATCCCAATTGCCCGTACAGGGCAACGCTTCTGCCAACCCTTTCCACTCTTCAAGCGGCTGCCACTGCGGGGCCGTTTGGTTCGGGCCCCATAGTCGGCAACCCTGAGCACATGGTGGCCATGCAAGGAGCGGGTGCATGATCCTCCTCGACAGCTGGCTGGGATACGGAGCCACAGGAGGGACCCTGCACCATCGCGCAGCATGAGCTGAGGTGAAATCGCACCTGCCACACGGCAAGTGTAGTAGTCATCAGCTGATTAAGCACTTGTACAGTCTCAACATGCATCATCAATCAAATGCATGCTGTACGCGTTGCCTGCATGGCTAAGCCCCGAGTTGTATGTCTTGCACCATCTTCAGTCTTTTGTTGCCCCTACCAACGGACTGGGCCTATAATCTTGCCCCTTAAGCGTCCAATCGAGGCTTGAGCGAGCCTTGAGCGAGCGTAAGCGACTCGCTTACGGCGTAATCCAGCAAGACGGTCGTTTAGGACTCCAGACGCTTGGCACTAAGTGTCCACATCTCGTTCAACCTAATCGCCAAAGATTAGTGCAGGATCAGCCGCGGATTAAGCCTCCTTAAACGTGGCCCCACCCCTAACCTATCCCTTGGGTTGCGAGATAGATTAAGCTGAGTGCACTAGATTAGGCAGCGCTTACGGCCGCCAGCCCGCGCTCAGCCTAATCGTGTGGCGATTAGGGGTACGGAAGGTGGTAACCTCAAGGCTTACTGTAGCCTATTTGTCCGTTTGCCCGTTTACCCGGTTGCCGGACATGTACTTCAGTGCTTTGTAATAATGTGCGCCATGGGAGTTTCCGGCGCTCGGCCACCACCTCTCCTACATACCCAGCCCCCACTCTCACACACCCCTTAGCTTCAGCCCTCAGCCGCCGGCGTTTCACTTCCCCGTGTTTCCAACCTCTCCTACATGGGCCTTGTGACGTCCCGCCCGCCACTTCACCTCCCACCCACGGCTACACACACACGCGTCTCACTTGCACAGGTATGCGCGGTCCACTGCACGCATTTCAGTATTCAGAAGAGCGTATCCTCTCCTCCTTAATGTATCGAGCGCCTCCACACACGCACCAAAGGTTGCATCGCACAATCGCGTTCGTCGCAACAGACCCTGCGCTGCAGTGGTGCATACACCGGCCCGCGTGGCCTTTGCCTCCAGCCAGAGCAGCCGCGCTCTTGGCGTGTAACGTCCCAACCCTAAGCCTGTCTCTTCTCCGTGAGCAGCGCCTTCCTTAGCCCGTGCACCGCGTCGCCTGCCCTGCGCGCGCATCGCCAGTCAACCACTACGCTTTTCGCGTTCGACAGCCTCGACTCCGCCTCAGCGTCATCGCGCTCTCCGTCTTCCTCTCCCTTTGCTTTTTGTGCCTGCCGGCATGCATGTCCGTACCATGAATCCGCCATGTTCCACGAACGAGTGCGACAGCCTCAAACGGCGTTGTTTTGGCCCTAAAAGGCCACAGGCCACCAGCGGCGGCGCAACGCGCGCTGGGACACACGCGCCCAACGGCAGGCCAAGGGACATGGCCTGATACGCAGCCAAAACACGACAACTGGCCGCGGTACAGCCAGACAGAAACCGACAACTGCTGCCGAAAGCTACAGGGCAACTGCGCTACTGCCACAAACTACCAACGGCAGGCAGCACGCATCTAAGCAAAGCACGCATTAATGCATGACACAGTGCTCCATACAACGGCAGAAGCGGCTCAGGCCTCCGACGAGCGGTCGCAGCCCATGCCAGGCTGTCACGGCATTCACTTTCCTTGCAGGGGTTTGTGGCAGCGTGCGCTGGGCAGGAAGGCAGGCCTCCTGGCTGCATACACGTAGCTGTCAGTGTGCTGCGCGTTCACCTGTCAAGCCGCGTTGAACGTGCGCCCTGCGGCTGCGTCGCATTCAGGCACGCGCGGACGCGCATCGCGTGCAGCGCGCGCAGCTGCGTGCTGCCTTGCCTGCATACTTGCCGTGATCTAGGAGCTCGCATCGTGCACATTTGGCTTAGGACGCGACTAGTGTACGGCATATGCACCGCACGCATGTTGGGACAGACAGTGTTAGGGCATCTAGCATGTAGTGCGCGCTTCGGTGTGCGTGGTAAAGCCTTGCGGCGCTGCCAGGGTCCGAGAGCGCGGAAGGGTTTGCCTTAATGGCCCAGTTCCCTTTCCCCCTCCGCTTCGCTAGCTCTGGTGTACCCGTCCTATCAGGGAATGGGCTTGTGCGCGTGCGTTACAGGCGGCGCTGCGGCCAGTCAGGGCGCCGCGCTGAATCAGGTCCTGGGGCGCATGCATGCATAGGGCGATGGGTGAGCGCAGGCAATGACCTGCTAATAAGTGCATCAGAACGTTGTGGCGCGATCACGTAACATGGTACGACAACGGGCACCAGCGGCGCAACTTCGGACATGGACTTCGCGAACATCATTGCTAACGCAACCGCCGAGGAATGTGACCATGCGCAGAAGCTGAAGGATGAAAGCCCCGCCAGGATGCGGGCGAAAGCAGAAGTCAAGGCTGAGGATGGCAAGGTACGCGTGAATGTCGAAACGTAAATGCGCGGCACATGCACATGCATGCATGCCTGTATGTGCACCGCACGCACTGCTGATGTGTACGAGAGCCGCGCTTGTACGATATGGCATGCGCAGAACACGCACGTGCATGCCCGTATGTGTATGTGCGCCGCCGCGCGCCTGTGTGCACCTAGACATGCCAGTGCGCAACCGTGAGCGCCCTTAGAGCGCGCCCACGTGCACCGTGCGCCACCCCCCGACGCTGCGCACTTACGAACCAGGCAACCGGTCCCGCGAAGCCGTGCAGGCAGCTTGACTCGTCATGTCCGATGCATGCTGCCGCAGGAGCAGACCACCAAGCCGGCACCAACGCGCGCAGCCGGCCGTCCTCCAAGAAGCCCGGTTTTCTCACGCTACACCCTTCCCGTCTGGCTTGATGCGACTGGCCGCAATACACACCGTTGAAGCCGTCGCGCAGCCAATGATGATCCTGTTGGCTGACATGCCTGCAGGACCAGAAGAGCGGGACTTCAGCAACCCCCCAGGCGGAGCAAGGCGTGGCGATGCTGGCAGAGGAAATCAGGGACCAGCGCACGCAGCGGCCGCACCACAGCAGTAGGGCGCTAGCATAGAAGTTCTCTGTACACGAGGCGGCATTATTCGCGGCAAAGGCATTCATTGAGCCATTGAGCTAGGGGTGGACAGGATGGATGATGCACTTGTATCCACTTCAGAAAGGGACCTTTAGAGATCATCAGGTCAATCAAATACGGCAGTACAAGTAATCTGCATGATGTACACTAAGCAAGAAAGCCTGTTTAGGCCATCAAGTCTGTCGATGTAGTGCCTGGCACTGGCCACTGGCCTGGCACAACTCCAAGAACGAGCTGCCCCTTGATATCTGTTGTTACATGACGTGCTCTGCTGGCGAAGGAGTTAGTTTGCAGCAACAGGGAGCATACCGCACAGCGCCGCCGCCCGCGCGTGCGGTGCGCGTGTGCGGCGCGGACGGGCGGCGCCATGGCGTACGGCACACGTTAGGCCTAACGTCCACCCTTTCATGGTGGAACGTGTGAACGATAACGCAGAACCTACGCTAAACGCCTTAGCGTGTACCCGTGAGCGGCCCGTCACACACGTTAGCCGTTCGCAGCGTCAGCGTGAGCTTCCACAGCCCTGTCGTACAATTCTCCGTACACGGCAGGCTACGTCAGGATGACGTGAATGACGTAATCACGTTATTGACACCGACGCCGTGCGGGCAACAACAAAACGAGGCTGTGGTGCATTGCACATGTATGCGTGCCGTGTACGTTATCACCCGGACGCTACGAGCCGTTAGCCGGCCGTTAAAGGCCGGCCCGTTAGGTGTAGGCTAAAGTGTCTTTAACGGGTGCTGCTGGGAGGCGAAGTGGCGAAGTGTTTCCCTTTGTGGTTATCCCCTTTTGGGCCCCTTGTCCTTTTTGTTGTGTCCTTTCGGCTGCGACTGTGTCTGTTTCTGTATGTGAATGGCGGCGCTACCCCTGTGCCTCTGGTGCCCCGCACGCGCACCTGCGCACCTCAGCGCGCACTCCGTACCTTCCGGACTTCACGCTGCCTGTTCGGCTGTAGTCCGTCCGTCACCTGTTGGCCTTTTGGTTTTCGTCTCCTTTTCGGCGTTCGTGGCTGGCTGGCCGTCTCACAAGCGGCACCCTGCCCCCATGTAACGAACCTACCACTGAAGTGGCGGGCGACGTCACGCACAAGGCCCATGTAGAGAGGTTTGAAACACGGTTCGTTGCATGGGGGCGGTAGGCCGCTTGTGAGACGTCCAGCCACCCACGAAAGCGAAACCGCGAGAGCGTTGAAAGCCAAGCGAAGTGATGCAGACACGGGGAAGTGAAACGCTGGCGGGCTGAATATAGCTGAACATGGAAGTTGCGGTGTGATTATAGCTGAACATGGAAGTTGCGGTGGTGTATGAGAGTGGTGGCTGAGTAGGTGGGAGAGTGGTGGCTGAGTAGGTGGGAGAGGTGGTGGACGAAGTTCCCATGCCGCATGAGTGCATGTGCGCAGGCGAAGAAGTGTAACGGTTTGTAACGGCCGAGTCGAAGACGAAATGAATGAAACGTAGTAGTAGGTTCGTTACATGGGGGCAGGGGGCCGCTTGTGGCCAGTCAGCCACGAACGCCGAAAAGGAGACAAAAGCCAAAAGGCCAACAGGTGACGGGACGGACGGACGGACTAAACGTGCCAGTCGAGAAGGCGTTGAACGAAGGCCCTTCAATAAGCAACTCAGAGTCAGAGTGCGTGCAGGGTAAAGAGTTCCGTGCCAAGTAAGGCGCCACAACAAATTGGCGGTTGCGCTTGTGCCAGTCGTCGGCTGAAAAGTGTGACCGGGCGCACCATGGGCTGTAAGGAGGAGGGGCCGCTGGTGCTGCAAACGGGAGCCAAATGCTAGCTGTATGTGGTATGACAGGTTGGGTCATGTCCAGGTCCAAGAAATAGTGGCAGCTCCGGAGGGCTGGGCCTATGAGTTTGAAACCGGGTCGCAGCGGGTCGCAACTGGCACGCGTCCCAAGCACCACCACTACGGCCAGTGCGCTCACTGGCTGTGAGGGCAGTCAGGGGCAGTGTAATAGAGCACATAGCGCCCCTTGCAACCGCACTGCTGTTCGGCCCACCATCCGTGGTCAGGGCTGTACTTAGGTTGTAGGGTCGTCGACTTCGGTTCAGAGCTGTACGACTATGGCGGCGGGACCCGCGGGCAGAAGGCGAAGCCGAAGGGGGCGTCGGCCTATTGACCGGATGACCCCATATGCCCGCGGGCTGTCCCGGGCGAAAATGGGCTTGGGGAACCCCACATTTTTCTCAGACCCCCGCCCCCGTCGGGCGCTGCGCGCAGCTTGCAGAAACTCAACCACTTTCTAAGGTCCCGCCGCCACTGGAAGGTGTTTGTACACCTCTGCTTCGGTTTCGGCTTGAATGTAACGGACTTTGACTAACTTGACGAACTGTGTCAGTTTCTGTACGTCTGTCCTGTGAATGGCGGCGACACCCCTGCACCACCTCGCACGCGCACTCCCTACCTCCCGGACTCCACGCTGTCTTTTCGGCTTTAGTCCGTCACCTGTTGGCCTTTTGGCTCTTGTCTTCTTTCGGCGTTCGTGGCTGGCTGGCCGTCTTACAAGCGGCCCCCATGTAACGAACCTACTACGAAACAACTTGAATTACGGACTTTGTGACTAACACGCCGAACTTGACTAACTCGACTCCACCGACCAACACCGACTGGCTCAGTCCGTCAGTCCGCCGTCTTCACCTTCCTGACCTTGCCTCGCGGGGCGCCCGGACAACAACATTGGCGGGGATACATAAGTAGTCATGCCGCTGCCCTAATCTTAGCCCGGCTGCGACAGCCGTCGTCGGCTTTCTTTGTGTAGTCAATAGGATAAGCGCGTCCGCGCCAGTGCTTGCGCCCAGCGGTAGGGGGCGCCAGCCCACACTGCGAGCTGTGAATCTCAGAGAAACAGCTGGCAACAGCCGTCGTTGTGCCGCCTAGCCAACATCGCTGCATCCAGGCTGTGCCCCTTGTTCGTGTCCAGAACAACTAAGCCCGCCATCGTCATGCTGCTGTCCCAGTCGTCCCAGTCCGGCGCTGGCGGCAGGCCCGCGCCTCGCCGCTCACGCTCTGTCGCTGGCTTCACCACCCTTGAACCTGCTGGTACGCTGCGGGGGGGGGCGGTGTCATTGTTGGTTCTGGTGGCGGGCGGTGTTTCGTTTGTAAGGCTGTACGTGCTCGTTTGCGGCGTAGTCTGCGGCCGCCTTTGCACGACTGGGAGCAGCGTCGGGGCTGCAGAAGCTCGTACCAGGCAGTGAAACTGCTGCAGGAACTTGTGGCACAGGAAGGGGTTCGTCGCCCAGTCCTGCAGCTCGGTTTGCACGCGTTCATCATTGGGGGTGCCGTCAGTGGCAGCTGTCGTGACATTGGGGCATGCATACTAGCGAGGCGAGGTGCTCTCTGTAACGTAGTCAGTGTGCGTGTGCGCAGTAGTAGTTCGCTCTCAAGGCCGTGTCTGCGGGCCCCTTGCCCGGCAGCGTGCTTATGGGGTGTGCGTGTTTCCCCTTCATCTGTACTTCCGCCTGCGGCCTCCTTGCAGCGCCTTGCGTTGTCAGCTGCGATGTGTCGGCAGGGGCAGGGGGCTCTGACTGGGCGTGCGCAGCCCATCGTCATGAGCCCATCGTCATGCGTGTAGTGCGTGGCGTCACCGGGGGGGGGGGGGCAGTTGTCCTGGCCGCCACGCCGTGCATAGTGGCATGCGCTGGCTGATCAGTACTCGTCTGTTCTGCACTGTTTGCTGTGTGTGTGAACTTCATCCATGTGCATGCATGCTTGCGGCCATCCCGTGTGCACCTGCGCCCTTTGTTTGGCTGGCTACATCGCCCTTCGTCAGGGGCATGTACTCATGCATGCAGTTGTCCTTTGTCGCCCGGTGTTGCGGTTAGGGGCCTATGTATGTACGCCCGCGCGTGCATGGATGGAATGTGCATACATCATATCAATCACCCCTTGTATGGGGCTTACATGGGGCTTGCACTTCTTCGCCTGGGCATGCACTCATGCATGTGGTTGTCTTTCGTCGTGTTGCGCATAGGGGCCTATGCATGCCTGCGCTCGCACGACCGGAGCGAATGTCTGCATCACTTCGCTTGGCTTTCATCGTTCTCGTTTCGCGTTCGTGAGTGGCTGGATGTATCACAAGCGGCCTACCGCCCCCATGTAACGAACCTATTAGGTGCTCCCACCCACGGCGTGCAGGCCTGCTTCTGGCTTTGGTGGTCATGACCTCTCAGCACAGCATCGGCGAGGCACATGCTGCGGCTTTTCGGCCCTTGAGCCCCCCACCTGAACGTAAGCCGGAGTGCCAGAGATGATGATGATGATGATGATGATGATGATGATGATGATGATGATGATCTCTAATGTGTGATGTTATCGTGCCGTGAGGCAACCAGCTGGCTAAAACCGCTGACGATGCGCGCACGGCCACTACGGGCTATACGGGCGCTGAAACAGTCCCAGGAATGACCATCTTTGGTATTTGCAAGGAGAGAAGTGGTAGTGGATGGAATCGACGATCGCACAGGCGAATGCTTCTTCAATGGCTAGCTTGTACCCCGCCCTGGAACCTCTGCCAGTACTGCCAGCCTCTATAGACCCCTCCCCCCTCCTAATGTGTACCTCATGTGCCTGCGGGCTGTTCATGGCTACAGCCCCATCCCCCTCCCCACCTCTAAGTCCGCCACCTACGAGGCCCCCACCTCCACGTAAGCATGGGTGCCATCAATAACTACTAGTGATGGGCCTCACTGTATCTTCAGTTGCCACCTACCCGGCGTTAGCGGGTCACTCTGAGCCCGGATGCAGCAGTATAGGCTGTCGTGCCGCTTCAAACCACTGTCGCTACTACGAGCATGGTTCAGTTTCTCGTTTTTCAGGCCTTTTGCAACTCTGTCCCGCTAACGGCAGTACGCAGTTTACACCATGATCCTGCTATGGCGCCTCGACTGAAAACATCGTCGCGTTTGGAGATGCGCCGCCACACAGAACCATCAAACCTCGGATGTCACCGTTAGAAATTTCCTACGGAATCAAGGGAGGCCCACATGTACAGAGTGACCACATCCTGATCCTTCCCCTCACAGTTTGGCGCGACGGAGACGTGAGTCCAGTGTCTGTAGCTCAGACAGTGGACTCAGGTCTCCGTAGCGCGTAGCTCTTTTCAGGGTCCGATTCGGCCAAGTTCAAGATTTTCTTGTGGCCGTGGTGCGGTCTATAGACGATGTCCACATTCATGTGTTGGTATGGATTGGTTTACGGCTAAGAAAGTACAGCCGTGGTTGGGTTGCACAACAGGTTCCAGGTGGCAAACATGAAGCCAACACTAAGTGTCCACCTCGTTCCAAGCAAGAGCTTGGGCCTATTTAGGAACGTGCCGTAGCTGCAAGTAAGTGCCGATGCACGTGATGCATTCGATTTGCTGCCATCCACCGCCTGATTCCAACGATCCTCGGATGATTACATGCAGCCAATGGACCGTGGACCTACGAGCCCAACACGGACTTTTACGGCAACGACATCAACTGCCTTTATGAGCCGAGGCCCGCAGCGGCCGGCAGTTTCAACGACTGCGGCGCGCAGTGCCTGACAACCGTTGGCTGCAACGCCTTCTCGTGGATACGATTCTATGATCCCACCGTGAATATCTGGTGCTGCCTGAAGACGCAGCGTGGAACCGACACCGGAACGACACGCGGCTGGATTCGGGGGTTCTCACACGTGAGTGTAAAGGGCTGTCAGCACGTTAAATGTACGCCTTGTGTGGACATATAAAGTGGCCAAATTCCCTTTAGAACCATGGGAGGCCCTTCCACTCGCACAGAGTGATGATGACCACGCACACCCTTCCCATGCATGTGCACCCACTGACGGACGGTCATGGTGGACAAATGCTCAGTACATGTAGTACATGTGCAACATGTGTATGTTGCCGTGTTTGAGCGATTCGTAAGGCCCTTCCCCTGCAAAAAAGGGGGGAACGTTACGCTTGGGTCATAACCGCTTGGGTCATAACCGCGTGCGTTAAGGGGCCAGAGGTGATGAAGCCGTCAGCAGGGCTCTGCGGCCTTACGAATCCGCCTGGTTATATCCTTTTCCAAGCTCTCGGTCATGGCGCCGGCATGTTCGGCTTTTCCGGTTACGGCAGTTTGGTATTCTGGCTATGGGCAGGCTCCGCTCCGCCTACGCGCTCGCCTGGTTGGCAGCATAGCCCCCGCCTCAAAGGGTCGGGTGGTCAACAATGCCCAGGACGACGGACACTGCCCCCGCAAGTAGAACGTTGCAGGTTCGAAGATTCGAACTGGCAACCTCGCTCCCGATCCCGCATAGCGATGTCACCAGTGACACTAGCGCTATTAGCCCCGGACAACTCGGGACCTTTGTAGTAATCATGGGGATACATGTGACTTCAACATGGTTGGAGCCACTTGCTCCAGTTGACTACTACCTTTAGGAGGATGCCTTGACGGTTGATGCGTGCCTTGCGCCACGCACACTACCTTTCGTCAACCTCATTGCATGCCGCCACCCCTCCCGTTTCCCTGCCGTGCAGTCCCCGCCCTCTCCGCCCTCTCCACAGCCACCACCCTCTCCACAGCCACCACCCTCTCCACAGCCACCACCCTCTCCACGGCCACCACCCTCTCCTCGGCCACCACCCTCTCCTCGACCACCGCCCCCTCCGAGACCGCCCCCTCCAAGCCCCCCACCTCGACGTAAGCCGGAGTGCCTTCAGTGCCATGAACAACTAGTGTCAGGCCTCACTGTGTTTTTGCCACCTGCCGTAGCGGGTTACTGTGAGATGCAGCATTATGCGCGTCAGGGCTGAAGACCGCAGGGCAACACCTACAACACTGGAGGACACCGCAGGAGGCAACAGGGCGCAGCAGGGTACCTGCAACCAGGGCGGACAGGGCATCACAGGGTCTCATCTAGCAGGCCCAAAAGCGCTCAATTGCTGTATGGGTTTGCAGCTGTCACAGCAGGGGTGCTACTGGCGACAACGGCAGCTGGGGTCGCGGTGTGCTGTTCCCGCAGGGCACTGCGGCCGTGTTCCATGACGGCCACCACGGGACACGGTTCCAGCTGTCGCGGGAGGCCCGGGAAACCTGGTGGTGGTTGCAGGAGCCACACATTGATTGGCTTGGGTGACCTGGGGGCCGGGGCCCCCAGTCAGGCCATCGTGGCCGTTGATGCACCAGCTGGCTAAAATGACTACTGATGACGATGCGCGCACCACTATGCATGGGCTCTGAAACAGTCCCAAGAATGACCATCTTTGGTGTTATGCAAGGAGAAGTTGTAGTGGCGGATGGAATCGACGATGGCACAGGCGACTGCTTCTTCAATGGCTTGTTCCCCTGGAACTACCCCTGCCAGCCTCGATACCCTCCCCCCTAAGTGTACCTCATGTATGTGCCTGCGGGATTTTCATGGCTACAGCCCCACCCCCCCTCCCCACCTCCGAGTCCGCCACCTCCGAGCCCCCCACCTCCACGTAAGTAGGAGTGCCATCAGCAACTAGTGTCGGGCCTTACTACATCTTTGCCACCTGCATTAGCGGGTTACTGTGAGATGCAGCATTGTGCGCTGTGGACGGAGCCGCTTATCACCCCTGCCTTTCTACGAGCATGGTTCAGTTCTTCGTTTCTCAGGCCTTTTGCACATCTGCCCCGCCAAGGGCACTACACAGTCAATACCATGATCCTATGCGGGCAACTCGACTCATCAACCTTGTCGCGTTTGGATATCCGCCGCGCCACACATGTGAGAATGAGTCGTACTAGCAAAAGGTTACTTGAGATGTCTCGCGCACAATGTGATGCCTATGTATCGTCAGAACCCGTTTCTTACAACACAGGACCATCAACGCGATTCAGCAGGGTGTGCACTACCTAAATTGAACGTGTACGTGACGACTTGTGTAAGGATCAAGTTTGCAGCACGCGAATTCTAACCTACCATAGTGGGCCGGCATCCTCTTGTGAGTGTTGCCATCGTGCCGTGAGGCAACCAGCTGGCTAAAACCGCTCCCGATGCACGCACCACTACGGCGCTGAAACAGTCCCAAGAATTACCATCTTTGGTGTTATGCAAGGATAAGCGGTGGTAGTGGCGGATGGAATCGACGATCGCACAGGCGGAATGCTTCTTCAATGGCTAGCTTGTACCCCTGGAACCTCTGCCAGTACTGTCAGCCTCGATACCCTCCCCCGCCCCCGAACGTGTACCTCATGTGCCTGCGGGCTGTTCATGGCTCCAGCCCCACCCCCCTCCCCACCTCCGAGCCCGCCACCTCCGAGCCCCCCACCTCCACGTAAGCAGGGGTGCCATCAATAACACTAGTGACGGGCCTCACTGTATCTTTGCCACCTACCGTTTGCGGGTTACTCTGAGATGCAGCAGTATACGCTGTCGTGCCGCTTCAAACCACTGTCGCTACTACGACAATGGTTCAGTTTTTCGTTATTCAGGCCTTTTGCACCTTTCGCCAACGGCAGTACGCAGTTTACACAATGATCCTACTATGGCGCCTCGTCTCAAAACATCGTCGCGTTTGGAGATCCGCCACACAGAACCATCAAACCTCTGCTGTCACCGTTTGAAAATGTGTACGTACGCCAAGTGTGGACAAAAGTGGCTATTCCAATTCCCTACGGAATCAAGGGAGGCCCACATGCAGAGAGTGACCACATCCTGATCCTTCCCCTCACAGTTTGGCGCGACGGAGACGTGAGTCCAGTGTCTGTAGCTCAGACAGTGGACTCAGGTCTCCGTCGCGCGTAGCTCTTTTCAGGGTCCAGTTCGGCCAAGTTCAAGTTTTTCTTGTGGCCGTGGTGCTGTCTATCGACGATGTCCACATTCATGTGTTGGTATGGATTGGTTTACGGCTAAGAAGGTACAGCCGTGGTTTGGGTTGCACAACAGGTTCCAGGTGGCAAACATGAAGCCAACACTAAGTGTCCACCTCGTTCCAAGCAAGAGCTTGGGCCTATTTAGGAACGGCCGTAGCTGCAAGTGCCGATGCACGTGATGCATTCGATTTGCTGCCATCCACCGCCTGATTCCAACGGTCCTCGGATGATTACATGCAGCCAATGGACCGTGGACCTACGAGCCCAACACGGACTTTTACGGCAACGACATCAACTGCCTTTATGAGCCGAGGCCCGCAGCGGCCGGCAGTTTCAACGACTGCGGCGCGCAGTGCCTGACAACCGTTGGCTGCAACGCCTTCTCGTGGATACGATTCTATGAGCCCACCGTGAATATCTGGTGCTGCCTGAAGACGCAGCGTGGAACCGACATCCGGAACGACACGCGGCTGGATTCGGGGGTTCTCACACGTGAGTGTAATAAAGGGCTGTGAGCACGTTAAATGTACGCCTTGTGTGGACAAATAAAGTGGCCAAATTCCCTTTAGAACCCATGGGAGGCCCTTCCACTCGCACAGAGTGATGATGACCACGCACACCCTTCCCATGCATGTGCACCACTGACGGACGGTCATGGTGGACAAATGCTCAGTACATGTAGTACATGCGCAACATGTGTATGTTGCCGTGTTTGAGCGATTCGTAAGGCCCTTCCCCTGCAAAAAAGGGGGGAACGTTACGCTTGGGTCATAACCGCTTGGGTCATAACCGCGTGCGTTAAGGGGCCAGAGGTGATGAGCCGTCAGCAGGGCTCTGCGGCCTTACGAATCCGCCTGGTTATATCCTTTTCCAAGCTCTCGGTCATGCGCCGGCATGTTCGGCCTTTTCCGGTTACGGCATGTTTGGTATTCTGGCTATGGGCAGGCTCCGCTCCGCCTACGCGCTCGCCTGGTTGGCAGCATAGCCCCCGCCTCAAAGGGTCGGGTGGTCAACAATGCCCAGGACGACGGACACTGCCCCCCGCAAGTAGAACGTTGCAGGTTCGAAGATTCGAACTGGCAACCTCGCTCCCGATCCCGCATAGCGATGTCACCAGTGACACTAGCGCTATTAGCCCCGGACAACTCGGACCTTTGTAGTAATCAGGGGGATACATGTGACTTCAACATGGTTGGAGCCACTTGCTCCAGTTGACTACTACCTTGAGGAGGATGCCTTGACGTTGATGCGTGCCTTGCGCCACGCACACTGCCCTTCGTCAACCTCATTGCATGCCGCCACCTCTCCCGTTTTCCTTCCGTGCAGTCCCGCCCTCTCCCGCCCTCTCCACAGCCACCACCCTCTCCACAGCCACCACCCTCTCCACAGCCACCGCCCTCTCCACGGCCACCACCCTCTCCTCGGCCACCACCCTCTCCTCGACCACCGCCCCCTCCGAGACCGCCCCCTCCAAGCCCCCCACCTACCCCACCTCGACGTAAGCTGGAGTGCCTACAGTGCCATGAACAACTAGTATCAGGCCTCACTGTGTTTTTGCCACCTGCCGTAGCGGGTTACTGTGAGATGCTGCATTATGCGCGTCAAGGGCTGAAGACCGCAGGGCAACACCTACAACACCGGAGGACACCGCGGGAGGCAACAGAGCGCCGGCAGCAGGGTACCTGCAACCAGGGCGGACAGGGCATCACAGGGTCTCATCTAGCAGGGCCCAAAAGCGCTCAATTGCTGTATAGGTTTGCAGCTGTCACAGCAGGGGTGCTACTGGCGACACCGGCAGCTGTAGCAGCTGGGGTCGCGGTGTGCTGTTCCCGCAGGGCACTGCGGCCGTGTTCCATGACGGCCACCACGGGACACGGTTCCAGCTGTCGCGGGAGGCCCGGAACCTGGTGGTGGTTGCAGGAGCCACACATTGATTGGCTTGGGTGACCTGGGGGCCGGGGCCCCCAGGCAGGCCATCGTACCGTGATGCAACCAGCTGGCTAAAATGACTGATGACGATGCGCGCACCACAATGCATGGGCGCTGAAACAGTCCCAATAATGACCATCTTTGGTGTTATGCAAGGAGAAGTTGTAGTGGCGGATGGAATCGACGATGGCACAGGCGACTGCTTCTTCAATGGCTTGTTCCCCTGGAACCCCTGCCAGCCTCGATACCCTCCCCCCCTAAGTGTACCTCATGTATGTGCCTGCGGGATGTTCATGGCTACAGCCCCACCCCCCTCCCCACCTCCGAGTCCGCCACCTCCGAGCCCCCCACCTCCACGTAAGTAGGAGTGCCATCAGCAACTAGTGTCGGGCCTTACTGCATCTTTGCCACCTGCCGTTAGCGGGTTACTGTGAGATGCAGCATTGTGCGCTGTGGAGCCGCTTATCACCCCTGCCTTTCTACGAGCATGGTTCAGTTCTTCGTTTCTCAGGCCTCTTGCACCTCTGCCCCGCCAACGGCACTACACTGTCAATACCATGATCCTATGCGGGCACCTCGACTCATCAACTTTGTCGCGTTTGGATATCCGCCGCGCCACACATGTGAGGCTGAGTCTTACTAGCAAAAGGTTACTCGAGATGTCTCGCGCACAATGCGACGCCTATGTATCGTCAGAACCCGTTTCTTACAACTCCCCCCCTCGGAAGGAAGGCCGCCCCGGCCTGGGTCTGGAAATAGGAACGACAGAGTCCTCCCTTTGGAGGTGATCACTCTCTGGGACCAATCAAGCCCTTAGGACTGAACTTTTTGCTTTTTTGGGGAGGGCCCGGATCGAACCCGCGACGTGTGGATAGTGTGGAAGACCCGCTTATCGCGAAACAAATTCGAAACCAATGAGTCGTACTAGCAAAAGGTTACTTGAGATGCCTCGCGCACAATGTGATGCCTATGTATCGTCAGAACCCGTTTCTTACAACACAGGACCATTAACGCGATTCAGCAGGGTGTGCACTACCTAAATTGAACGTGTACGTGACGACTTGTGTAAGGATCAAGTTTGGAGCACGCGAATTCTAACCTACCATAGTGGGCCGGCATCTCTTGTGAGTGTTGCCATCGTGCCGTGAGGCAACCAGCTGGCTAAAACCGCTTACGATGCACGCACCACTACGGCGCTGAAACAGTCCCAAGAATTACCATCTTTGGTGTTATGCAAGGATAAGCGGTGGTAGTGGCGGATGGAATCGACGATCGCACAGGCGAATGCTTCTTCAATGGCTAGCTTGTACCCCTGGAACCTCTGCCAGTACTGTCAGCCTCGATACCCTCCCCCGCCCCATAACGTGTACCTCATGTGCCTGCGGGCTGTTCATGGCTACAGCCCCACCCCCCTTCCCACCTCCGAGCCCGCCACCTCCGAGCCCCCCACCTCCACGTAAGCAGGGGTGCCATCAATAAGCACTAGTGACGGGCCTCACTGTATCTTTGCCACCTACCGTTAGCAGTTACTCTGAGATGCAGCAGTATACGCTGTCGTGCCGCTTCAAACCACTGTCGCTACTACGAGCATGGTTAGTTTTTTGTTATTCAGGCCTTTTGCACCTTTCGCCAACGGCAGTACGCAGTTTACACAATGATCCTAAAGGGGAAAACGTTACGCTTGGGTCATACCCGCGTGTGTTAAGGGGCCAGAGGTGATGAGCCGTCAGCAGGGCTCTGCGGCTTTACAAATCCGCCTGGCACCATCCTTTTCCATGCTCTCGGTCATGGCGCCGGCATGTTCGGCTTGATCCGGCTACGGGCATGCTCCGCTCCGCCCACTCGCTCCGCCTGGTTGGCAGCATAGCCCCCGCCTCTAAGGGTGGTCAGCTATGCCCAGGACGGCATTTCCCCCCGCACGTAGAAAGTTGCAGGTTCAAGGATTTGAACTCGCAACCTCCCGATCCATAGCGATGTCACCAATGACATTAGCACTATGAGTCCCGGCCAACTCGGACCTTTGGGGGGACAATGATCCTACTATGGCGCCTCGTCTCAAAACATCGTCGCGTTTGGAGATCCGCCACACAGAACCATCAAACCTCTGCTGTCACCGTTTGAAAATGTGTACGTACGCCAAGTGTGGACAAAAGTGGCTATTCCAATTCCCTACGGAATCAAGGGAGGCCCACATGCAGAGAGTGACCACATCCTGATCCTTCCCCTCACAGTTTGGCGCGACGGAGACGTGAGTCCAGTGTCTGTAGCTCAGACAGTGGACTCAGGTCTCCGTCGCGCGTAGCTCTTTTCAGGGTCCAGTTCGGCCAAGTTCAAGCTTTTCTTGTGGCCGTGGTGCGGTCTATAGACGATGTCCACATTCATGTGTTGGTATGGATTGGTTTACGGCTAAGAAAGTACAGCCGTGGTTGGGTTGCACAACAGGTTCCAGGTGGCAAACATGAAGCCAACACTAAGTGTCCCCTCGTTCCAAGCAAGAGCTTGGGCCTATTTAGGAACGGCCGTAGCTGCAAGTGCCGATGCACGTGATGCATTCGATTTGCTGCCATCCACCGCCTGATTCCAACGATCCTCGGATGATTACATGCAGCCAATGGACCGTGGACCTACGAGCCCAACACGGACTTTTACGGCAACGACATCAACTGCCTTTATGAGCCGAGGCCCGCAGCGGCCGGCAGTTTCAACGACTGCGGCGCGCAGTGCCTGACAACCGTCGGCTGCAACGCCTTCTCGTGGATACGATTCTATGATCCCACCGTGAATATCTGGTGCTGCCTGAAGACGCAGCGTGGAACCGACATTCGGAACGACACGCGGCTGGATTCGGGGGTCTCACACGTGAGTGTAAAGGGCTGTCGGCACGTTAAATGTACGCCTTGTGTGGACAAATAAAGTGGCCAAATTCCCTTTAGAACCATGGGAGGCCCTTCCACTCGCACAGAGTGATGATGACCACGCACACCCCTTCCCATGCATGTGCACCACTGACGGACGGTCATGGTGGACAAATGCTCAGTACATGTAGTACATGTGCAACATGTGTATGTTGCCGTGTTTGAGCGATTCGTAAGGCCCTTCCCTGCAAAAAAGGGGGGGAACGTTACGCTTGGGTCATAACCGCTTGGGTCATAACCGCGTGCGTTAAGGGGCCAGAGGTGATGAGCCGTCAGCAGGGCTCTGCGGCCTTACGAATCCGCCTGGTTCTATCCTTTTTCAAGCTCTCGGTCATGGCGCCGGCATGTTCGGCTTTTCCGGCTACGGCATGTTTGGTATTCTGGCTATGGGCAGGCTCCGCTCCGCCTACGCGCTCGCCTGGTTGGCAGCATAGCCCCCGCCTCAAAGGGTCGGGTGGTCAACAATGCCCAGGACGACACTGCCCCCCGCAAGTAGAACGTTGCAGGTTCGAAGATTCGAACTGACAACCTCGCTCCCGATCCCGCATAGCGATGTCACCAATGACACTAGCGCTATGAGCCCCGGACAACTCGAACCTTTAGAGGGATACATGTGACTTCAACATGGTTGGAGCCACTTGCTCCAGTTGACTACTACCTTGAGGAGGATGCCTTGACGGTTGATGCGTGCCTTGCGCCACGCACACTGCCCTTCCGTCAACCTCATTGCATGCCGCCACCCCTCCCGTTTCCCTGCCGTGCAGTCCCGCCCTCTCCGCCCTCTCCACAGCCACCACCCTCTCCACAGCCACCACCCTCTCCACAGCCACCACCCTCTCCACAGCCACCACCCTCTCCACGGCCACCACCCTCTCCTCGGCCACCACCCTCTCCTCGACCACCGCCCCCTCCGAGACCGCCCCCTCCAAGCCCCCACCTCGACGTAAGCTGAGTGCCTTCAGTGCCATGAACAACTAGTGTCGGGCCTCACTGTATTTATGCCACCTGCCGTAGCGGGTTACTGTGAGATGCAGCATTATGCGCGTCAGGGCTGAAGACCGCAGGGCAACACCTTCAACACCGGAGGACACCGCGGGAGGCAACAGGGCGCGCGCAGCAGGGTACACGCAACCAGAGCAGACAGGGGCATCACAGGGTTTCATCTAGCAGGGCCCAAAAACCCTCAATTGCTGTATAGGTTTGCAGCTGTCACAGCAGGGGTGCTACTGGCGACACCGGCAGCTGTAGCAGCTGGGGTCGCGGTGTGCTGTTCCCGCAGGGCACTGCGGCCGTGTCCCATGACGGCCACCACGGCAAGGTCGACACGGTTCCAGCTGTCGCGGGAGGCCCGGAAACCTGGTGGTGGTTGCAGGAGCCACACATTGATTGGCTTGGGTGACCTGGGGGGCGGGGCCGCCCCCAGTCAGGCCATCGTGCCGTGATGCAACCAGCTGGCTAAAATGACTGATGACGATGCGCGCACCACTATGCATGGGCGCTGAAACAGCCCCAGAATGACCATCTTTGGTGTTATGCAAGGAGAAGTTGTAGTGGCGGATGGAATCGACGGATGGCACGGGCGACTGCTTCTTCAATGGCTTGTTCCCCTGGAACCCCCTGCCAGCCTCGATACCCTTCCCCCCTAAAGTGTACCTCATGTATGTGCCTGCGGGATTTTCATGGCTACAGCCCCACCCCCTCCCCACCTCCGAGTCCACCACCTCCGAGCCCCCACCTCCACGTAAGTAGGAGTGCCATCAGCAACTAGTGTCGGGCCTTACTGCATCTTTGCCACCTGCCGTTAGCGGGTTACTGTGAGATGCAGCATTGTGCGCTGTGGAGCCGCTTCCTACCACTGCCTTTCTACGAGCATGGTTTAGTTCTTTGTTTCTTAGGCCTCTTGCACCTCTGCCCCGCCAACGGCACTACACTGCCAATACCATGATTCTATGCGGGCACCTCGACTCATCAACCTTGTCGCGTTTGGAGATCCGCCGCGCCACACAGGACAATCAACGCGATTCAGCAGGGTGTGCACAACCTTATTGAACGTGTACGTGACGACTTGTGTAAGGATCAAGTTGGGAGCAAGCGAATGCTAACCTACCATAGTGGGTCGGCATCTCTTATGAGTGATGCCATCGTGCCGTGAGGCACCCAGCTGATTTAAGCCCGTTACGATGCACGCACCACTACGGCGCTGAAGCAGTCCCAAGAATGACCATCTTGGTGTTTATGCAAGGATACGTGGTAGTGGTAGTGGTAGCGGGGGATAGAATCGACGATCACACAGGCGAATGCTTCTTCAATGGCTAGCTTGTACCCCTGGAACCCCTGCCAGTACTGTCAGCCTCGATACCCTCCCCCCGTAACGCGGTGTACCTCATGTACCTCATGTACCTCTTGTACCTCATGTACCTCATGTGCCTGCGGGCTGTTCATGGCTACAGCCCCACCCCCCTCCCCACCTCCGAGTCCGCCACCTCCGAGCCCCCCACCTCCACGTAAGCAGGGGTGCCATCAATAAGTACTAGTGACGGGCCTCACTGTATCTTTGCCACCTACCGTTACCGGGTTACTCTGAGATGCAGCAGTATACGCTGTCGTGCCGCTTCAAACCCCTGTCGCTACTACGAGTATGGTTCAGTATTTCGTTGGTCAGGCCTTTTGCACCTCTGTCCCGCCAACGGCAGTACGCAGTAAATACCATGATCCTGCTCTGGCGCCTCGACTCAAAACATCGTCGCGTTTGGAGATCCGCCACACAGAACCATCAAACCTCTGCTGTCACCGTTTGAAAATGTGTACGTACGCCAAGTGTGGACAAATGTGGCTATTCCAATTCCCTACGGAATCAAGGGAGGCCCACTTGCACAGAGTGACCACATCCTGATCCGTCCCCTCACAGTTTGGCGCGACGGAGACGTGAGTCCATTGTCTGTAGCTCAGACAGTGGATTCAGGTCTGTGACGGAGACGTGAGTCTAGTGTCTGTAGCAATCAGTGGACTCAGGTCTCCGTCGCGCGTAGCTCTTTTCAGGGTCCAATTAGGCCAATTTCAAGCTCTTTTTGTGGCCGTGGTGCGGTCTGTAGACGGTCCGCATCCATGTATTGGTATGGCTGAAAAAGATCAGCCGTGGTCGGTTAGTTTGCACAACAGGTTCAAGGGGCAAAAACCTGAAGCCAACACTAAGTGTCCACCTCGTTCCAAGCATGAGCTCGGGCCTGTTTAAGAACGGCCGTAGCTGCAAGTGCCGACGCACGTGATGCATTGGATCTGCCATCCGCCCTGATTCCAACGGTCCTCGGATGATTACATGCAGCCAATGGACCGTGGACCTACGAGCCCAACACGGACTTCTACGGCAACGACATCAACTGCCTTTATGAGCCGAGGCCCGCAGCGGCCGGCAGTTTCAACGATTGCGGCGCGCAGTGCCTGACAACCGTTGGCTGCAACGCCTTCTCGTGGATACGATTCTATGATCCCACCGTGAATATCTGGTGCTGCCTGAAGACGCAGCGTGGAACCGACATCCGGAACGACACGCGGCTGGATTCGGGGGTTCTCACACGTGAGTGTTAAAGGGCTGTCAGTTAACGTGCGGACAGTTAATGATTGTAATAGTAATAATAGCAGTAATGCTTGTTTTACAGATCGGTCAAACCGGCGTGTATTTTAGCTGCCGGGTCGCACGAGCATGTCCGTGAGATTACCGGTTCTTAACGTCTGCAGCAGGGGGGCTTCGCCTGATGACAGACAGCAACCACCAACAGACGTGCCAGAAATCTCTCGACCCCTATGGGGATCGAACCCCGAGACCTCTTGCATGCCAGCCACCTCCACGAACTTATATCGTGGCAAGGCCTCCGTCCAGTTTTCCTTCCACTGGCGGGGAGATGTCGGCACGTTTAATATACGTACGCCTTGTGTGGACAACTACTTGCTCCAGTTGACTACTTGCAGGACAATGCCTTGAAGGTTGCTGCGTGCCTTGCGCCACGAACACTAAGTACCTTTCATCAACCTCATTGCATGCCGCCTCTCCTGTTTCCCTGCCGTGCAGTCCCGCCCTCTCCGCCCTCTCCGCCCTCTCCACGGCCACCATTCTCTCCACGGCCACACCCTCTCCACGGCCACCACTACCACCACCCTCTCCACGGCCACCACCCTCTCCACGGCCACCACCCTCTCCACGGCCACCACCCTCTCCTCGACCACCACCCCCTCCTCGACCACCGCCCCCTCCAAGATCCCCACGACGTAAGCTGGAGTGCCTAGAGTGCCATGAAGATGGAACTAGTGTCAGGCTCACTGTATCTTCGGCCACCTGCCGTTAGCGGGTTACTGTGAGATGCAGTATTCTGCGCGGCAGGGCTGAAGACCGCAGGGCAACACCGGAGGCAACAGGGCGCAGCACGGTACCCGCAACCAGGGCGGACAGGGCATTACACGGTCTCATCTAGCAGCCAGGGCCTAAAAGCGCTGAATTGCTAGGTTGGCTGCTGTCACAGCAAGGGTGCTACTGGCGGCACCGGCAGCTGGGGTCGCGGTGTGCTGTTCTCACAGGGCACGGAGGCCTTGTTCCATGGCGGCCACCACGGCAAGGGCAACACGGTTCCAGCTGTCGCGGGAGGTCCGAAAACCTGGTGGTGGTTGCAGGAGCCACACATTGATTGGCTTGGGTGACCTGGGGGCCGGGGCCCCCAGTCAGGCCATCGTGCCGTGATGCAACCAGCTGGCTAAAATGACTACTGATGACGATGCGCGCACCACTATGCATGGGCGCTGTAACAGTCCCAAGAATGACCATCTTTGGTGTTATGCAGGAGAAGTTGTAGTGGCGGATGGAATCGACGATCACACAGGCGACTGATTCTTCAATGGCTTGTACCCCCGTAACCCCTGCTAGCCTCGATACCCTCCACCTCTAACGTGTGCCTCATGTGCCTGCGGGATGTTCATGGCTACAGCCCCACCACCCTCCCCACCTCCGAGACCGCCACCTCCGAGCCCCCCCACCTCCACGTAAGCAGGAGTGCCATCAGCAACTAGTGTCGGGCCTCACTGCATCTTTGCCACCTGCCGTTAGCGGGTTTACTGTATTGCAAGGTGAAGCATTGTGCGCTGTGGAGCCCGCCCCTACACTGTCAATACCGTGATTCTATGGCATCTCGCCTCAACCTTGTCGTGTCTGGAGATCCGCCATACAGGACCATCAATGCGATTCAGGGTGCGCACTACCTACATTGAACGTGTACGCGACGACGCGTGTTAGGGTCAAGTAGGGAGCAAGAGATGAATGCAAACCTACCATAGCGGTGGGCCGGCATCTCTAATGTGTGATGCCATCGTGCCTTGATGCAACCAGCGGGCTAAAACCGCTGACATCTCAGTCCCGCCCAGTGAACGGAAAATCTGGACGAGGCCTTGCCACGACATAAGTCCGTGGAGGGTGGTTGGCATGCGAGAGGTCTCGGGTTCGATCCCCATTGGGGTCGAGATTTTTCTGGCAGGTCTGTTGGTGGTGACTGTCTGTCATGAGGTGCAGCCCGCCTGCTGCAGATGTTGAGAACAGGTCATCTCACGAACATGCTCATGCGACCCGGCAGCATAAACACACGCCCGTTTTTGACCGCTGCTATTGTTGTTTTTGACCGCTGCTATTGTTGTTGTTGATACTGCTGACGATGCGCGCACCAGGACAAGCGCTGAAACAGTCCCAAGAATGACCATATTTGGATGTATGCAAGGAGAAGTTGTAGCGGGGGATGGAATCGACGATCGCACAGGCAACAGTTTCTTTAATGGCTAGCTTGTACCCCTGGAACCTCTGCCAGTACTGTCAGCCTCGAGACCCTCCCCTCCCACCCTAACGTGTGCCTCTTGTGCCTGCGGGCTGTTCATGGCTACAGCCCCCTCCCCCTCCCCACCTCCGAGTCCGCCACCTCCGAGCCCCCCACCTCCACGTAAGCAGGGTGCCATCAATAAGTACTAGTGACGGGCCTCACTACTGTATCTTTGCCACCTACCGTTACCGGGTTACTCTGAGATGCAGTAGTATAATAATAATAATAATAATAATAATAATAATAATAATAATAATAATAATAATAATAATAATAATAATAATAATAATAATAATAATAATAATATAATAATAATAATAATAATAATAATATAATAAATAATAATAATAATAATAATAATAATAATAATAATGATAATAATAATAATGATACTACTACTACTACTACTACTACTACTACTACTACTACTACTACTACTACTAATAATAATAATAATAATTATCATTGTTATTATTATTATTGTTATTGTTATTATTATTATTTAATTATAATTGTTATTGTTGTTAATATCATTATTGTTCTTGGTGTTGTTGTTTTGTTTATTGTTATGTCCACCTCGTTCCAAGCATGAGCTCGGGCCTGTTTAAGAACGGCCGTAGCTGCAAGTGCCGACGCACGTGATGCATTCGATTTGCTGCCATCCGCCTGATTCCAACGGTCCTCGGATGATCACATGCAGCCAATGACCGTGGACCTACGAGCCCAACACGGACTTCTACGGCAACGACATCAACTGCCTTTATGAGCCAAGGCCCGCAGCGGCCGGCAGTTTCAACGACTGCGGCGCGCAGTGCCTGACAACCGTTGGCTGCAACGCCTTCTCGTGGATACGATTCTATGATCCCACCGTGAATATCTGGTGCTGCCTGAAGACGCAGCGTGGAACCGACATCCGGAACAACACACGGCTGGATTCGGGGGTTCTCACACGTGAGTGCAAAGGCTGTCGGCCCGTTAAATGTACGCCTTGTGTGGACAACTACCTGCTCCAGTCGACTACTTGCAGGACGATGCCTTGAACGTCGCAATGGTGCACTAGTGTTGGCACCACAGGGCACCACAGTGGTGCCTGTGTGGTGCGTACCGGTCGGTGTGATGTGGTGTGCGCCACTTTACACCACTGTGGTGCGGGTGCCTCGGCCCACACTACTGGGATGCGGCAGCTCGGGTGGAGATACCACTGTGGCGCAGAGCGTGTTGTAGTCCCCACCATGCACCCGCCACTCCGGTCACCCATCCTAGCTGCCGGCCGTGAGCGCGGCCACCCTGGGCAAAGGGGATGGTGTGCACCACTTTTTCACCACTGTGGTGCCGATGCAGTGCACCTCGCTACTCCTGGCATCCCGGGTGGCTCGCACCTCGCCGCACAGAGCGTGCGGTAGCCCCCACCTTGCACCCGCTCCTCCGGCCCACCCCATCCTAGCTGCCGGCCGTGAGCACAGCCACCCTGGGCAAAGGGGATAGTGTGCACCGCTTTTACACCACTGTGGTGCTGATGCAGTGCGCCTCGCCACTCCTTGCATCCCGGGTGGCTCGCACCGCACCGCACAGAGCGTGCGGTAGCCCCCACCATGCACCCGCTACTCCGGTCCACCCCATCCTAGCTGCCGGCCGTGAGCGCGGCCACCCTGGGCAAAGGGGATGGTGTGCACCACTTTTACACCACTGTGGTGCCTGAAAGGTTGCTGCGTGCCTTGAGCCACGAACACAACCTTTCGTCAACCTCATTGCTTGCAGCCCCTCTATTTCCGGTTTCCCTGCCGTGCAGTCCCGCCCTCTCCGCCCTCTCCACAGCCACCACCCTCTCCCACAGCCACCACCCTCTCCACGGCCACCGCCCTTTCCACAGCCACCACCCTCTCCACAGCCACCGCCCTCTCCTCCACCACGACCCCTCCGAGTCCGCCCCCTCCAAGCCCCCCACCACCTCGACGTAAGCCGGAGTGCCTACAGTGCCATGAAGATGGAACTAGTGTCGGGCCTCACTGTATATTTGCCACCTGCCGGCAGTGGGTTACTGTGAGATGCAGCATTATGCGCGTCAGGGCTGAAGACCGCAGGGCAACACCGGAGGCAACAGGGCGCAGCAGGGTACCCGCAACCAGGGCGGTCAGGGCATCACAGGGTCTCATCTAGCAGGGCCCAAAAGTGCTCAACCGCTAGGTTGGCTGCTGTCACAGCAGGGGTGCTACTGGCGGCACCGGCAGCTGGGGTCACGGTGTGCTGTTCCCACAGGGCACGGAGGCCGTGTTCCATGGCGGCCACCACGGCAAGGGCAACACGGTTCCAGCTGTTGCGGGAGGCCCGGAAACCTGGTGGTGGTTGCAGGAGCCACCGCGTTGGCTTGGGTGACCTGGGGGGCGGGGCCCCCAGGCAGGCCATCATGCCGTGATGCAACCAGCTGCTGGCTAAAACTGATGTCGATGCGCGCACCACTACGGGCGCTGTAACAGTCCCAAGAATGACCATCTTTGGTATTGTGCAAGGAGAAGTGGCGGATGGAATCGACGATCGCACAGGCGACTGCTTCTTCAATTGCCTACAAGTGCCCTGAGTAGCCTGCTAATAGGCCTCTAAACATTCCCTTTTTAGAGCTATTTGCTGTTCAATTTCCCGATTAGAGTAATGTGCGCGCGGTTACCCGGGGGGCAGTTGATAGGGACGGCTTGTACCCCTGGAACCCCTGCCAGCCTCGATACCCTCCCCCTCTAACGTGTACCTACTGTGCCTGCGGGCTGCTCATGGCCTACAGCCCCACCCCCCTCCCCACCTTCACCTCCGAGCCCCCCACCTCCATGTAAGCAGGAGTGCCATCAGCAACTAGTGTCGGGCCTTAGTGCATCTTTGCCACCTGCCGTTAGCGGGTTACTGTGAGATGCAGCAGTGTGCGCTGTGGAGCCGCTTCCTACCACTGCCTTTGTACTATCATGGTTCAGTTCTTCGTTTCTCGGGCCTCTTGCACCGCTGCCCCGCCAAAGGCACTACACTGTCAATACCATGATCCTATGCGGGCACCTCGAACTCATCAACTTTGTCGTGTTTGGAGATCCGCCATACAGTACCATCAATGCGATTCAGGGTGCGCATTACCTAAATTGAACGTGTACGCGATGGCGCGTGTAAAGATCAATTAGGGAGCAAGAGATGAATGCAAACCTACCATAGCGGTGGGCCGATATCTCTAATGTGTGATGCCATCGTGCCTTGGACTGCCTTGATGCAACCAGCTGGCTGAAACCGCTGACGATGCGCACACCATTCGGGCGCTGAAAACAGTCCCAACAATGACCACCTTTGGTATTATGCAAGGAGAAGTGGTAGTGGTAGTGGCGGACGGAATTGATGATCGCACAGGCGACTGCTTAGTCTTCAATAGCTTGTACCCCTGTAACCCTTGCCAGTACTGCCAGCCGCCTCGATACCCTCCCCACCTAACGTGGTCTAACGTTTACCTGATGTGCCTGCTGCGGGCTGCTCGTGGCTGCAGCCCCTCCCCCCTCCCCACCTCCGAGCCCCCCACCTCCACGTAAGCAGTAGTGCCATCAGCAGCTAGTGTCGGGCCTCACTGCATCTTTGCCACCTGCCGTTAGCGGGTTACTGTGAGACGCAGCATTGTGCGCTGTGAGTGGTGCCCCTTCATCCTACTACTGCCTTTTCTACGAGCATGGTTCAGTTCTTCGTTGCTCAGGCCTATTGCACCGCTGCCCCGCCAAGGGCACTCCACTGTCAATACCATGATCCTATGGCACCTCGACTCAACCTCGTCGTGTTTGGAGATCCGCCATACAGCACCATCATTGCGATTCAGGGTGCGCATTACCTAAATTGAACGTGTGCGCGATGGCGTGCATGTGTAGAGATCAATTAGGGAGCCAGAGAATGCAAACCTACCATAGTGGGCCGGCATCTCTAATGTGTGATACCATCGTGCCGTGAGGCAACCAGCTGATTAAAACCGCTGACGATGCGCACACCACTACGGGCGCTGAAACAGTCCCAAGAATGACCATCTTTGGTATGATGCAAGGAGAAGTGGTAGTGGCGGATGGATCGACGACGCACAGGCGACTGCTTTCTTCAATGGCTAGCTTGTACCCCTGGAACCCCTGCCAGTACTGCCTATACTGCCAGCTTCGATACCGTTTCCCCTAACGTGTACCTGATGTGCCTGCGGGCTGTTCATGGCTGCAGCCCCACCCCCCTCCCCACCTCCGAGTCCCCCACCTCCACGTAAGCAGGGGTGCCATCAACAACTAGTGACGCGGGGCCTCACTGTATATTTGCTATCTTTGCCACCTACCATTAGCGGGTTACTCTGAGATGCAGCAGTATACGCTGTCGTGCCGCTTCAAACCACTGCTGTCGCTACTACGAACATTGTTCAGATTATCTTTTTCAGGCCTTTTGCACCTCTGTCCCGCCAACGGCAGTACGCAGTTTACACCATGATCCTACTATGGCGCCTCGACTCAAACATCGTCCCGTTTGGCCACCGTTAGAAAATGTGTACGCCAAGTGTGGACAAAGTGGCTGTTCCAATTCCCTACGGAATCAAGGGAGGCATACATGCACAGAGTGACCACATCTTGCCCCTCACAGTTTCGAGCGACGGAGACGTGAATCCAGAATCTGTAGACCAGACAGTGGACTCAGGTTACTCAGGTCTCCGTCGCGCGTAGCTCTTTTCAGGGTCCAATTCGGCCAAGTTTAAGCTGTTTTTGTGGCCGCGGTGCGGTAGATGATGTCCGCATTCATGTATTGGTATGGCTGATGAAGAACAGCCGTGGTTGGTTTGCACAATAGGTTCCAGGGGGCAAGCTCCGAAAACAAAAGCATGAAGCCAACACTTAGAGTCCACCTCGTTCCAAGCATGAGCTCGGGCCTGTTTAAGAACGGCCGTAGCTGCAAGTGCCGACGCACGTGATGCATTGGATTTGCCATCCGCCTGATTCCAACGGTCCTCGGATGATCACATGCAGCCAATGGACCGTGGACCTACGAGCCCAACACGGACTTCTACGGCAACGACATCAACTGCCTTTATGAGCCAAGGCCCGCAGCGGCCGGCACTTTCAACGACTGCGGCGCGCAGTGTTTGACAACCGTTGGCTGCAACGCCTTCTCATGGATACGATTCTATGATCCCATCGTGAAGATCTGGTGCTGCCTGAAGACGCAGCGTGGAACCGACATCCGGAACGACACACGGCTGGATTCGGGGGTTCTCACACGTGAGTGCAAAGGGCTGTCTACTTAGGCTGTCGGCCCGTTAAATGTACGCCTTGTGTGGACAACTGAAGTAAAGGCCCCAAACGTTGTGGGGGCGCACAATTAAAGGTCGGGTTAATTATTTCCGGCGGTGCCGGTCCCTCCCTGGGGGGCTGGCGGTGGAGCTCCCACGGGCAGCGCAGCGTGATATGGTGCGCGCAGTGACAATGTGTTTGAGACGGGTTAGGCATTTGATGCGCGATTTGCTTAGGTCCTTTTCACAGCGAGGATGCTCGCGAGGTTGCGCGCGTTGGAAGGACATGAAGGTGGGGTGTAGTAGACTTCTGACAGATCGGGAACCCAGGGGATGCGCGCGCGCCGAGGGGATTGCTCAGAAAACGACACCCGCAGCGCACTGTAGCGCACTATAGCGCACTATAGCGCGCGCCTGTCACGCCAGGTGAAGTGTGGGCGTGTGGCGTGTGGGGTGTGGGAAGAGCAGATGGCGCAGCATTCCCAGCACAGACCACTTTCGCATAGGAAAGCAGCGCAACTTCAGCACGACACGGATCACAGCGGCAGCTTTCCTCGTTTACAGTCGCGGATGTCGTCTATGTGTTCCTAAACGGCTTAAGCCCCCGAATGGAGCCTCCATTTTCACGGTGCAAACGGGCGGCCGCGCCTTCTCTTCCGCGCGGCACGTTGGTTTGGGAGTTGGGCGAGGCGAGTAAAGGGTATGGCTCAAGGAGCAAGGGCTGCCTTTTCGGGTGGGAGGGTTCTGTTGCGTGGCTGCTTTCAAAAGGTTTTGGGAAGGCAATTATGTAGTAATCAGCGGGGAGGGCGATTACTAATCTGCAAGGTTGCATTTTTATATTGTTGCTGTTTTCATTGGGTAGCCATCCTCGCATAGGGCCATTCAGTTTTGACTGCAAAGCGGCCTGGATTCAATTCCAGGGGGCAGCAATAAGTGCCCGCATCCCTGGAGGGCTGCTGACGTGGAAACTAAAATAAATAACTTGCCCCGGCCGAGTTGGGCGAGGCGAGTAAAGGGTAAAGGGTAATACTGAAGTAAGTGGCTATTCCATGTTTGTTATTCCCTTTGGAGCCATGTGAGGCCCACTTGCACAGAGTGATGACCACATTGCGTGTTCTTGCTGTGTGCCTTGTGCCTTGCGCCACGCACACTACCTTTCGTCAACCTCACTGCATGCCGCCGCCTCTCCCGTTTCCTGCCGTGCAGTCCCGCCATCTCCGCCCTCTCCACAGCCACCACCCTCTCCACAGCCACCACCCTCTCCACAGCCACCACCCTCTCCACGGCCACCACCCTCTCCTCGGCCACCACCCTCTCCTCGGCCACCACCCTCTCCACAGCCACCACCCTCTCCTCGACCACCACCCCTTTCGAGACCGCCCCTTCCAAGCCCCCCATCTCCCACGTAAGCCGAGTGCCTAAAGTGCCATCAACATTTTGTGTCGGGCCTCACTGTATCTTTGCCACCTGCCGTTAGCGGACTACTGTGCAGCAATATGCGCTGTGGTGCCGCTTCCTACCACTGCCGTTACTACGGACATGGTTCAGGTCTTCGTTTTTCAGGCCTATTGCACCGCTGCCCCGTTAACGGCAGGACACGGTCAATATCATAATCCTGTGGCACCTCGACTCAAAGCGTGTCGCTTTTAGTGGACATCCGCCGCCTCAAGACCCATCAAACCTCGGCTGTTGGTAACCGTTCATGAATGTGTACGCCAAGTGTGGACAAATGTGGCTATTCCAATTTCCCTACGGCACCACTATGCGGGGAGGCTCACTTGCACAGAGTGACCATGTTATTTCTTTAAATGTTGTCACCATGGAGACGTGAGCCCACTGTCTGTACCTCTTTTCAATCCAATTAGGCCGAGGTCCAGCTACAATTTCGGCCGCGTTGTGATCTATACATGATATCTACATTCATGTATTGGTATGGATTGTATGGATTGGTTTGATTGGTATATGGCCGCCGTGGTTGATGATTGGATTTCACAACACGTTCCATGCAAACATGAAGCCAACATAAAGTGTCCACTTCATTCCAAGATCTCGTGCCTAAACAAGAACGGCCGTGGCAGCAAGTGCCAAGTAAGGTGATGCATGGATTTGCCAACCTCTTCAACGGTACTAGCTTCGGTTTACTTGGTTGAACACATGCAGTGAATGGACCTTGGACCTACGAGCCCAACACGGACTTCTACGGCAACGACATCGCCTGCCTTCGTGAGCCGAGGCCAGCAGCGGCCGGCACTTTCAACGACTGCGGCGCGCAGTGCCAGACAACCGTTGGCTGCAGCGCCTTCACGTGGATACGATTCTATGATCCCACCCTGAATTTCTGGTGCTGCCTGAAGACGCAGCGTGGAACCGACATCCGGAAAGACACACGGCTGGATTCGGGAGTCATCACACGTGAGTGTAAAGGGCTGTCGGCACGTTTAATGTAGCCTAGTGTGGACAACTAAAGTGGCTATGTCTTCCATTTTCCCTTTGGAACCATGGGAGGCCCACTTGCAGAGAGTGATGACCACACCCTTCCCATGCATGTGAACCACTGACGGTGGCGGACAAATGCCTAGTAAATGTGTACGTGGCGGTTGTTGATCGATTCGTAAGGGCCTGCACAACATACAGGAGCGAGGCCCAGCGTTCTCAGCAGCCCCCTCAATCAATGCGGTGGTTGACATTACGTGTTATTGTTATCATTAGATGTCCCCCCAAGGGTCCGAGTTGGCCGGGGCCCATAGGTCTTGAATAATGATAACTTTGCGCATCGGTCAAACTAACCGGCGTGTATTTTGGTGCCGGGTCGCGCCGGTATTTAGCTGCCGGGTCGCACGAGCATGTCCGTGAGATTACCGGTTCTTAACGTCTGCAGCAGGGGGGCTGCACCTGATGACAGACAGCAACCACCAACAGATAGACGTGCCAGAAATCTCTCGACCCCTATGGGGATCGAACCCGAGACCTCTCGCATGCCAACCACCTCCACAGACTTATGTCGTGGCAAGGCCTCGTCCAGTTTGTCCTTCCACTGGCGGGAGATTCATAGTGCTTATGTCATTGGTGCCGACATCGCTATTGATCGGGCGGCTGCGAGTTCGAATCTTCGAGCCTGCAACTTCCTCATTGCGGGGCTAAGCGAGGGCCTTGCGGCCGTACACGCCGCCTAATCAAGCACACCAACCGCCTGCCCCCCTAATCGCCACACGATCAAGACTGAGCGAGGGCCCGCCGGCGGCCGTAAGCGCCGCCTAATCGACCGCTGCCAGCTCAATCTTGCAACCGAGAGATATGTCTAGGGGTGGGGTAACGTTTAAGGAGGCGTAATCCGCGGCTGATCTTGCACTACTTTTTGGCGATTAGGTTAAACTAACAGGATTTGGACACTTAGTGCCAAGCCACTTAAGCGGCTGGAGCCCTAAATGACCGTCTTGCTGGATTACGCCGTAAGCGACTCGATTACGCTAGCTCAAGCCTCAATTGGGCGCATCAGGGGCAAGATTATAGGTCCGTTGGTAGGGGGGAAATGCCGTCCGGTCCTGGGCATAGTTGACCGCCCTTCGAGGCGGATGCTATGCTGCCAACGGCCAGGAGGAGCGAGAAGGCGGAGCAGAGCATGTTCGCAGCCGGATCAAGCCGAACATGCCGGCGCCATGACCGAGAGCATGGAACAGGACGGTGCCAGGCGGAATTGTAAAGCCGCAGAGAGCCGCCTGTGTTGACCGCTCATCATGTCTGGCCCCTCATACCCTGGCGGGTATGACCCAAGCGCAACGTTTTCCTTAGCGTAACATTTCCCCCTTTTTCATCACCAGATGTGTATGTGTACGATTCTATTCTTGTGCCAAAGCGATCATGGGTCCATATGCATAGTCGTACTGCCCTGCTGCCGTCCAATGCCCATCATGAATGGGTCCATTGCCCCTCGCCTGGCCTGCGCAGGAGCCTGAGTACCGTGGCAACCAGGCCGGGGCCCAGCACCCGTATGCTGAAGGTGTTTGCACGGCTTGTGCCAGGTGCCGGTTGGTGTTGTCCGGCTGGGAAGGGGGCTGCTGGCTCTCATCGGTCCATTGTAGTAATGTCGTAAATGTCGTGCCATTTCACCGCAGCGTTTTACCGTCTTTTAGAGCAGCCGTATACATGCGTTTGTGTGTGCGCTTGAGCCGCGCTGATGCCGAACGCTACCGTTTTCCGCGTTTCCTTGCACCCAACTGCCATCCCTTCGCACCCATCATGCCGAGGTTGTCAACACGGTGCACTCGGCCCTGTCATTTGCCTGTGGGCGTGAAGCCTTCGAGGTGCTAGTACTTCGGCCTTGTGTGTTCGCCATAAGCAGCGCTTTCTCTTTGGTCAAGGTTTTTGGAGTTATGTGCAGTCGGTTAGCGGTCAACCTGCAGCACCCAACCCACGCACGTGCAACCCCCAGCACCTACCCTCGGGCCGGCCTGGCCCAGTGCAGGCCCCCACCCGAAGCCAGCAGCAGCCCCACGCACAACTGCCCGCCGGGCCGGCCTGGCCCAGTGCAGGCCCCCACCCGAAGCCAGCAGCAGCCCCACGCACAACTGCTCGCCACACCAACAAAGGGACATCCCCCCGTTAGTTGCTTTGCCACTGGAGGGCTGCACGTAGCCGTGTCCTTGAGGATGCGGTGGCCCACACGTCCGCACACTCAACTCGCACAGGTTGCCGCACTGCCAGCGATGCATCGTTGCAGACAGGCTACAACTGCAGCGCACATCACGGTGTACGGCCTGTATAACTAGTACGACAGCGGTCCAGAATCTGAATACGAGCGCATCTCGGCCGTTAGTTGTCGGTGGGCCGCCAACTGTTAGCTACGATGTGACATGGCAGCACACAGTTGTAGCGCGCGGCATCCTAGACCTGTACCACCTGCTCAACTACATACAACATTACCTCCACCTGCTACACCCGCCGCCGCACGGGGCATCTCTTTTGCCATGTGATGGGGCGGAAGCTCCTGCTGGTAGCTAGAATGGGACCTACCCATCGCAAACGTTGAAACACCACCAACTGGAGAGACCTGCTGGAGGCATCACAATAATCACAATTGCCCGCCAGAACCCTGGTGGCTGGGTAGTTCGTAAAACTGCTTCGTGCGAGCCCATCGTGCCCAGCCCCAGTCGACTACTACTACCCAGCACCCGTATGCTTGTAGTGTTTGCACGGCTTGTCAGGTGCCGGTTGGTGCTGTCCGGCTGGGAAGGGGGCTGCTGGCTCTCGTCGCCCTTGGTAGTAATGTCGTAATTGTCGTGCCATTTCACCGCAGCATCCGTATTATAGTCTTTTTGAGCAGCCGTATGCAATGCGTTTGTGTGTGCGCTTGAGCCGTGCTGATGCCGAACGCTACCGGCGATACACGCCGGTGCAACACGGACCTTGACATCCTACCAACCAGCAGGTACACCATTGTCGTGCGCGGACGTCTCCCCAACTACTCCAACGACGACGAGACGCCTGCCCTCACCTTCAACCCAGCCGGCTCCTACGTCGGACAGCTTCTGGTAGCACGCCTCGCTGCGCTGCATGCCAGGTACCGTACCTGACATGGCATGGCGACCCGACTAACCCGACAGCGTGACCCTGACCTGCACGCCTGCCTCGCAGCGGCGGGCTGCTTCGGGAGAACTAGGAGGACATCATCTCCCGGAAGGAAAAACTGGACGAGCCTTGCCAGGACAAGTTCGTGGAGGTGGCTGGCACGCGAAAAAAAAAAATGCGAGAGGTCTCGGGTTCGATCCCCATACGGGTCGAGAGATTTCTGGCACGTCTGTTGGTGGCAGCACCAGGAAGGGGCCCGCCGTGGCGCCAAGCGGCGGCGGCCCGGGGACGCCGGCTAAGCGGCCCACCCCCTACCTTTTGTCTGACCCTGGTGGCTGGGTAGGTACCCTACGGGTACCGTCGTAAGATGAGCACTTGAGTGCGAGTCCATCGTGCCCAGCCCCCTTAACACACGCGGGTGTGACCCAGCGTGCTATTATTGTTTTTATTCCCTCCCCAGCCTCGTGCGAGCGGCACTCCGCAGCAAGCTAGGATACACACAAGAGCGACTGCGCCAGCTGCTGGCCTTGCTTCAGCACACCCGGCGGCGCTATGCATGATACCACAGATTGCCAACCCATTCCATCGTACCCCAGCCCACGTCAGGAGGCGGCGCGGCGGCAGCGACATTGAGGCTGACACCCCGCAACCCACGCCGCACGGCTATGCAGCAGCCGCAGCGCAACCAGCGCGCGCGCAGCAGCGTGCCCCACAACCACATGTCCCAGTGCAAAGCAACATCTCGGCCGTTGGCCCATAGGCACCCCCAACGCCCCGCCTGCGAGGCGTAAGACACCTAGTAGTCCTCTTCTTAGCACCAGCAACGATTTTAGCATGAGCGCCCAGCAAGGCGGGGCCAACCTGCCTCGGGCAGCAACTCGCCTGGCGGTTAGAGTGTCACCCACAGCCCGGTGGCAAAAGGTCCCCCACACCGAGCTATCGGCCCACCTTAAGGCCTCAGGGCATTTACTAGGACAGATTGACAGTCAGCTGCCCGATTCTGCCTGCGTTGGCAGCGTGGGCTTCTATGTTGGGTCGGCGTACTGCAGCATCCCGTGGCCAGGTGGCCGAGCTCCAGCCGGAACCTCTTTAGCGGACTTTACCGGGGCCGTCCTGCAGGAAGCACATCGCCTGGGACAGCGTGGTGACGTCCAGGCCTTCGGCGCTTACTCCCAGCAGCACACGGCGGACCCTCAGCGCAGGACGTTGGTACTGCACCCGGCACTGCACCCGGCAGCCGAGGCTGCAGCAGCGGAGCTAGTGCGGAGGCAGTCCATTACGGTGACTTACATGGGCACCGCGGTGCGCGTCCATACGCATGCGTGGAGCACGATTGCTGCCGCCTACGACTTCGTTGTCGTCATGCACAACTTTCCCCCTGTCCTGCGCGTAAGGGGGGCAACGGATTTTTTTCTTCTCGGAGCGGTGGATTACAGAGAGACCGGCGGCGGCGCACGAGGCGCCCTACGCGGAAGGCAGGAGAACACGGAAACCAGGAGAAAATCGGAAAACGCCGGAACCACCGCAAAGCCGCTACGAACCAGACACAGAGGGCAGGGGCTAGACAGGGAAGGCAGGCCAAAAGAAAGCCGAAAAAGCGGGAAGAACCAAAACACGGGCTGGGGCAGGGACAGGCTACAGGGAAGCGCTACAGGGCAAAGAAAAACAGCCCGAACGAGACCAGGGAGAAACAGGAAACACGGCGGGCAGGCAGGCAGGCAGGCGGGCAAAGACCAGGCCAGGAAACGCAAAAAAGGAGGAGAGCCCAGGAAAACAAAAGCACCAGCCAAGAGGCAGGCACGCTAAAAGCACCACAGAGGGCACCAGCCACCAAAAAGACAAAAACGACAACAA
>JAZKJV010006566.1:0-402136 GCA_037367405.1 Ottelia alismoides | reverse complement strand
AGTTTGATCCTAGAAGTTATACCAGGTAAAAATGTAGCAAATTATTCTCTCTATAATAGAAATACTTTTTGTTTGAATTTATTTTAGGTTGCAACGTCACTTCCATATTTGCACATTGTTACATTATTCACTTGTCATCTTTTCACTTCTTAATAAATTAAAACCCAAAAAACCACACTTCAATAGTCAGGTCGACCTTCATACCTCATTTGGAGATGACGTGGCCCAACACAATCCCTTCGGGCACCATAAAGTGACTCTTCTCCCAAGATAGCACAAGGTTTACTTCATAGCATCTCTTAAGCACTTGGTCTAGATGAGAAAGACATGCATCAAACTATCACCATAGACTGAGAAATCATCGATGAAAACCTCCATAATCCCACCCACCATGTCAGCAAACACATCCAACATACACCTTTGGAATGTAGTGGGTGTCTTTTACAATCCAAAGGGCATCTGTTTGGAGGCATAAGTAACAAATGGGCAAGTGAAAATCATCTTATCTTGGTACTCAGGGGCGACTACCACTTGGTTATATCCTGAGTACCCGTCCAAGAAGCAAAAGAACTCTTTCCATGCTAGCCTTTCAAGCACTTGATCAATAAGCAACTGTGAAAAGTGGTCATTCTTGGTAGTTGAGTTCTGGCATCTGTAGTCAATGCATATGTGCCAATAAATAGGTATACGGGTCAAGATCTCCTCTTCTTGATCATTTGTGATCATAGTGATTCCGGATTTCTTTAGAACCACATGCAATGGGGTGACCCATTTAGAGTTGGATATGGGATAAATGAAGCTGACGTCACACAACTTCGTGATTTCCTTCATGATCATGTCCTGAAGATTAGGTTTCAGTCTTCTCTAGAGTTCACGAAATAATTTACAGTAACTTTTGACATAGTTGTGATGTGAACACAAGGTAGGATTGGTGTCGTGGAGATATGAAATATTCCAACCAATAGCATTGCAGTTTTTCTCTATAGTCTAGCATGTGAGTTTCTTAATCCATGGTCAGTCAACTATTGATTATGATTGGGTATTGTTTATTTTTTCCTACAACAAAGGCATACTTAAGATTTGTCAGAAGCGGCTTTAGTTCAGGTTGGGTTGGAGTCGGCTTTGTGATGTACTCAAAAATTTGGTTTGTGTTCAATGAATGATATGCCAATTGTTAGTATTCACCTTGGTTACTTCAGGTTCATACAGGAATACACTGAACATATCTACAATAAAGTCCTCTTGTTCAATTTGGATGGATCCTCAAATAAATTGATCATCTCCTCAGATGTGTCTTCTTGGTCAGCTTGAAATCTAGGTTTGATTGTGCTTTCCAGGTCTTCCTCAAGGTCGAGAATTTCTGGGTCAATGTCATTCAGTGTTAACTCAGAGTCCCTAATATCCTTATGAAGGTCACAATCGATCTTGTGTTGTTCAGTTTCCCTTTAGTCAAGTGTGGTCTCTTTGGCTTTAGGTTTAGCGACATTATCCAGTGTAATCTTCTCACTGCTAGAGCGAAAAGTGATCTTTCCATATGCATAATCTACTACTGCATCAACTGTTCATAAGAACTTTCGACTAAGTGTAATAGGCATACGTAGTAACGGTGCAGTCATATCCATGACGAGGAAAATTAAGTCCACTAAGAATTTCATTCCATGTAGAGTTACAATAAAGTCCTCTAACACACCTCTTGGCCATTTAATGGATCGATCAACAAATTAAAGGATCATGCGTGTGGGTTTGAGCAGACCCAACCTGAATTCCTTGAGCAATGTTGTGGGCAAGAGGTTGATATAAGAACTACTATCAAGAAGGTTTTGGTCGAATGTTTGTTCGAGGAATTCACACTTTATTAGAGGTTCTCCCATATCCTTTTTCTTTGATGGGAGATTGCTATCGCATTTACAGTTGCTATGGTGAGAATGTGTTTTTCGGCTCTGTTGCTTCTATTTTTGCGGGACTGATGCTTAGTAGTGTGTGCCTCCATCAATCCTTTCTTTACCTTGGGCATATATTCCATGGCCTACATAAGTGGCATTTCCAAAAAGATATTATTTAAAATCTTAACTATCTTAGGATCAGACAGAGTTGTTTTGAATTTCTCAATTTTTTTGAACTTTCTAATCGCATCAGGAAATGGAATGTTACATCACAAAATGTTATGGAATCAACTTTTACACATTAATGGCTATAAGTGGTATAGGCACTCATAGAGGGAGGAAAACAAAAACTTGAAATAGAGGCTATGTCGGTTGGCATCGTATCTACTGACAACTTCTCCTTAGCAAGCGTGGCTTGGTCACGGTTGTCATCCTTTTTTGGTCCTTTTGATTTTTCTGATTTTTTTGTTCTTTTTCATCTGACATGTCTCCTTCCTTTCTTGTGATTCGGCTCCTTCTTTCCCTAAATCAGGTTGCAGCCGTGACTTGTGATGATGTTTAGGATTCACCGCTAGATGCATTGTTCTTCCCATGTGTAGCTGCAGATAGCTGTAGAACTCTACCGCTCTTGAGAATTACATTGTTAGATAATATAATAGATTCATGCATACCAGAATTTTTGAGAATGGTAGATAATTCGCAGACCTTCCCCTTATGGCAGATGTTGTTGGGATTGGCTTCAACTTGATTTGGGATGATTGTCTTTGTTGTGGTCAGGTTATCTAGTTTCTTGGTCATCTCTGACATGCTCTTCACGAGATGTGACATGCAGTCGAGTGCTGGATTCACTGGTGCCACCACAGTAGGTTCAGTGGGCAGGCTCGCTGGCCCTTATAACTGTTCTTTAGAGGCGGATGCTGACGATACGAGAAAGGCGGGTATTGCTGGTGTTGTTGAGGATGAGGATACGGCTAATAGTGGGGAGCTGATTGTTGTTTATAGTATTGTGGTTGATGGTATGCTGACTACTGGTAATTGTTCTACTTCCAAGTTTTTGCATGGTGTGGAGGCTGGTTCTGTTGTGGAGGAGGTTGGTGATGCTGGAAAGTCCTTCGACACTGTTATTGGTGGAAGACGCATATAGCCTATGATTAACACTATTGTTATATGCCTAAATGGGTCAATTGTGTGTCATTGTTCCAAACACCGTTCACCTCCTGAATATCAGACAGATGTGGGAAAAAATGGCTTGACAAACGAAGGTTGGGGCTCTAACTAGTATACGAACATCCACGTCTTCTGTTGCGACTGTAAATATGTCTGGTCGGGAGCTTGCACGTAATATATGTGTTGGAACTAGCGACAATTGCAATGGACACTTCTATGGATGTGGCTCGATGACAGGTGCCTCAGCTAATGAGCTTGCAGAATAGATGGAGTTGATAGTGCTAACTAGAAGTTCCTCAACTGATGAGCTTGTAGGTGCCTCAACTGATGAGCTTGTAGATGCCTCAGCTGATGAGCTTGCAGGTGCCTCAGTTTCTTGGCAATTAGGTTGGGCTTATCAAGACCCTTGGTCCTTTGTTCGATCATATCAAGTTTCTCCAAGTCTTGTGATTGCTTTTCAATTATATCGACCTTGGATAGGTGACTCCTGGTAATGCTGAGGTTGGAGTTCTGACACATGTCCTCTTCCTATGAAGTCATCATATTGACAGATTTACAGAGTATCTAAGATTGTTGTTGGTATGATTGGATGAAGAGAGAGCAGCATCTCTTTCAACCATTTCCTCAAATATTTACCTCACTACATCCTCATCCTAGTTAAAATGGGTTCCTCCATAAGAGACATCTACCAACCTCTGACTATTTTCAGTTAAGCCCTCAAGAAAATGCTGGACCAAGTGAGTTTTCGGGATCTCATGGTGGGTGAAATTCTCCATTAAATCTTTGTATCTCTCACAAGATTCATGGATTGATTCTTTTGGTCCCTGGGAGAAATTGGCAATCTTGGGCCACATCCGATTTAGACGACCAAGTGGTATAGTACTCATGCAAAAATGCAGATTTCAATGCGATCCATGTCGTCACCACCATCCCTAATTGTTTATCCAGTAGAGAGCATTTCCTGAAGGCTGAATGGGAAGACGGACATATAGACTTTACCCAACGGGATGTTGGGGTAGTTAGTGGTGCTGCAGACACGTCCAAATTATTGCACGTGGATGTAGGGTTCTTCATTTGCATTCCCATGGAGAGTCGGGAGAAGAGATAAGAGCTGAGGCTTCAACTCAAAATGTCCGTGGATAAGAGGAATTTTGATCTACTATGTAATCTGGATATTGCCATGGTTATATGTCTCTTACAATGTGGGCTTGGAGTTGCTCTCTTGCTTCTTCTTCTTATCCGCCTCTGGGTCCATCTGCATGTTGTTCTTCCCCTCCTCTATTCTCTCTATTTCTACTCAATTCCATCAATATTTCTGGGAAGGCAGATTGTTCTTTGGCCTGTGCAGTCAGTTATTATTGTATCGCTTGTATGGAAGCATATATGCATTAACTTCTTTCTGCTCTGCTTGTTGGGCCTTCCCTCTATGAGGAGCCATCTTACAATCCGAGTCTAATGATGAGATATCCAAATCAGGCTCTTATTCTACAATAGGAAATACACCACTGATCAGTCTGGAAACAAGTACTAGATGTAGAGAAGAGTTCAGATTAGGGTCAATTCTGAACTTTATTACAGATGGAAATGTTTATTGAGTAAAATGAATCTCCATCCAAAAGGGAGAAAAATTCATGATAAGATTGATCCCGATTCATTTGAGAAAGAAGCGAGGAGTCCTGATGGTGGTTTGTAAGATTCGAACTGATCTCACATGAATCACGCCGAAGTAATGGAGATGTCGTCATTGACGAATTGATGTGGGTGTCCGTGGAGTCTAAACTAAGACATCCCTGAGTTAGCATCTTGAGATACTAAAATGAGTGAGATAAGGGTAGAGGATATTGGAATGAAAGAGGAATTAAGAAAAGAAGAATGGCTCAAAGTGAGCGAAATGAATTAAAGAAAGAAAGGAAATGAGGTGTAGACAAAAATGGTTAAAGTGCTCGATATTTTTTATCTTGACCAAATTGAACTAATCAATCAAACCTCAATAAAAGGGTGTATTCACCAACTCAACAAAATGAGAGGTAGGAGTTCGGCAATTATCTTGGAAGTTTTACTTATTCTCAAGCAATCTTTTCAAACTAATACTTATGATAACCCTATAAGAGAGTGAGTACTCGTGCGACAAGCACTGTGTGATTTCCACTTCCTTTGTAACCTGTAGCCTTTTCTTTTTGAGGTCCTTGTTATTGTATCTGGGTCAACTAATCAACCAAAGAAGTGAGGGAAAGGAAGCCCATATGGATATCAAATACTTCCCTCTCAGAAGGTAATTGGACATGGATTGATGAGATAAGGACCCTCTATCGCAGTTCCCCTATGTTCAAGTAATTCAGACCAAATCTGCATGCGAACATAACCCTACTAGCCCATACACCGATAGAAGCACCAATACTTCACGGACCCAGGTGATACATAAGGCAAAAACTAGGTGGGTATATGACTCTAATTCTTAGGGGTCGCACTCACTCAATATGAGTGTACCTGAGACCAATGAGGTTTTAAGCATCTAGTACGATGAAATTCAATAATCGATTTTAATTTGGTCAAATTTTATTAGCATTCCCTTTTTATTTTTTTGGGATTTAACTTGTTTTGAGTTTTTTATTTAAAGGTCTAATGATTTCTCGATTTCCTTTGTTTTTTCCAAAGTGATCGAAATCAGAGGGAGAGGATGGAAGTGCAATGCAAGAAGGAAATCAATGATGAATGCTAAGTCAAAAGTATTTACCTTGCTTCCCAGCTCTCTCGAAGCGAGAAGCTAGACAGGAATTTAAATTATGTTAAATGCAATGCATCAGTGAAAGTTAATTTTGATTTAAGTACAAGCATATAAATCTATAGACACATGAAATAGTTAGGGCTTTGGACCTATTTTACTCGATCAAGCAAATCTGACATCTAAGGGCTTGATCAGCGAAGTTGTAAAATGTAAACTAAGGTCTAAAATTCAAATAACAGAAAATAAATAAAAATAAGAGGAAAATAGGGATAATAAAAAGATAGAAAGCAATGAAAAATGTAAGAAACCGATCGGGTCCCCGGGTGAAAAGATGCACGGTAAAAAGAATAAATAAAATCCCGTGAGTGTCCCAAGTTTGGTCATATGTTAGCTTTATATATTCTTATATTATATATTTAAAAAGAAAAAAGAACTTGAAAATCAGAAATATATAAAAGAAAATAAAAAATATAATATAAAAATATAAAAATTAAAACCTTAAAAATATAAAAAACCCCACAAAAATACATAGACAAGAAGAAGAACAAATTTTTGCGCATTAATTTGCCCAATATACCGTTTGCTCCCTGTGTTCAACACTCTCCATACTTGCACTATACACATATTTTGTAGAGTTAACTAAAATAAATTTTAACTCCACACATTTATTTGTATTGCTATATTTATTTATGGGTTAATTGTTGAATTAGTGTGAGGTTATCATCGGTCGCTTCGACGATTGTGTTCCCATCTTGTGTGGAGCACAATACTGATAGAATTTTTCAATTTTCAAATGGCACCGTTGCCGGGGAGCAGTGTCGTTTAGATTGTCTTTTTATTTGTCTCTTCTTTCTTGTTTACTTGTCTCTTTGTTTATTTTCATTTTTATTTGATATAATTTATGAATTGTCTAACCTCCTTCCTGTTAGACTTTGTTGTGAGGACTGTGGATCGAGGGAGGTACTTCTAGGAGCGCCTATGCAACAAAGTGAAGCCAGCTCAACCTTCTGACAAAGTAACAGAAGAGGACTTGGAGAATTTTTGAAGGCATAACCCTTTTTTTGTTTTTATTTCATTTATTTTGTAATTTATGTGAGAGAGATACACTAATTATAATAACTTGGACTCTCTAAGACTTTCACACTTCTCGCATTTTCTTCGCCTTTTCTTTTTATTTGTTTCACGATTTTTATTTTTTTGTATGATTAAGCCCTAGCTTAGGATTTGCTAGCTCGATAGATTGAGGTCCAAAGCCCTAATATATTTGCCTGTACATATAGAATCGCTTTTGGACTTAGTCAAATCGTAGTTGTTGGCTATTTGGATTGAGACCGTGAGCTGAGAAAGGTCACATATAGTGCTGCAGGACCCCCTGTGGTGGGCACCGAGTATCATCGAAGATCGAACTTTTGGTCTCATATCTAGATAGTGAGCATCTGGTGCTTCACACTAATAACAGTTACTATTATAGGGCAATTTCATTGGATTGCATTTGTAGATAGATAGGTTTTCCATTCTTCTAAGCATCCATGCATAAAGAGAGTTGGAGGCAAGGTGAGCATTTCTACTTAGCATTCATTATCGATTTTGCTTGCATTGCTTTTCGACTTTCTCCCTCAGATTTTGTCACATATGATCTAAAAAAATTACTCCTTGTTAGGTTCATGCATTTCTATTAAAAATACAAAAAAATGATAACAAATAAAATTGGAACTGCTAAGTTTACTCGACCCTTAAAACCAAGACAAAAATCCTTGTTTTAGGAAAAGTACCCCTATCATTGTTTGTGCATTTTATTCATACATACAAACTACGGATTAGTTCCCAAATCCCAGGCATTCCTAGGTAATTGTACAACTTTGTAATTATCACCTAACTCTATAATTTAAAAAGATAAAAAGACCAAACTTTTACGATCCTCATTGTGTTGAGTCAGTGAATTGAGGGGTTTTGTTTTGTGTATATTTGTTTGTGTTTGTGCATACTCAATCTTCTCTATGTATTTGGCGCCTTTTCCTTGCAACTTGACTTGACCATCGTACTCTCTCGATCCCTTTCTTTTATTTCGGAGATGGCCGACTGGAGCGATTTTGTCCGGACTTTGTGGATCCTTCATACCCTCCCATCGGTCCACCTCCATTTCACAGGAGGACTTTGATCCTAATTTTTCTTTTTGTACATATCCTCCTTAGCCAAAACTTTAAGCCTCATACTTTTACCCACCACAACCACCCTCACCGTCTCCACCATTCCATTCACCCGAGACTGTCCTGTTGGAGTCACCTCTCATGTAATCCACTCTCGAGCACTTAACCCAGATGATTGTAGCAAATGAGAAAGATGATTGATGACATCACTAGTATAAATGAGAGCCACAATGCCGCTTCACGATTTGATGATATGGGTTCATTTGAGGATGCCTATGAGAGTTTGTAATCGCCCAAAACATTAAATAATGAGAAAATTTAAAAAAAAAACAAAAAAGAATCCGTGAGGTACCTAGTCGAGTCATTTTGTGAGGAGAGGGTACACCTATATGATCCTATACTCACACACACTAGTTCCCACCTTTGACCCCAAGAATGACATTGTACATACTACTCTTGGTCGTCCTTGTGTAGATGGTGATTCTAATCTTATATGGAGGAGATACAAAATTTCAAAAAAAAATGTTGACTGAACCAGATGTGGTGGTAGATATTCATGAGTTCGTTGAAGCCCCACTTCGCCAAGCCATGACTCAATTATCTACTCCTAAAATAAGAAGAGAAAGCGAAGGAGCATATATGAGCATCACATTTTGACCATGGCCACTGCCTATGCCATCTCTCACCGTCCACACATTAGGAAAAGGAACATTGTCACACCTCTTGTGAGTTGCACCATCTCGGACTATTCATGGGATTACACTCTCCTTGACGGTGGTGCTTCGATTGATATAATACCCTTCTCATTGGTACAGTCTCTTCATTTAGGGCATCTCAAGAACACCAGGATGATTTGTCAATTTGTTGATGGATCAATAAAGAGTCCGAAGGGTATTATAAAGAATGTTGTCATTCAGATTTCGGGCATGAGCCTCACTGTTGACTTTATCGTATTGCCCATGAAGACCTCCACCCTTGTGGAGCACCCTCCAATCATCCTAGAACGGCCTTTCCTCACCTCTGCGAGAGCCGTTAAAGATTGAATATGGAGAGATTCGCTTCCGTTCTGATGACGAGAGCGATGTGTTTATCACTACATCGACTTTTGACCAGAGACCTGCATCCCACAAGAGTGTGCCCGCGTTAGCCGATCCCGAGGAGTATGACCCTGATGCAGATATTTGAGAGGTTTGATTTTTGATGGATGATATTGAGACTTGAGAATTCCTCTATTGTCAGGAAGACTCAAAAAACATAGACCTTGGAGTTCCCTCTTCTGGTGAGTGGTTATGCATTGATGATGATCTAGCGGAGACTTCCCTGGTCGAACACGACCACACTACTTCCATTGACCAGTTCGTGCCTTTCCTTTTTGAGATTGCTGAGGACATTCATTAGGCCGATCCTGATTGGCCAGTGTCTACTGATGACCCCAATATCGATCTGCACCTTCAAATCCATTCCTCTACAATCACACAAGAAGGTTCGCTTTTGACCTTCTTGATCTTTTTATGTCTACCTCTTTGTATATCTTCTTTCGTTTTATTTCTTTCCATCAACCATTTATTTTGATCTACCTCGTTCAGTGTGTATTGCCTTGCTTAAGACATACTCTGTCCTAAGTATATGGGAGGTTGATGACTTGAGAGATCTCTTCTCTTTTCTTATTTTCTTCTTTTTGTTTTCATTTTTCTTTTTCTTCCAAAAGGTATCACCCATTCTTTACTATTGTACTTTGGATGTACCTTGTCCTAAGTATGGAGGGGGGTGTCTACCTCGAGTGTTCTTTCTTTATTTGGTTTCATCACTCTTGTTGTTGCCTATAATTAGGGCTCTTTTACCCTAAGTATAGTGGGGAGTGATGCATATATTAATCCCTCATGTATTTTCTCTTATCTGATTCTTTTATTGATCCCCTCCACTATCTACTCTTCTTGTCTGTACTTAGGGATATCTTACCCAAAGTATAAGGGGAGATAGTCTGAGTTGAGATCTATTCATTCCCACCCTCGACCCTCCCTGCATGTAGATACAACCTGCTATACGTAGGATTATTTCATCCTAAGTAGACGGGGGACGATCGACTTCTCATTCTTTCAATTATTCATTTCTTCATCTGTTATTTCATCTTTGTAGTATAAGCTTTTCAATACTCAGTATGAGTTGTCTTCTCTGTTACTCTCTGATCTATGAGGACATAGCTCAAGCTAAGTACATGGGGTCATATATACTCCGTATATACTTTAGCTTTAACTCAAACTTTCATATTTTTTATAATATGGATAACTATTAAAAATTAATACACACATACCCAAATCTTTGTATTTATTGATTAAGAAAACATGTTAGAAATATTTTTTTGCAAAATGTTTGAAAATAGCTTGGAAAAATCTTTTAAAAAATCTTTTGAAAACTATTTGGAAAATGTTTTAAAAACTTTTCAACCATTGTAAATTTTTTTTTGTAAAATTTTCTTTCATAGTTTAAAATAAAAACTTTTGAAAATCTATTTTCAAATTTTTTTGAAAAACGATTGCAAAAATATTTTAGTAATGTTCTGTTTTTTGTGATTTTGGGGGGGAATTTTGTTAATTCTTATATATTTTTAAAGTCAAAAATATCCCAAAATAGGGATTAAATAAATAGGTTGAATTGCTTTGGAATTTACAAAAAGCAATAAAATCAATTTTTTGAAAATTATTTTTAATTAACAATATATAATAAAAACAAAATTCAAAGATAAGAAAAAGTATTTTTGGAATTTTAGGATTTTTTATGTTTTTATAAAGGATTTTGAAGCTTTTTTCATTTTTGTGAGTTTTCTTTTTCTATTTTAAAGGATTTTTGGTCTGGAGTTATAAAATCCTAAAAGAAACAAAATATATTTTTTAGGAATGTTTCAAAATGTTTTCAGATTTTTTATTTTATAAGTTAAATAAGGACAAAAACATGGTCTTTTGATTTTTAATAAATAATAAAATTGCTTAAAATCAAAATACAAAAATATGGCGTGAATCTACAAGCAAGAAAGCACTTAACCCTAGTTTTTGAGAATTTTGGAGATTGAATGATATTTTTAATAAATATAGAACTTTCATAAAAATTAATGGATTTACATGGGTATAATTGCAAATAAAAATAAAGGTGAGGACTAAAGTGCAAATATCCCGAAATTTTATAACTACCAATGAATGTTTATGGACTAAACAAAAATACAAAAACCCACAAGGGCTTATATGCAAAATGGAAACCTCACGTGGGACCACATGTGAGGTAACATGGACTGGACCCAAAAGCAAATACAAAAAGGTAGGCGTTCCAATGCAATTTTACCGAAATATTTAAAATACGAAAATAAATTACAAGTTTAAGAAATAAATCAACAAAAGTCGTAGGTATGGGATGCAATTTACCCCCTAATGTGCCAGATCCAACGGTCGTGGGCACATCGCTTGCCACGCGTAGCGCACATGAGGCACGGTACCCCTTCGTACCAAGATGTCAGGATTGGATCTTAGGTTTATGATCTATAGTTCTAGGCTCTGATGATCAGATGTCAGCCACGCAATCTGGGACTCGACTTCTGACCCAACAGCAGAGGATGTCGGTGGATGAACTGAAGATGAACTCACCTCTAGTGAACTCTGATCTATTGTTGTGCGTTGCTCCGGCTACCAAACTCTCTACCGATGGCCTCTTCTCGCTCATGCATCTTTGACGAGTCTTCTAGATCCATCAAATAGGTATGGAGCATGTTATTGACTTCGGATGACCCTCAGATGGGACCTTCCAGCCCTACAAAAGAGTTCAGAAGCTTCACAGTACTAGGGGGCAGAGGTCTAGGTTATTATTGGTGGTTGATGCAGTGGGATGATTGGTGGCGGAGATGCTCAGGCGAAAGGTAATGGAGGAGCATCGATGCTTCGATCCAGGGCAAATCTAAAGTGTCTGATGGTTCAAGAAGACAAAGAAATGAAGGGTTATGGAGATGAGGGCATTTGGTGCGTCGGTAAACAGTGGGGTCACAGTAGAGGGGTTTGTCGGAATGGAGCTCCGACGACTATAAAATGGTTTTCTAACGCTAAGACACGTAACTAAAACTAAAACCAACAACTAGAAATTAAAACTACCGCTAATGGCTAACTAAAAAATAATAAAAAGAACTTCGAGCAGCTGGAGCGGCGAGATGGGGAACCTCATAGCGGTGCTCCACCAAATATGGAGGAACTCGCCTCCATGCTCAACCTCTCCTCTCCATATTATAGGGCGAGCTTGCTATCACCTAGCTCGAGCCCAAGAACATGAAATGGGGGAAGTAATCGGGAGGGAAACGGTTCGAAAAATTCGAGAAGGATTGAGATCGAGTTTTGTACATGTAATTGTCAAGCGACAAAGAACGAGGTGGTTGGCTCAATAAATATGCTCTTGGATCGAGAAATAGAGCCGACACGATAGAGGGAGGATCGAGGAGAAAAGTAAAGAAGAAAGCAACCATATCGATGTCTACATTGATGGGAGGAAAATGAAGAAGATGGGTTAATCGCAAACAAAGTTAAAAATTAAGCTCAAAGACTCTCTAAGTAAGAACCATTTGACCATCACTTATTCAATGACTTGACTAAATGTAACAACTCAACAAAATTCAGAGAAAAAGTTGCCCTTCAGTCAAGGTGCATGATTTTGAAGGAAGAAAGGGTGTTTTATTTAGGCAATCCTCCCTTCTTTTGTTTTTGTTCTTTTTCTTGGTCCGGTTACGGTCTAATAAACCTACGACCTGGGTCAAACAGTTGACCCGGGTCAATAGATGGTGTGACCTGATTGGTCCTCGTCATCCTCAAAAAGATAAAACCGTAATAAAAATCGAAATAAATTAACATAAATTAGTAAATGATTTTATTAATTTTATGTTATAAAAATGTTTATTATTTACTATAGTATTTTAATATTATTTTTATTTATTTTTATGGCTTTATTTATTACAAGTTACTTTTAAGGGTATATTTATATTTACTTAGTTTTACATATTTTATTTTTATTTTGTATTTTTGATTTTATTATTTTATTTTCATAATTTATACATTTTAACTTATTTTTATACACTTAAATATATTTTTATTATATTATTCTGATATAATATGTACACCTAAATAAATAAGGGTATTAACTATATCGGTATAAGTATAGGTATTTCATTTATGTATTACTATATATTCTTTTATTTCAGAGTTTTATTTATGGTTTTATTCTATTATAAATATGTACATATAATATAAATAATATATACAAAACTATAAAAATATAAAATTATAAAAATTATAAAGAATAGATAAAATGAATATTTTATTCGGGTATACGATACAATAGGGGTCCAAAACCTAACTTTTGCATCTTAACTCCAAATTGGATGAAACTACCTTCATTAAATAGCTTATTAGAAGTTATATACAATTAATGGTGATTTTGGTACATTTTGAGTCATATGGAGAAGATATTGGTCTGGGAAGTTTAGGTTTTGGCTTTTTATTCTGAGTATAAAAAGTACATTATATATTATTTTTGTATGAAATCAATTTTGTATTTTTATTTGTATCTTTGTATACAACTTTCATGGACATAGTTTCTTTATTTGAGGTATAAATGATAGAAAATAAAATAGGTCCAAAATGCAATATTGATGAATAAAAGAATGGAATTTTTATTGTATTTTGGCCCTTATCTCCCTCTACTTTATTCCTTATCGACCCAGTCATCAAGATGCTTGGGTCTTGGGGGATAGGGTCATAAAATACATTTGGCATTTATTATTTTTCTTTTCTTTTCTTCATTCTATAATTTGGCAGTAAAACTATATTTTATACACAATAAATGGAACAAATGATGAATGTTAGTTTGTACAAAGTAATGTTATTTACATGCATTAGCTAGGTTTTTTAAGGCCAAAATGATAGAATAAAGGTGATGAAATTGATATTCATCGCTTACCAGTTTGCATCGTATCCGGAGAAAAGTAGAAGGTGGTCGTCGGTTCGACTACAGTTTGAGTTGAAAACCATAACTAGATCATACTTGAGTTGTACCAGCCATCGAAGAATCTTATCAACATGTAGTGGTTGTGAAATGAGTTGCCTCAGTTTGTCCTATCTTATTTGTATTGAGATACTTTAGAAAGAGTTAAGGTGGAAATCAAATCAACTTCATTGAATAGGTGATCCGTTATCGAATCAGGAGGACTTGTAAATGAATTTAGAATGATGAATTGGGAAGTGAATGGAAAGGTTATGATTAATCTCCATTTCATCCCCTTTATTCTTTCATTTGGCCTTTAAACCCTAGCTAAGTTCATGTATATAGCAGTATATTACATAAATTAACTCATATTATTTACTGTGTAAATATTGTATAAAAAACTGCATTTAAAGCCATAATAAAAGTAATAAAGAAACAAAAATGAATGAAATACCTTAGGTATTGAATGATTATAAACCCCAATACCTAGGCATCATGATGACTGGGTCGACAAGGAATAAAGTAAGGGGAGATAAGGCTGATAAATACAATAAACCCTAATTTCCTACTCTTCAATAAGTCCAATTTGGGACCTTATTTTTTATTTATTATTTATACCTCACATCAATAAACTTTGTATATGAAAGTTGGAGAGAAAAATATATAGAAAAATACAAAATTTAGTTCACAGAAAAACATTACACTATGTACCTTCCACACTGTGAATAAACATCCAAAATCCCATCTTCACAGATTTGTATCTTCTCCATATGAACTCAAAATTAATCAAAACCACTTTAATTGTATATAATTTTTAATTAGTTATTTAAGAAGGTGGTTTCATCTAATTTGGATTTAAGATGAAAAGCTAGGTTTTGGATCCCTACTGTGCATTATACACAAATAAAATATTCATTTTTTATTCTTTACATTCTTCATTATTTTATATTTTATAATTTTGTAAATATTATTTGTAACATATGTACATAACTATAACAAAATAAAACCATTAAAAATGCCTTAAATAAATACATACACTAAAATATATAGATGAATTATACATATAGTTACATATGTAATAAATAAATATATTTACTATATTTAAGGAAATTGCAATAAAAATATATTTGTGTAAATTTAAACAAGTTATAAATATATAAAAATAAATGTGCAAAATAATAAAATCTAAAATCCAAAATAAAATATATTATATATAGGTAAATATATATTTATATATTTACACTTTCAAAAAGTAACATAAAATAAATTAACTTGTAAAAAATAAAAATCACCATGAAATAATAACTATTTTTCATGTTTTAACCTAAAATTAATAAAATGGTTTATTTTTTTATTTTAAATTAATAAGGATTTTCTAGGTTGTTTTGTCATGTGGCCCACCTACGAGAACCAATAGGAAGATGGTCTATGTTGACCCCAGTAAACTCTCTACCCTCCCTAGGTTCGTGTTTGGCAGACCTACACCCTTGACTTCCTCGATTTTTCCCCATTACTATAGTGCCCGACAAATCTTGATTTCTCCATGAAATTTGACCCTCGATCCTTGCTCTTTCACGCGAATGCATTTCCTTTATCGTAGGATCATTACCTTAGGCAGAATCAGCTCGCCAACCTTGACTTGTACATATACCTCCACCTCACTCCCATTTTAATTTGTTCACTTTTCACACCTCAAAACTCTAACCCTAGTCGTGATTGAGATTCTTGGTGACGTGAGGAGTTTTGATAAGGATCTAGAGAGAAGAAGAGGGCATGAATCGAGCATATCCAGCCTCATCGGACTTCCTCTCTCGCGTGGTTTTCTCGCAGCCGCCCCCGATCAGGTGAGCCTCTATCTTTTGCACTTTTCTATTCCTAGAACATAGACTAGGGTAGCTTAGCATTAATTTTCAGTTGAATTAGCGTTTTATTACATAAAAGTCAAAACTGAAGTTTGCTGAAGCTAAGCTCCGACAACCTTTTCCAACATTATTTGACTATTCTGCGACCTTGCCGACCACCTCGCCTCATTTCCCGATTGATTATCCATCTCCCAAACCAACCATGCACCCCCTGATCTTCCCTTGATCAGCAGATTACTGCTCTATCTGTCGCCCTTCGGATCACCCCCATTCCACCTCATTTCACAGCCATCCTTTGCCAATAAAGGCCAACAACCTTCTGCACCCCTTCTGTTTGACTCCTTTGCAGGTGCTGAAGACCCATTATATAGGATATCTATACCAAGAAGAGGCCCCCATTCTTCATTGAGCTCCAGGCCCCTATCGATGGGGCCTGGACCTATTTGAGGTATCCATCAATTGTGGAGCAACACCAAACTTCGATTGAACATCTCAGCAGCGCCAGGGGAACTCGGAGGAGGAAGAATTGACACCCGAGCTATTCTTCCATGTTCCTCAGGGTAAGAAGCTGTCGTCAGTTCCTCACCTCTCTCTAGTTTGAAGGCCAGTCATTGGATCTTGCCATGCAATCACCATTTGATCTTACTCGAAGTCTAATATCGATTGCAGATCTACGAACGAAATACACCTCTAGGGAGGTGTCGCGTGGCTTAGTAGATCATCTGCATTATCGGATCAACCACGCGGGGGTATTTTGCACTAGAACCCCCACATTTTTATATATTAAATCCTAGAATTCTTTTATGGGTTAAGAAATTATTAAATATTTTCTAAAAATTACAATTAGGTCCCTACTAATTAAAATATCTTTATTCCTTTTATTTGCATTCTTAAAAATATCGAAAGTCATCTAAAAATTATAAGATAATTATTTTAAGAGCCTAACATGATTATAAATCACATATATTTTTCGTGTGCTATTTAATTTGAATTTCCTCTATTTAAATATACAAAAACCTTACATTTAGCTCTTGTTTGCATTTTAAAATACATAAAATTTATAAAAATATTGAAAAATTCTGAAAAGATAGATTTCGTGTATTACTTTACTTTGTAATTGTAGGCCAAAAATCCCTAAAATACCAAAAGTAAATAACTAAAAATTAAAAATCTCAAAAATCCTTACAAGAGTTATATAAAATTTCACAAAACCCAAAAATATCAGTTACTATTCCTGATTTTTTTAATATATATATATATATTATACTAAAAATAGTTTCGGGAATTTTTAACCTTTTGAGCTATTTTTGAAATCCAAAACACTTTGGTCTATTAATATAAGTCACTATTTTGACATTTTATGCAATTAAAAATACAAAAAATATTAAAACTTCTAAGAAAAAAAACCTTAATCAAAGAAAATATAGAAAACACAAAAACATTTTTGTATTTTCTTATTTTTAAAGTATTTATAGCTATTTTCGAAATATCAAAATCTTACATTATTATATAAAGTAATAATTACATATATTATCATTATTATTATTATAAAAATACCAAAAATATTTTCTAAAACAATAAAAAATAAAAAGGATTGTACATTAGTGCATTTTCTAGGTTTTATCTTTATTTTGTATATTTATTATATCTATTATATATATTATATCTAAATACTATACCTACTTATATTATAACTAATTAAGAAGAAAAATAAATCAAAATTAAAAAGTTAAAAAGAAATATAAAATTTATAAAATTAAAAACAAAAAATAAAAACAACAATTCCAAAAAAAACTGAATAATTAAAAACTCACTAAAAAATAAAAAAACTTCAGAAAAAATCAAAAATAATTGTTATCCTTTTGCCAATTCTTGTTGTCTATAACCCGTGCTCCAAGTGTTCGACACTATACATTACTTGTCATATAAACAAATTTTGTAGAGTTATAATAAATTTTAACTCCACTTTGAATTTGCATTGCTTTTTCTATTTGTGGATTAATTGTTGATTGATCTTGTATTTCCTGAGCGATCACCTTAGTGATATTTTATCTTCGCTTTACGAGACCCTCTCCAAATCCTTGTCATCAAATGGCGTCGTTACCAGGGAGCAATGCGTATAATAAAATTTTAGGTGTTATTTTCTCTTCATTATTTTTCATGATTTATTTTCCCTCTCCTTGATACAATTACTTACATGTGCTAATATTTTCTCTTCTATATTTCTAGCGAGGGACCTCCAGGTGACAATGATCGTCTAGGTGGTTGGAGCACCCGCATCACGAGAACTTGGTCATTCTACTTGTTGACCAAGAGGAGAGAGCAAGAGAGAGAGGAGGAGGAACTTTAGCATAGTTTCCTTTCTTTTTATTTTTTTGAGAGAGCGGCTCTTATTTTCCTTATTAATTTGTAATAATACAGGTGGACTTAGACTTGAACATTCGGTCCCAATTTCCAAGTGTTTGTTCACTTGGGGACTCACTGGATTTTTTCGCCTTTACTTTCTTTGTTTTCCATGTTTTTTGTTTTTCGCTTTCTTTTCATTTATTTTGTGGAATGAGCCCTAAGAATTTAAGGATTGCTTGCTCAGTAATCTAAGGCCAAACACCTATTATATTGCATGTACATATAACTTCTACGTTTGTAATTAGATCAAAAATTAATTATTGAATACTTGACTTGAAACCACGTGTTGTGAGAGGTCTCCATACAACGCTTGTAGGACCTATTATGGTGGGCATCGAGGAGCCTCCAAGACCAAACTCTTAGGTTTCTTCTCTTCGTATATAACACTTGGATCTTCATGCCAATAACAATTATTGTTTAAGGAGATTTCTTCATTTGCATACTGTGCATATAGTTAGGTTTATAAATTTTTGCCTTGCATCCCGCTTGGAGAGTGTTGGGAAGCACTATAAGTCTTCAATCTGAGCATTCATCCTTTAGGCACAAAGGTGAGATTTCCATCTTTATGTCACCTTGCATTGCTTTGTCGTTCTCTCCCTTTGATTTTGATCACCTAGGGGAAAAATCAAAAAATCATTAGTCATTTTGATACCAAAAATACTAAAAAAGGTGAAAATAAAAAAGTAAAACAAGGGGACTGATAATTGCACTTTGACATAACTAAAAGCCGTAATGAACATCATTGTTTGGGGTTTATAAATTCCTCATTGTATTCAAGTACACTCCAGAGCGAGAGAGGCACGACATCTAAGGAATAGAGCCAAAAACCTAATATGAGGATATCTTACCTACCACCTAGGACCAATGAAGTATTACCGCTTCTATCGTATGTGACCGGCCTCGTCGATGATGGTGTTCCTGTCTTGTGTGGAGCACCTGACTTGGTCTAAAGTACTCAGCCTAGGCCATGTACTCACGGGTGTGTCTGTCTTATCGGTTTGCATCCGAATACCTCGCTTGCAAGGGAAGCAGTGGTTTCACCTATCAGCTTCCTCTCTCTTTTCTTTGGATGGGTAGCCACACAAGACCGGTATTGAGGACCTTAAAAAGTGCAGATCACATGATACAAAGGAGATGGAACAAGTATGGGGAAACATTCCTGGCAGTACACACTCTCCTCTTGGGATTGCCTTTAAGGACTCGTGACAACTTTTACCTGAATCACGACTCTAAAATTGAAAAGATACAAATAGCCGAACATTAACGGCTTCACATGTGTTGAGTTGGTGAACCCAATTTTGTTTGGTGTTTGCTTGCTTAGCATTAGGTTCGACGATCAAAGTCCCACACACTTGCGCATTTTTGTCATTCTTCTTTTCGTACTTCCTCTTTGACCCTTGCTCATCGCGAGCCTTCTATTGTTGTACACTCCATTTATTTCCTTGTTTATCATTGCATCCTTCTTCCACATCGATCTTCTCTTCACTTTGATATGTGATGAATCTTTGTTTCATCATCTTTATTATATCATTTTGGTCTTAAAAACCCTAGTAAATGCGTGTAAATAGCGTTAATTCATGCATTTTAGTATTCATGCATCATTGTGTAAATAGTTTGTAAAATACGGTTTTTAAAGCCAAAATTATAGAATAAAGAAAAGAAAAGAAAAGGAATAGAATATTGCAAATATTTTATGATCCAAAACCCTGATACCTAGGCATCTCGATGACTAGGTCGATAAGGAATAAAGTAAGGGGAGATAAGGCCAGAATACAATAAAAACCCCTTTTATTTAATTCATTCTTCATTCATTTTGGGAACTATTTTTAGTTCCACTTTTCACACTTCAAATAAAGAAACTTTGTACATGAAAGTTGTAGATAATTAAATATAGAAAAAATACAAAATTGATTTCACATAAAAATAATGTACAGATAAAAAGTTATGATCTGAATAAGTTTCCAAAATCCCAACTTCCCAAACCTGTATCTCTCAAATAAAAACTCGAAATGTATCAAAATCACTTTAATTGTATATAGTTTTTAATAAGCTATTTAATGAAGGTGGTTTCATATTTTTCAGAGTTACAGTTTGAAAGTTAGGTTTTGGACCCCTATTGAATACTTGTACATATTAAAATATTCATTTTATTTATTATACATTATTTTTATAAATGTATATTTTTATAATTTTGTAAATATTATTTATAATTATTGTGTATATTAAAACTGGAATAAAAATATAAAGAAAATACAAAAATAAAATACTTATACTAAACACATAGGTATAATACCTATAAATATACCTATATACTTAATACATCTACTTATTTAATTGTACATATTACATCACAAAAATAAAATAAAAATATATTTAAGTGTATAAAAATAAGTTATAAATAAGTGTATAAAAATAAGTTATATATATAAAATAATAAATAGAATTAATAAATTAAATATACAAAATAAAAATAAAATATTAAGATATATAGATTTGTATATCTATATAGGCCATAAAAGGTAACTTGTAATTTTAAACCTCTAAAAAATAAATAAAAACCATAATAAAATACTTTATAAAATAATTAGCATTTTATTTTATAATAAAAAATTAATAAAATCTCTTATTTGTAAACAAATTTACAATACATTTTTTCCAGGGAATTTTCTGGATGGTCCACGTGGACTAACCAGAATCCTCCGTTGGTTGACCTCGGTCAACTCTCTGACCGAGGTCTGGTCCCTGTCAGACTGTGGTTTTTGGCCATGTTCTCCGATTTTTGGAGGATGCGTCTTTCACCCTTTCGCAATAGCGCCTTCTTGACCTTTGTTCTCCACAGATCGATGCTTCACGCCCTTGTGTTCCCTTGGGGATTGGGTCGTCGATTCAGCCAATCTTCATCGTTCTTTGAACCCACTTTGTCAACCATTCAAATGGACCCCCCGACCTTCCTTGACTCCTTGATCGCTCTTCCACCCCAAAGGACAAACCCTAGGTAGCCCAGCTTCCTCCTGGTGACAACAGGAGTCGAACCCACCTTCCAGGTGCCCTCGCGGTGTTGGATTGAGTCGTATTCACCTCGCCGGACTGCGCCACCCAAGCTCACCGCGTGTGCCACCTTGGTGAGTGTTCTCTCTTCTCTTTTATTTCCTTTGAGTTCCTTAAGACTTGGGTAGTCAGACTGAGCAAAAATCGATCATCGATCTTATCCCAATCGCCACGAAATTACATTAGTTGTACACGGACAGAGCTTGAGTTCTTCCGGCCACCACCGATCATCTCCACACACTTTCCCAACCTATTCCACCCATCCGCGGGGTCGAGGCAACTTGCCCTCGAACCTCTCACTCGTTTTCTGCAGGTCCAGTAGCACCAGAAGATTCTGGAGCCCGTTTGCAAGTGGCCAAGGTTCCTGGAGCAGCATTGCTCCATCACCTTACTGTTCTCTCTCCGGTCCACGCTGGAGCTTTTTGGAGCTTCCAGTCAATAGAGGGCCACTTCGAGATGTGCCCCAACCATTTTGAAGCACGAAGTCACGTCGGAGGAGGCCGATCGGGTGCAGGGAAGATCGCCTCATCGTCGGATCGTCCATGTTCATCCACCGCCATTTTCCACCGTCGGATCGAGGCCGGCGCTCCAGGTCAACAACTGTCATTCGATCAATAGGCTCCCGGTCGTCGATCAATATATTTTGCCTATTTAAGTGTGTTTTAACTTCAGACTAAAAATCACTAAAAAAATATAAAAGAAAATTCCTAAAAGTTATAAAACTCCAAAACCTTCATAAAAATATTAAAAAATTAAAAAGATCATAAAAATATAGTTTCTGTTTCTGAATTCTATTTATTTTATTATCTTTATTTAAAATTAATTTGGAGAATTTTGGTTCCTGTTTGATATTTTTCATCTCCATTTCAATTTTAGGCATTTATTTTATTCCGTGTTTTCAGTTTTGTGACTTTAAAAATACCAAAAAATTAAGAAAAACATAGAAAAATCACAAAAACTTCAGAAAATTATAAAAAAATGCAAAAATATTTTTTTTCCTAAATTTTAGATATTTTCACCTATTTCTATTCCACTTTTACCTCTCTTGTGTATATATATCCTTTATATTACCTTATACATAAATTAAAAGAAAAAGAAATTAAAAAAATATATAACATAAAAAGAAAATACAAAATCAAAAAATTAAAAATCAAAATATAAAAATTTAAAATTAAAAATAAAATTAAAAATATAAAATTAAAAACCCACAAAAAGTTTCAATTTGGCTGTGTGAAAGGATATTGGGTGTGTGATATTTTTTATCTAGCTTGCTCTATGCCTTGCTTCTTCTGTCTGACCCCTACTTCCTTGCCACTATACATTCCTAATAGGGTTTAATAAATTTTAACTCTTGCTCTTAATTGCCTGATTATTTGTGTGGGTTAATTGTTGATCAACGAGAAGGTTTGAGTAGTCGCCTCAGCGACAGTGAGCCTGATTTGTCAGGCCATGACTTAGCGACTCCCGACTTCGTGTATTTCAAATGGCGTCATTGCCGGGGAGCATCAGCTTGTAGAGTAGTCCTTTGTCTTTTTACTTGCTTAGCCATTTTTTTCAGTATCTCTCTCTATTGATCATTAAATTGTGAACTGTCTGACATCTTTTTTTTTGTCTTCTTGTGAGGGACCACAGATTTAGGAGGATCGCCTAGGTGATTCTATGCAACCTTGGGAAGCGGAGCTGGCTATTCTACCCTAGCCGACAGGAGAGAGCAGGAGGAGCTTGAGAGAGAGAGAGAGAGGATAGTTAGTTTTTTTATTTTTTATTTTTGTAAGAGCACTTGGGGGCTCATCGCAATTTTGCCATGTTTCCATCGCATTTTTAAAATTTTATTTTCCAATTTTGTTTTCTTTCTTTTGTGGAATGAGCCATTGGTCTTTAGACGTGCTTGATCGTGTAATCTAAGGCCAAACATATAATAACCTTTGCATGAACCTATAGCCTTGACGTTTGGACTTAGAAATAATTAATTGCTATAGTACTCAGTCTTGAATCTGCGTGCCGCTAGAGGTCATATACGGCGCTGGCAGTATCCATTGTGGCGGACACCGATCGGCATCAGAGACCAGACTTAGGCTTCATTCTAAGTACTTAGCATTTGGTTCTTCTCATGTAGCAATTGCCTGCTTAGGTTGATTTCCGTGTGCATATCGACATTTAGCATAGGTTTATAAATTCATGTTTTGCATCCCGCATGGAGAGAGTTGGGAGGCACTGTAAGTCTTCTAACTGAGCATTCATCATCTAGGCACTAATCTGAGATTTCCATCTTAGTGTCACCTTGCATTGCTTTTCTGATCTTCTCCCTCTGTTTTTGGATCAAATATGAATCAAAGAAAATACCAAAACGTTAGGCGCTTGTATTGAATCTACTCAAAACAAGTGATGACAAAAAATTAAAAAAAAAGGGACTGCTAAAAATACTTGACCTAAATAAAATTGATTAATTGGAATCATTGCCTTGGGGTGAGAAAATCTCTCATTTGTTTTCAGGTTGCATAGGAAGGTTTCATTCCCAGTGAGGTGAGAGACGTCGTAAGGATCAGAGCCCAAAACCCTATGTTGAATCGGATTTTGCAGAGGTCGTGTCGATTCACAAGGCAAATCAACAATCGTTGATTTGACCTCCAGCAAAATCTGAAATTCAAACAACAATTAACCCACAACAGAAATCAAGCAATGAAAAGTGGTGCGGAGTTAAAATTTATTATAACTCTACAACAAAGATGTGTATAGGTGCAAGTATGTGTAGAGGTCGAACACAGGGATCAGACAGGTAGTACGGGGCAAAAATGCATGAAATGTGTGAATGTGATGTATTTGTCTATCTATGCTATTTTTTTGTGGGTTTTAATTATATATATTTTTTATTTTATTTTTAATTTTATATTTTTATCTTTTGATTTTAATTTTCAGATTTTATATTTTCTTTTTATATTTTATATTTTTATATCTTCTTTTCTACAAAATAAGATATAAAACTATATCGAATATATAAATACAAGAGAGATGAGAGAGATATAAAAAGAAGTAAAAATGCTCAAAATTAGGGAAATAAAATGTTTTTGTGATTTTTATATTTTTCTAATATTTTTGTGATTTTTCTAGATTTTTCTTATTTTTTGGTATTTTTAAAGTCAAAAATACTGAAAATAGTGAATGGACTAAAAATCTGAAACTAAAATGGAGAAATAAAATAGAAAACAATAACGAAAATTCTCCAAATTAATTTGAAATTAGAGATAATAAAACAATGAAAATTCAGAGACAAAAATTAGATTTTTAGGATTTTTCTAGAATTTTTAATATTTTTATGAAGGTTTTTGGGGTTTTATGATTTTTAGGTGTTTTCTTTTATATTTTTTAGTGATTTTTGGACAGAATTTAAAAGACAATAAAATCGGAAAAAAATTTGGGAATTTTCTGAAGTATTTTTATATGGATTTTCTAATGCAAACAGTGCACAAAATGCAAGTTTTTGAATTTTTTAAATAATAAAAGGCAATGAAAATGCAATACAAAAATATGGCGTGAAAATGCAATATATCAGACACACAATGGCATTTTTTCGGTAACTTTTAGGGACTTATTAATGCCTGAAATAATTAGAAATAATAAAGAGAAAAATCACACTAGTAGGGGATTTTATGTCATTATCCAGAAAGTCAGGGGCTTAAGTGCAATTTTCCTCAAAACATTAAATTGAATAAAAAACTTAATGGACCAAAGAAAAATCCCAAGACCTGCAAGGGTGCCCTTGCAAAAGCACCAGACCCACATGGATCACACGCGCACTTGGCAGGGGCACTAATGTAATTTCCAAAATATCCTGATGGTCAAAATGCAAGAATTCAAGAAATATTTAACTGCAATTGAAATTTTGTGGTCCAAAGCGCAATACCAAAACAACCGAGGGCTTCCCTGCAAAAATGTCAAGTCACGTGCGCGGAGCACGTGACCTGGCAAGGGTCAAAAAGGAATATCACAAAGCCCTAGGGTGCAGTTCGCAAATATTACAAAAATATATAACTGCTGTTGAAAGCTTTTATACTAATAAAATATTACAAAAAAGGGCGAGGATAGACTTGCAAAATTTCCTCACCAGCCGATCGGACGGTGGGGTGTACTTTACTTAAGACACATGTCGAACCAAGGTGCCGCGATACCGCTTCCACTCCAGCGGCTAGGATTAGATCATGGAAGTTCGATCGGACGACGCTGGGGCTTCGAAATCCGACGGTGGCTACTGTACAGGAAGATCTCGGCCAAATCCAACAGTGAAGGGCGGCGCTGGATGAACACAGAGGAGCTCCGGTGTGACGAAGTTCTCTGGGTCCACTGCTGGCCTTCTTTAATCTTGAAGCTCTCGAAATGGCCCAATCTCCTCTTGGGGTGGTCGTCTAGATCCTGGAGGCAGCAAAAGGGGCCGGAGCTCGCCAGCGTTCTCCCACGGCGGGAAGAGGCACAAGGCCGCTCTGGCGACGTTAAAAAATCACCCCATGCGTGCTGATGTTCCAGGGACCTGCAGGAAAGGTGAAGAGGGTCGCGGGCAAAGTGCCGTGACCCCCAACGTGCAAAAAGGATGCAGGTGACGGAGATGGAAGCTCGCCGGAGCTTGCTCCGGTGAGAGGGTGAAGATGACTATTGATAATGCAATAAACGGAATGAAAGGTGGAAATGAACCCTACTGCTACACGGAATGAGAACGTGCAAGAAAACTGAGTAAAAATAATACCTCAAGGGTTAGAAACCCAAGGTGGAACCTCACGGCCAATCTTGGCTGGAGATGGGTGGAACAACCTTCGCGCCGCTTTGTCGCGCCTCCTAACGGGGAGGTGAGTTAGCTGTCACCTTACTACAACCTCAGCACTCGAAAAGAGGGGGAAAATGGTTCACGAAGGGTTCAAGTTTCAAAAATGGAGGAAGGGGGTTTTTGAATAATGGTCGAGAGGGCGTGAAGAATGAGGTGATTTGGACGATACAGCGATCTAGCACCCAAGGCAAACACTGGGCGTGTATGCTCTATGGTAGACGAGAAAGATTGCAGAAGGTATCGACCCCAAAAGATGAAAGGGGCGACCTAGAAAAATCTACCAAAATGGACATAAACTAGGTCTGTCAGAGCTACAGGAGCTTGGACCAGGGAGTTGACCAAAGGTCAACGTCCAAAGCCACCAGTTTGGTCCATGTGGACCAACCAGAGAAAAGCATCTTGGAAAAGATTAAAAAATCATTAAAAAATAGAAAACAATTTTATTAAATTTTGGTTATAAAATAAAAAATGTTTAATATTTTATGAATTATTTTATGACGATTTTTATTTATTTTTTAGATGTATAAAATTATAAGTTACCATTTCTAGCCTTTATAGGTATATTCTTCTATATATTTTATTATTTTATTTTTATTTTGTACATTTAATTTATTTATTTATGTTTATTATTTTATAAATTTATAAAATATTTTTATACACTTAAATATATTTTTATTTTATTTTTCTGATGTATTTTATACAATTAATAAAATAGAAATAGTAATTATATAGGTATATGTACAGGTAGTATACCTATGTATATTATATACAAGTAATTTATTTTGTGCTTTCTTTGTGTTTTTATTATGATTTTAATACACTTATTTAATATAAATAATATTTACAAAATTTAAAAAATATAAAATTATAAAAATAATGAATAAATAATAAAATGAATATTTTAATATGTACAAGTCTACAATAGGGGTCCAAAACTCCACTTTCAAACCGTAGCTCCACCAAATGCGAAACCACCGCCATTAAATAGCTTTATTTAAATTATATACAATTAAAAGTGAGTTTGATGCATTTGGAGTTTTTATTTGTGAGATATAGGTCTAGGAAGTTGAGATTCTGGATTTTTATTCAGATCATAACTTTTTATCTGTGTATTATTTTTCAGTGAACTCAATTTTGTATTTTTTGTTTATTTAATTATCTACAACTTTCATGTTGAAAGTTTCTTTTTTTGAGGTATAAAAAGTGTAACCAAAAATAGGTCCCAAAATAAATAAGAATGAATGAAATAAAAGGTATTTTTATTGGTTTTTGGCCCTTATCTCCCCCTACTTTATTCCTTGTCGGCCTAGCCATCGAGATGCCTAGCTCTCGGGGTTTCGTGTCATAAAATATTTACAATATTTTATTCTTTTTCTTTTCTTTTATTTATTCTATAATTTTGGCTTTTAAAATCGCATTTTATACAATATTTACACAATGATGCATGAATGCTAAAATGCCTAAATTAAGCCTATTTACACGCATTTACTAGGGTTTTTAAGGCCAAAATGATAGAATAAAGATGGTGAAATGTAGATTCATGATCCCCCTATACTTGCCTTTGCTAGTCCCTAGCAAACACTTATGCAATAAGTGCAGAAAAGAAAAACAAAGAAAAGAAAAAGAAGAAATGTGGATTAAATTTAATTATCAAACTTATCTTCACAAAAATCAAAGTTTGGAGCTTAAGTTGGACCTTTGGAATTTAAGTGCGGGCAGAACCTTAGTGAGAACCTGACCTGAAATCCAATAGCCCTCGAGAATCCCAATACTCTGTTCAAGTCTCCTCAATAGCCAGGTCAGAAATATTTCAACTCATACGCAAACCCTTACGACTATGAATCTAACTCGTACAGTGTAAGTGATGGTGGCTCTCCCCAACTACAATGACAAAGAGACTGACTTCTCCAGCATGACAACCCAATGATTCCCCAATACAATGACTCCTTCCTCGAGGAGCGGGGTATTCCCTTCTAAGTTCAAGTGGCAAGCAGCTTAAGAGGAGGGGGTGAAGAGAAGAATGGACGGTAGCCAGTGTAGCTACCTATCCTAGGATGCAAGACCAGTATAGTCAAGTCATCCAGCTACATGCTCACATAATTTGACTTTGGAACTCAAGCTTGCTTATTGACTTTACAACATATGTACATACTTTGCAGGCATTTTTTTGTAGAGGCCTTACTTTTTTTTCATCCTTTTTTTGAAATATTATTCACAGCAGCAATTACATAGGGAGTTTTTCCTCTTGAGCCAGTAGACTATCCCTCTTTTGAAACTTTATTGCAACCCACACTCTCCTGTCTTTAGAATACCTCATTACTGGACGGGTTGGGGTGCACTTCCCTCCCTAGAGGTGGACAAGTGTTTCCACTTGTGTGCGTCTCATACCGGTAAATCCAACCCCCTCACCACTCCAACTGAGTTGAGCCATGTGAAAGGTGCAGGTGTCCAAGTTAGGTAATTATCAACAAGAGTTGTGCGTGTGTTCCGAAATACTCTACTTAGGTAGTCAAGAATCCATTGAACCAAGTCTCGTGATCCTCAAAGAATTAAGTCAACTAGACCTGAAGTAACCCAGTTCCAGCTCCTATAAGGTTCATGTTATTAAATAGATTTTAAGGTCCAATCAATCTCCAATCTCCAGATTTTATTTAGACTTGTTCAACCATCAAACTCAATCAGAAAAATGCTCGTGCTATGCAAATGATATGCAGAATGCAGAAATTTTTTTGGTGATGCAATTTTCAAAGATTTTGAACTTTTTATGGATTTTTGAAGAAATGATGCACATGCATTTTTTGTATTTTTCTCAAAGGTTTTTCAAATGTTTTTGGATTTTAATTTTTGCAAATGTTTTTGGGATTTTTGAAAACAAAAGATTTTGGCTAAAAGCTAGGTTAAAATATTTACACGGGAGTGCTTTTTATATCTACAAGAAGTGGATTTTTGGAATTCACAAGGGTAAGTGATCAATTTTAAAAGTATATATAATAAAGAATTTTTGGGAGATGTATGTATTCCTCAAACTTATTTGACACGGGTTTTTCAAACAATTTTGAAAACTATAGTCCAAAATAATTTTTACAAACATTTTCACAAACATGTACACACATTTGAAAATCATTTTGCAAAGGTTTTCCGAACAGTATGGATAGATTTTTCAAAATATTTTTGCAACCATTTTTCAAACCATTTGCAAATCATTTTTCAAACATTTTATTTCACACAAAGAAAATGAACTTTACAAACCAAAATATTTTTACAAAGGTTGAAAACATGTAACAGAATGTTTTCCAAATAGTCTTCAAAAGATTTTTCACAAAGATTTTCAAACTATTTTTCAAACATTTTGCAAAAAATATTTTCACCTGATTTATTAATCAATACTTATAAAAAGAATTTGAGGAATAATAACATCTTTTTATTAGGGTTTTTAATGAATTTTAAAGAATTATTAGCCATATTATTATGAAAATACGAATGTACGAGTTATGGCTGAAGTATATATGTAGTATATACGACCCCCCTATACTTAGCTTGAGTTATGTCATCATAGATCAGAGAAAAAAGAGAAGACATAACTCGTACTGAGTATAGGAAAATCTAAAGATAAAATAAATGGAGAAACAAATGAACGAATGAGAAGTTGACCGTCTCCCTGTACTTAGGATCAAATAATCCTAAGTATAGAAGACTGCACACAAAGTAGGGAGGGTCAAGGGTGGGAATGAACATATCGTACTCAGACTGTCTCCCCCTATACTTAGGGTAAGACATACCTAAGTATAGACAAGAAGAGGAGACAATGGAGAGCATCAAAGATTAGAGAAACTCGGGGTGCACACCCCCCTATACTAAGGACAAAGTACGCCCTAAGTATACAAAAATGTCAACAAGGGGGAAGTACCTTTTAGATATAAAAAGAAGATAGAAAAGGAAAAGAAGAAAAGAAGAAAAGAAGAAAAGAGATGAAAGTGGAAGAAGAGACCGTGAGGATGTACACACCACTGGCCCTATACTTAGGGTAAAAGAAGCCCTAAGTATAGGCAACAACAAGAGTGATGAAACGGAACGAAGACAGAACACTCGGCTCATCCACCCCCCCTATACGTAGGACAAAGTACGTCCTAAGCAAGGCAAACACGAGAATGGGTGGATGAGTAATATGGAAGATAGACAGAGATATACGAGAGAGAATATACAACAGAGATGGATGTACATGTGATCAGGAAGGTAGAAAGCGAACCTTCTTGCGGGACCGCTAAGGAATAGATCTGGTGTGGTGCAGGTCGACATCAGGGTCCATAGTGGACAGAATTCGATCAGGGTTGACAGAGTGTATATCCTCGGTGGTCCTATGGTGTGAAGGTGCAGGCATGGGAGTGGAAGAAGTGTGGTCAGGTCTGGCCTTAGGAGTCTCGTTGATATCAAAGTGGAATGGGACGAACTCATCATCATCAGAAGAAGTGTAATCGGAGTCATCCTGCGAGGTGTCGTCCAGGTCAAAACCAAAAGGAACGAACTCATCAGTGGAAGTAGTCAAACTCTGTTCATCCTCTATAATCTCAACCGGATCATCTTTCTCATCAAAAGGCCCGAATTCCCGAATAAAAGCAATCAAGTCAAATTCGGCATTTGTCTCATTCGAATCTAAATGAATAGGAGCGGACTCATCAGTGAAAGAAGTTGAAACATGTCTGTCCTGTCTAGTCTCTATATCTGCCCTCCGCTCAATGGTATCGATCGTGTAAATCCCGCGGATGTCATCAACACATCGCCAATCACAGTCAGTAGAAACTCCAAGGTCTATGCTTTTCGAGCCTTCCTCCTTGGAGAGGAATTCTCGGGTCTCATCATCGGTCATAAATAAGGTCTATCTGATATCCTCATATAGATCATAGTCCTTGGGGTCAGCCAAGGTAGGTGAAGTCGCATCAGGTGCAGGTCTCGTGTCAATGGTGGATGTGATGATCAACGCTTCGCTCTCGTCAGTAGGACAGAAGCGAATCTCTCCTGATTCGCAATCAATAACGACCCTCGCAGAGGCGAGGAATGGTAGTCCCACGATGATTGGAGAGTGCTCCCCAATGAAGGTCTCCATGGGCAATACGACAAAATCAACAGTAAAGCTAGTGCCCTGAATCGAAATGATGGCGTTTTCAAAGAATACCCTTCGGCCTCTTGATTGATCCATCACCAAACTGTACGATCATCCTGGTCTTGTTGAGAGGCCCTAAGTGAAGAGATTGTACCAACGAGAAGGGTATGATGCTAATCGAAGCACCGCAGTCTAGGAGAGCGTGATCACATGAGAAGTCAGAGACGGTGCAACTAATAAAAGGTGTGGCAATGTTTCTCTTCTTGGGAATGGGACGGTTTGTGATGGCGTGGGCAGTGGCCATGGTCAAGATATGACGCTCAGATCTGCTCCTCCGCTTTCTCTTCTTGGGAAGAGGAGCAGATAAATCGGTCATGGCATGTTGAAGTAAGGCACGGATGATTTCATGAATAGTGGCCTTCACTTCGGGTTCAGACAACATTTTTTATTTTTGGACCTCCTCCATACAAGGGAGGAAGTCGGAATCAGCATCTACACGAGGCATGGCAAGAGCAGTCTGTACATCGGCATCCTCGGGGTCAAAGGTGGGACAAGGTGTGAGAGGTCGTGTGGTCAAAGAATCTGGCAAGTGGCGCTTTCCTCATAGTCTGACTCTGTCAAAGGTCTCCCAAACTCTTTTTGTATTTTTAAAATTATCTCATTTTTTGTATTTTGGCGATTGTAATCTCTCATGGAAATCCTCGAGTGAACCCATATCATCAAATGGTGGAGTATCATGGTCGCTCTGGGTGAGGTTGTCAATCCTCGACTTCATTTGCTCCATGAACTGGGTCAAGGTCTCAAGTGTGGACATCGTGAGAGTTGACTTCAACAGATCAGTCTCGGGTGGATGTGAAGGTGGAAAATACAGAGGTGGTGGTGGGTGTGAGTAGAAATCCGAGTCCTGATACTGTGGCTGAAGCGAATATGTACAAAAATCGGAAAAAATAGGAGGAGGACCCTCATGATAAAAGGGAGGTGGACTAGCTGGAGTGAGCGAGGGATCCGCAAAGTTCGGATAAAATACGCTCTAGGGGTCCATCTCGAAAATAAAAGGAAATAATAGTCGCGAGAGCAAGAAGGTCAAATCAAGAGAGTGAAGAAGAAAGGTGCAAATACGCAGGGACGATCTAGGACACACACACAAAACAATCACAAAAAAAATAAAAATAATACAAACCCTCAATTCACCTACTCAACTCGGTAGAGACCGAAAAGTCGGTCTTTTTATCTTGTCTATTTTAGAGTTAGGTGAGAAGTCAAAATATTGCGTAAACACTTAGGGGGCTGAGTGGGATTTGGGCACTATCCTTAGTGTGTGCGCGAGCAAGTAAAACGAAGACAATGAGGGGATTACTCGCCCCAAGAGAATTCTTTTTGGTTGATTTTAGGGTTGAGTACTTTTAGCAGTCCCAATTTTACTAGTTATCACTTTTTTGGATTTTTAATAAGCAATGCACGCGCTTAACGAGGAGTCAAATTCTTTTAAGCACCTAGGTGATCAAAATCAGAGGTAGATGAGCGGAAAAGCAATGCTAGCGACAAAATGATGATGTATGCTAACGCGTAAATACTCACCTTGCCTCCAGCACTCTACATGCAATGATGCTCAGCAGAATTAAAACCTATTCTATATGCAGATGCAAGCCGATGAAATCGCCCTAGGATGAGAAGCTGCTAGCATGAAGCGCCACCAATCGGTCACCGATCTTCACTCCAGGAGTCCGGTCTAGGCTCACCCCTCCTCCTCTCGACACAACGAGTTCAGGAGCAGCGCTTGGCAGGGTGGGCTCACGGCACGAAGGATCGAAGATGATGAGGCGATTGTTTAAAGTTTAAACTTAGTCCAAAGCGCATTATAGATGCATGCAAGATATTAAGGTGTTTGGACCTAATTTACTCGATCAAGCAAGCCTAAAAACTAAGGGCTCAATCACACAAAAGAAATAAAAATAAAACCGGAAAACAAATAAGAAAAAAAAAGAATGCGAGAAAAACCGTGAAAACCGCGGTGAGCCCCCAAGTAAATAATCACTTGAAAATTAGGCTCGAGAGTCCAATGTCCGAGTACCTGTATTATTATAATTAAAAAGTTCTCTATCTCACAAAAATTACACAAATAAATACAGAAAAGAAAATGCTACAACTAAAGACAGAGCTCGATCGTCAAAAATCCTCTACGTCTCCTTTGGTGTTAGGCAAGCTAGAGTCGGCTTCACGTGGGTGCATGGGCGTGTAGGGTAGAGCGCCTCCCTCGATCTGTGGTCCTCGCACAAAGTCAACAAAAGAGAAGGTTAGACAGCTCAACAGATATATCAAAAATAAAGAAAATAAAATAAATACAAAAAGCCGTGAAAACAGACAAATAATCATAAGCACATATAGGAAACCGAACTACGTGTTGTTGCTCCCCGGCAACGACGCCATTTGTTGAACCGGATTTTGCAGAGGTCGTGTCTATTCACAAGGCGAATCAACAGTCGCTGATTTGAGCTCCAGCGAAATCCAAAATTCAAACAATAATTAACCCACAACAGGAATCAAGCAATGAAAAGTGGTGTGGAGTTAAAATTTGTTATAACTCTACAACAAATATGTGTATAGGTGCAAGTATGTGTAGAGGTCGAACACATGGAGCAGACAGGTAGAACATGGCAAAAATGCATGAAATGTGTGAATGTGATGTATTTGTCTATGTATGCTAACTTTTTATGGGTTTTAATTTTATAAAAATTTTTGTTTATTTTATTTTTAATTTTATATTTTTATCTTTTGATTTTAATTTTCTGATTTTATATTTTCTTTTTATATTTTATATTTTTATATATTCTTTTCTATAAAATAAGATATAAAACTATATCGATTATATAAATACAAGAGAGATGAGAGAGAGATAAAAAGATGTAAAAATACTCAAAATTAGGGAAATAAAATGTTTTTGTGATTTTTATATTTTTCTAATATTTTTGTGATTTTTCTAGATTTTTCTTAATTTTTTGGTATTTTTAAAGTCGAAATACTGAAAATAGTGAATGGAATAAAAAGCTGAAACTAAAATGGAGAATAAAATAGAAAACAGTAATGAAAATTCTCCATATTAATTTGAAATTAGAGATAATAAAACAAAGAAAATTCAGAGACAAAAAATAGATTTTTAGGATTTTTTTTTAGAATTTTTAATATTTTTATGAAGGTTTTTGGGGTTTAATGATTTTTAGGAGTTTTCTTTTATACTCTTTTAGTGATTTTTTGATAGAAGTTAAAAGAAACTAAAATAGGCAAAACCTATTTTTTTGGGAATTTTCTGAAGTGTTTTTATATTTTTTTATGGATTTTCTAATGCAAAAAGTGCACAAAATGCATGTTTATGAATTTTTATAAATAATAAAATGCAATGAAAATGTAATACAAAAATATGGCATGAAAATGCAATATATCAGACACACAATGACATTGGTAATTTTTAGGGACTTATCAATGCCTAAAATCATTAGAAATAACAAAGAGAAAAATCACACTAGCAGGGGCTTTTATGTCATTATCCAGAAATTCAGGGGCTTTAGTGCAATTTTCCTCAAAACTTTAAACTGGATAAAAAAACTTATTGGACCAAAGAAAAATCCCAAGACCCGCAAGGGTGCCCTTGCAAAAGCACCAGACCCACGTGCGTCACATGCGCACCTAGCAGGGGCACTAATGTAATTTCTGAAATATCTTGAGGGTCAAAATGCAAGAATTCTGGAAATATTTACCTGAAATTGAAATTTTGTGGTCTAAAGCGCAATACCCAAACAACCGAGGGCTTCCCTGCAAAAATGCCAAGTCACGTGCGCGGAGCACGTGACCTGGCAAGGGTCAAAAAGGAAAATCACAAAGCCATGGGGTGTAGTTCGCAAATATTACAAAAATATAAACTGCTGATGAAAGCTTTTTTACTAATAAAATATTACAAAAAAGGGCGAGGATACACTTGCAAAATTTCCTCACCAGCCGATCGGACGGCGGGGCGCACTTTACTTAAGACACGTGTCGATCCCAGGTGCCGCGATACCGCTTCGACTCCAGCGGCTAGGATTAGATCATGGAAGTTCGATCCGACGACGCTGGGGCTTCGAAATCCGACGATGGCTGCTGTGCAGGAAGATCTTGGCCAAATCCAACGTTGAAGGGCGGCGCTGGATGAACAAGGAGGAGCTTCGGTGTGACGAAGTTCTCCGGGCTCCACCGCCGGCCTTTTTCAATCTTGAAGCTCTCAAAATGGCCCAATCTCCTCTTGGGGTGGTCATCTAAATCCTGGAAGCGACAAAAGGGGCCGGAGCTCGCCAGCGTTCTCCCACGGCGGGAAGAGGCACAAGGCCACTCCGGCGACGTTCAAAAATCGCCCCAGGCATGCTGATGTTCCAAGGACCTACAGGAAAGGTGAAGAGGGATGCGGGTAAAGTGTCGTGACCCCCCAGCATGCAAAAACGATGCGGATGACGGAGATGGAAGCTCGTCGGAGCTTGCTCTGACGAGAGGGTGAAGATGACTATTGATAATGCAATGAGCAGAATGAAAGGTGGAAATGAACCCTACTGCTACACGGAATGAAAACGTGCAAGAAAACTGAGTAAAAACAATACCTCAAGGGTTAGAAACCCAAGGTGGAACCTCACGTCCAAGCTTGGCCATAGATGGGTGGAACGACCTTCGCGCCGCTTCGCCGCACCTCCTAACGGGGAGGTGAGTTAGCTGTCACCTTACTCCAACCTCAGCACTCGAAAAGAGGGGGAAAATGGTTCAAGAAGGGTTCAAGTTTGAAAAATGGAGGAAGGGGGGTTTTTGAACAATGGTCGAGAGGGCGTGAAGAATGAGGTGATTTGGACGTTACAGCGATCCAGCGCCCAAGGCAAACACTGGGCATGTATGCTCTATGGTAGACAAGAAAGATTGCAGAAGGAATCGACCCCAAAAGATGAAAGGGGCGACCTAGAAAAATCTGCCAAAACGGACAAAAACTAGGACTGTCAGAGCTACAGGAGCTTGGACCAGGGAGTTGACAAAAGGTCAACATCCAAAAACCACTTGGTTGGTCCATGTGGACCAACCAGAGAAAAGCATCATGGAAAAGATTAAAAAATCATTAAAAAATAGAAAACGAATTAATTAAATTTTGGTTATAAAATAAAAAATGTTTATTATTTTAAATATTATTTTATGACGATTTTTATTTATTTTTTAGAGGAATAAAATTATAAGTTACCATTTCTAGCCTTTATAGGTATATTCTTCTATATATTTTATTATTTTATTTTTATTTTGTACATTTAATTTATTTATTTTTGTTTATTCCTTTATAAATTTATAAAATATTTTTATACACTTAAATATATTTTTATTATATTTTTCTGATGTATTTTATACACCTAATAAAATAGAAATAGTAATTATATAGGTATATGTACAGGTAGTATACCTATGTATAATATATACAAGTAATTTATTTTGTGTTTTCTTTGTATTTTTATTCTGATTTTAATATACTTATTTATTATAAATAATATTTACAAAATTATAAAAATATAAAATTATGAAATAAAGAATAAATAATAAAATGAATATTTTAATCTGTACAAGTATACAATAGGGGTCCAAAACTCAACTTTCAAACCGTAGCTCCGCCAAATGTGAAACCACCGCCATTAAATAGATTATTTTAAATTATATACAATTAAAGTGAGTTTGATGCATTTGGAGTTTTTATTTGTGAGATATAGGTCTGGGAAGTTGAGATTCTGGATTTTTATTCAGATCATAACTTTTTATCTGTGTATTATTTTTCCGTGAAATTAATTTTGTATTTTTGTTTATTTAATTATCTACAACTTTCATGTTCAAAGTTTCTTTATTTGAGGTATAAAAAGTGGAACCAAAAATAGGTCCCAAAATAAATAAAGAATGAATGAAATAAAAGGTATTTTTATTGGTTTTTGGCCCTTATCTCCCCCTAGTTTATTCCTTATCGACTAGCCATCGAGATGCCTAGGTCTCGGGGTTTTGGGTCATAAAATATTTACAATATTTTATTCTTTTTCTTTTCTTTTCTTTATTTTATAATTTTGGCTTTAAAAACTGCATCATATACAATATTTACACAATGATGCATGAATGCTAAAATGCCTAAATTAAGCCTATTTACACGCATTTACTGGGGTTTTTAAGGCCAAAATGATAGAATAAAGATGATGAAACATAGATTCATCACCCAGTCCGTGGCTGCCTTGTGTATCGCCTGGAATTCTGAAGTATTGGCGCTTCTATCGTACGTAGACGAGTAGGCTTGGTCGGCAATGATGATTCTCTATTATGTAGAGCATTGACCTTGTCCGAAGTATCGAGAATAGGCCATGCCTTCACGGGGATGTTTGTCTCATCGTGTTGCATCCGAGTAGGTTCTTGCACGCTCATGAGTGATTCCGTTGCGAGCGATTTCTGAAATATTGGTTTCCCCTATAGGCTTCCTCCCTCTATTTCTTTGGTTGAGTAGGGATCTAGGAAGGGTTACAAGGACCTCAAAAAGTGCAGACTATAGGTTACATAGGAGGAGGACAAGTACAAGATACTTTTCTGGCAGTACTCTCTCTCAAATAGGTGTAGCGCTCTAAGGACTCGTTATAAGATAATTGTCTGAATTCAAATCTAAAAATTACAAAGATAATTGTCGAACCTTCACGGCTTCACGGGTCAAGTTGGTAAAACCATTGCTTTGAGGTTTGATTGATCAGTCTTATTAAGGTCAAGATCAAAAACATCGTGCATTTCCGTAATTTTTCCCTTCCTCCATTTGATCCTCGCTCAGTGTGAGCCTTCTACTAATTTACATTCCTTTTATTTCTTGTCTACCCTCATGCTCTTCATCCATCATCTATCCCTTTTGACCCTCTCAAGATGTCATCACACTGATGGTTTAGTCGGGATCCCGCTGATGCCCACATCGATTCTATGTCGCCAACATCTTCAATAAGGCGGGGTGATCTCCAAGAAATTAGTTCGGATCTTGTGAATTTCTCCTTGGACTCTCCTATTTTCTCTTCTTTCAACACTTGCCTTTCACCAATAAATCCACTATTTGGGATGGACTCGCAACCTGAGTTAGCTCTTCCCTTCAAATAAATCGGGATTACTCTTGTCCTAAAATTAATCCCATGTGGATGGAGATCGATTTCAGTCAATATCCTATGCTTCGTTCACCATATTATGGGATTGACCTTAATTCTATCTCGTCGCAGCAGTTGGTGTTCAAGAAGAAACTGATCAGGGTTTACTCCATCATGCAGATTTTCAACCCGATCACGATCCTGAAGTTCAAGTCTATTCTGAGATGTCTCCAACTGGTAGAGGAAAAGGTCCGCAGCCCCAACCAGCCGAACCAGCATACCAAGGGAAAGGACAATACACTACACATAATGAGGCAATAGTCAGTTGCACGCATCTATCCAGGCTATCCAACAGTAACTGACCAATCAGACTTTGGCCCAGACCACATTCCAAGATAAGCTTAATGACTTAAAGAGAAGGGCCGATGCGAGAGATGGCAGACGGGAGGATGAGCCACACCAAGAGTTCAATCCGAAGGGTGCTGGAGATGAATTTTCAGTGGGAAGACCTAAGTTTGATAGAGTGGATGCAGAACCACCACAGTCGAAGCCAACCTTGAAAGAAACATACAACCCTAGAGCGGGTCGTATCACCATGCGGATCCGAATTCCACAAATTCACGCCCATTTCGAGCTGAAGCTGTAGTTCCTATCTTTGCTTCCGACATTTCATGGGAACACCATTGAGGAACCATATATCCATCTCAAGAAGTTCGGCTGCATCTGTACCACTACTCACTACCCTGGTATTCTGTTTGGGGTAGTCAAGATGACCGCCTTTCCTTTCAGCCTCCAAGATGAGGTCTTATATTGGGTCGACCACTTGGGGAAGGTAGTCACGACCTGAGAGGAGCTAAAGTCCGCATTTCTCCACAAATTCTACCCTCTCGATCGCTTGAACCAGATGCATGCCTGCATCTCTAGTTTTTGCCAACCACCCCATGAAACTATCCATGAAGCGTGGGAAAGATTGAAAGATCTCCAGGAGAACTATCCCCACCACGAGATCCCCAAGACTAGTCTCGTACAACATTTCTTTGGTGGGCTCACACTCGAGAGCCAAAAGCTCGTTGATGTCACTTGCGGTGGCTCTCACTTTAACAAGGATGAGGATGTGCTATGGAATGTCTTTGAAGAAATGGCTGAAGGAGAGGCCGCTCAGTCCTCATCACACGCCTATATGAAGATGCCTGCCACCATCAGCAAGCCATTGAACATGTCTACCCATACTGAAGACAAGGACGAGAGCTCCAACCTCAGCATTATTGGGAGACACTTGTCTAAAGTTGATATTATTGAGAAGAGGTCCCAAGACCTCGAAAAATTATCCATCATCGAGAAGAGAACCCAGGGTCTGGAGAAGCTCGACTTGATTTCTCAACAACTGGAGCAGCTAGTTCGAGCCTTGAATGCCAACATGTGCAACTCTGTGTCTTTCACTACCGAGCTGTCCGCTGAGAGGAAGGAGCCTTCATCGCATAAAACACCTCAGCCGACCACATTGCAGCCCCAGCCCATTGAGCATGTATACTATGTGCAGGTGCCGGAGCAGCCGCTGCAGTCCCAGAACCAGATGGTTGTCTATCAACCAGAGCTGTAGCCAGTCTATCCAGAGTCGTTTCCTCCTCGCCCACCACAAATTCAAGAAATTAATGGTGTGTGGGAACATGAACAGCAGCTGACCTGTCCTTAGGGACATTCCTAGGGTCAGAACTCGACCAACTGGCCACCTCACCAGCAGCAACAGGGAGGTAGGAACTTCCAGCCCTTCCAGCCTCAGAATCAACAGCCACAACAATATGGAAACTCATGGAGGCAAGGATACCAGCAACAACAATTCAACTACCGTAATCAAAGCCACCCTCCACAGCAACCGCAGCAACATATCACAATTCATATCCTTCCCAACAGTGTTCACAGTATTCCTCTCGTTTTCCTCCCCACCATTTTTCACAAGGATACCAACAACAACCACCTTCACAGTATCAAAACCAGAGGCCCCAAGGGGGCAACTCATCTGAGATTGTACTTGTGAACCCAGCCCTCGCCTGTCTTGAACAACTTGTCAAAAACTACTGAGATGATCCAGAAGATTGACGACCCGACGGCTGCCAAGACCGTCATACCAGCCCACGTCGATGCCAATCCTAATAACTTCCGACGCAAGGAGTAGGTAGCTTGCAGTGATCTGCCCGATTCAGGTAGAAATGATTTGTTTATATCTAACATTGTTACTCTCAGGAGCGATAGGACGCTGCAGCCATCAGCAGCTGCGAAGGGAAAGAACAATGTGTTTGACGGGGAGTCATCAGCCCAGCCAGCACGAGGGCCGCACTACATTTTTGGAGGAGCACCATCTGCAGAAAATTCACAAAAAAATGAAGAAAATACAAAAACACAGAGATGACAACAACCTCGGTGGAGATCAACCGACATTGGAGACGAATGCATCTACTCTGGAACCAGCATCTGCCTTGAAGAATTTTGCACATGCAACAAAGCCAAAGCCAACACCAGAAGCCGAGCATGTAGATTTTGGTCTATACATTGTAGATGATTCTATACCTTTTTGTCATCTACCTGCAAACAACAATATGGACACTATTTTGAATGACATTGTTGGAGATTATGTAAACATCCCTTTCCCAGAAGCAATGAAAAACACAAAAAAATGAAAATTTTGAAAAATGCTTTGTCCGACCCTTCCATCATTGAGATTATTCAGAATTTGGTCGTGAATATGCCATTAATGAAAGCTCTTGAGTACTGCTAGTTGTTAAGAAAGGACTGAAAGATGCATGTACGAATAAGCGTAGGCCTCATCCGCACAACTCCAGAAACAAAGGAGGCAAGCCTGAGAAGCACATCCTTACAATGATCGCAGTCAATGCTATCATCAATCTCCCGGATATGATGTCAGATAATGGAACGCCTCTTGTGTGCTGTCAGATGTTCAACCAGGAGTTCGAACGCACTCTGCTGGATAGTGGGTCTTATGTTAACTTGATGCCAGCCTCATTACTCACATAATTCAGACTAGGACCGCTCAAACCCACCAAGATGATTCTGCAGTTTGCGGATAAATCAGTCAAGCGGCCTAGGGGTGTATTGGATGACGTGATAGTCACGGTTCAAGGAAAGCAGTTCCCAGCTGATTTTGTGGTATTAGACATGGATGTCTCTGTGCCTTTGCTCCTTACCCCAATCATACTTGGATGACCATTCCTGCGGACGTCGAATGTAGTGGTGAATTATGGGACTGGAGAAATTACTTTTGGCGCTGGCAATGAAACAATCAAAATAGAAATCTTGTCTGATTCCAGTCCGTAAGAAGAAACATCTGCAGCATGTGCAAGGGTGATTGATTGTTCCGAAGACTGTGACTTTCTAGCCGGAATTCAAGATACCAATATCTTTGCGGATGACAACGAGATCCATGAATTCCTCTCTCCCATGGAAGGATTGGAGACTGCAGACAAATTTCCCCTTATCAATCATGATGAGATAGTTGATGGTCTACTTGAGGAGACCCAGGTGGTGATGATGTGCCTTCAAGATCAAGAGTAGATTATTGACGAGTTCTACAAGGAAGATGAGATCATTGATACCTTCTATAAATTACTGAATGGTGAAGCCGAACAGAGCAGGTGGACGCCAAACAGACGAAAGAGTCACCACCAGAATTAATAGCTGAAGTCACTTCTGAAGCAGCTCCTACCCCGCCTGAGTTGAAATTGTTGCCCTCAAACACGAAATATGCCTTTCTTGCGGGAGAACCTAAAATGTATATGGTCATTATCAATGTGCATCTGACACAGACCAATAATCTCGTTTGATAAAGGTTCTTGAATGCAACCGCAAGGCAATAGGCTGGAGAACTTCCGATCTCCATGGGATCAATCCATATTTGTGCTCGCATCGCATTTTCCTGGAGGAAGATTGCAAACCCTCTTGAGAACTTCAGAGAAGAGTCAATCCTAACCTGCGAGAGGTCGTTATGAAAGAGATCCAGAAATGGTGCAGCGCGGAATTCATTTATCCCATCTCCGACAGCAAATGGGTGAGCCCTCTGCATGTGGTGCCAAAGAAATCAGGGATCACCACTATAAAGAATGATAAAGGAGAGGAGATTGCGACCAAAGTGCCCACTTCTTGGTGAGTGTGCATGGATTACAGAAGACTTAATCTCGCCACCAAGAAGGACCACTTTCCTTTACCCTTCATCGCCCAGATCTTGGAGAGATTGGCTGCGAAGGAATACTTCTTCTTCTTGGATGGATACTCTGGGTATAATGAAGTTGCTATCGCTCCTGAAGACCAAGAGAAGATCACGTTCACCTGTCCTTTTGGTACATATGCCTTCAGACGGATGTCGTTCAGGCTTTGTAACGCCCTAGCCACATTTCAAAGGTGTATGCTAGCCGTTTTTGCCGACATGGTGGGCAGATTTCTTGAGGTCTTTATGGACGATTTTTTGATCTACGGGGACTCATTCGATCAATGTTTGGATTATCTAGACCGAGTCTTATGGAGGTGCTGCGTTGTAAATCTGATGCTCTCGTGGGAAAAGAGCAACTTCATGGTGACTGAAGGAATCATGTTGGGTCACGTTGTTTGTAAATGTGGCATGGAGGTTGACCCAACCAAGGTGGAGGTGATTTCTAAACTTGATCCACCTACAACAATCAAGCAAGTCAGGCCATTCTTGGGGCATTTCGATTTTTACCGATGATTCATCAAAGATTTTAGCAAATTGGCCATACCATTAACTGATTTGCTCGGCAAGGAGAATGAATTCATTGTAGATGACCGTGTGCTCCTTGCCTTCAATCAACTAAAAGAACTTAACACTCATGCCCCTGTCTTGTAGCCACCGATCTGGACCCATCCTTTTGAGATAATGACCGATGAGTCAGATTATGTCATCGATGTTGTACTCGGATAGAGGAAAGATAATGTACCATTTGCAATTCACTACGCTAGTCGAACGCTTGATGAAGTCCAGCACAACTACACTGTCACTGAAAAGGAGCTGCTAGCGGTGGTTTTTACCTTAGAAAAGTTCAGATCCTATCTCCTCGGATCCAAAGTGATCATCTACACTGACCATTTGTCCATCCGGTACCTACAGTAGAAGAAGCATGCCAAACCACATCTTATTCGTTGGATCCTTCTCCTCCAGGAATTTGACCTTGAAATTAGAGATAAACCTGGGGTAAAGAATGTGGTGGCGGATCATTTATTGAGGCTTCCTAAGACGAAATCTCTTTAGCTAAGCCTGCAACCAATCACAAAGACCTTTCCAGACGAAGCTATTTTGTCAGTCACCTCGCTTCCATGGTATGCAGACATTGTGAATTATCTCATGACCAAGAAAATCCCATAGGATTGGCCGTAGTTGAAAATAGAAAAATTCTTGTCTGAAATCCATTTCTACTCGTGGGAGGATCCATACTTATTTCGTGAGGGGGCAGACTGTATCTGGAGAAGGTGCATTCCTTGGGAGGAAGTTCCAAGTGTCCTTGCCTTGTGCCATGATCAAGATTCTGGAGGACATCATTCAGGCAGATGAACGACATCAAAAGTTCTTCAGAGTGTCCTCTGGTGGCTTACACTATTCAAAGATGCAGATGATTATGTCAAATGTTGCACTGACTGTCAGAAGATGGGCGGAACCATAGGAATGAGACATACAATGCCTCTGAAATTCATTCAGATATAAGATATCTTCGACGCATGGGGCATCGACTTTATGGTCCCATTTCCCAATAATCAGGGCTATGAATATATTCTGCTTGTTGTCGACTATATAAGTCGCTGGGTGGAGGTTATCCCCGCCCGCATTGCCGACAGTAGAACTGTCTGTCGATTTTTGAGAGATCACATCATAGCACGGTTCGGGATCCCCAGGATTCTAATATCTGACGGTGATAGCCATATCATAAATAGAGAGGTGAAGAAGCTGACTCAGGAATTCTGCATTGAACATCATGTTGCTTCACCTTACCACCCGCAGTCCAATGGCTTAGCTGAATGTTCAAATAGGGAGATCAAGACAATTCTACAGAAGCTTGTGTGTCCGGATCGCAAGAACTGGTCTCAGCTGCTTGTGTCAGTTCTTTGGGCTTACAGAACAATGTACAAGTCACCCTTGGGAATGTCTCCCTACCGCCTTGTGTATGGCAAGCCATGTCATCTGCCCGTTGAATTAATTCACAAATCTTTATGGGACATCAACATTTGTAATTTGGATTCTGAGAAAGCAGGGAAGAATCGAAAATTAGATTTGAACAGATTATTGGAATTCAGAGATTATGCATACGACAACAATCTGATGTACAAGGAGAAGGTTAAAACATTGCATGACAAGCATATCCATCGCAAGTCCTTCATGCTGGGTCAGAAGGTGTGATTGTTTGATGCGAAATTAAAGATCTTTCCAGCCAAATTGAAGAGCAAATGGACTTGACCGTTATGGTAAGGCATGTGCGTGACAATGGAAGTGTATTGATATCTAATTTGTCAGCTGACGCACAACCATTTGTAGTCAATGGACAACTTCTAAAGCCTTACCTTGAACATGATACATTCATGTCTTTTGTTGATTCTATTCAAGTGATCTATAAGGATGAACCTGATACTTCCGAAGCAGCATCAGAAGATAGAGTAGAGTGAAACATTTTTGAATGAATTTTTTATTCTTTTCCTTCTCTTATATCTTATTCTACCGACAAGATGGCATTCCCTTCATCATTGCCACACTTAGGATGCACTTTATCCAAAGTATAGGGGGGATGTGCATCCTGAGTTGTTCATATTCCATCTTCTGATTTCTTTTTTCTTTTCTTCTTTTCTCTTTTCCTTTTCTATTTCTTTTTCTACCAAAAGGTGCCGCCCCTTGTTGTCAGTCTTCTATACATAGGACGTACCGTGTCCTAGGTATAGGGGAGTGTGCATCCCGATGTTCTTTATTCTTGATCCTATCCATTGTCCTCCTCTTCTTGTCTATACTTAGGGGATATCTTACCCTAAGTATAGGGGGAGACAGTCTGAGTATGATCTGTTCATTCCCACCCTTGACCCTCCCTGCTTTGTGTACAGTCCGCTATACTTAGGATTATTTGATCCTAAGTATAATGGGACGGTCAACTTCTGATTAATTCATTCATGCCTTCGCTCGTTTATTCTTTAGACTTCTATACTCAGTACGAATTATGTCTTCTCTTGTCTCTTTGATCTATGAGGACATAGCTCAAGCTAAGTATAGAAGGGGGATCGTATATACTACGTACGTATAGCCATAACTCGTACTTTCATTTTTTTCTTAATAAATATGTCAAATTACACCTATAAAATTCAATAAAAACACTTATAAAAAGATGTTATCATTCCTCAAATTCTTTTTGTATTACTGATTAATAAATCAGGTGAAAATACTTTTTACAAAATGTTTGAAAAATAGTTTGAAAATCTTTGTGAAAAATCTTTTGAAAGCTATTTGGAAAACATTTTGTTACATGTTTTCAACCTTTGTAAAACATTTTGTTTGAAGAATATATTTTCTTTGTGTGAAATAAAAATATTTGGAAAACTATTTCCAAATGGATTGAAAAATGGTTGCAAAAATATGTGAAAAATCTATAGATATTGTTTGAAAAGCCTTTGCAAAATGATTTTCAAATGTGTGTACATGTTTGTAAAAATTATTTGTAAAAATTATATTGGACTATAGTTTCCAAAAGTAAGTTTGAGGAATATATACATCCCACTAAAATTCTTTATTATATATACCTATAAAATTGACCACTTACCCTGTTAAATTCTTATAATCTACTTCTTGTAAATATAAGAGCATCCCTGTGTAAATATGTGTTCCTAGTTTTTAGCCAAAATCTTTTGTTTTCAAAAAAAATCTCAAAAACATTTGCAAAATGAAAATACCAAAAACATTTGAAAAAAAACTTTTTGAAAAATACAAAAAAATTACATATGCATCATCTTTTCAAAAACCCATAAAGAGTTCGAAATCTTTGAAATTGCATCACAAAAATATTTTCTGCATAGCATTTGCATAGCATGAGAAATTTTCGGATTGAGTTTGATAACAAGTCTAAGTAAAATCCAGAGATTGGAGCTTGATTGGACCTAAAATCTACCTAACAACAGGAACCTTATAGGAGCTGGAATTGAGGCACTTCGAGTCTAGTTAATTTAATTCTTTGAGGATCACGAGACTTTGTTCAATGGATTCTTGACTGCATAAGTAGAGTATTTCGGAGCATATGCATGACTCTTGTAGATAATGACCTAACTTGGACACATGCATTTTTCACTTGGCTCAACTCAGTTGGAGTGGTGAGGGGGTTGGATTTGCCGGTATGAGACGCACACAAGTGGAAACATTTGTCCTCCTCTATGGAGGGAAGTGCACCCCAACCCGTCCAGTGATACGGAATTCTAAAGACAGGAGAGTGTGGGTTGTAATAAAGCTTCAAAAGAGGGATAGTCTACTGGCTCAAGAGGAAAAACTCCTTATGTATATGCTGCTGTGAATAGTATTTCAAGAAAAAACTCCAAAAAAGTGGATAGACTACCGGAGTATGTATATATGTCGTATAGTCAATAAGCAAGCTTGAGCATCAAAGTCAAATTCTGTGAGCCTACAGCTGGATGACTTGACTACACTGGTCTTGCATCCTAGGATAGGTAGCTACACTGGCTACTGTCCATTCTTCTCTTCACCCCCTCCTCTTGAGCTTGTTGCCACTTGAACTTGGAAGGGAATACCCCGCTCCTCGAGGAAGGAGTTATTGGATTGGGGAACCATTGGGTTGTCATTAGGGAGAAGTCAGTCTCTTTGTCATTCTAGTTAGGGAGAGCCACCACCACCTATACTATACGAGTCAGATTCATAGTTGTAAGGGATTGCGTAGGAGTTGAAATATTTCTGACCTGGCTATTAAGGAGACTTGAGTAGAGTTTTGGGATTCTCGAAGGCTGTTGAATTTCAAATCAAATTCCCATTAAGGTTCCGCCTGCATTAAAATTCCAAAGGTCTGACTTAAGCTCCAAACTTTGATTTTGTAAAGACAAGTTTGATAATTAAACTTAATCCAGCTTTCTTCGTTTTCTTTTCTTTGATTTTCTTTTTCTGCACTTATTGCATAAGCTAGGGACTAGCAAAGCCAAGTGTAGGGGGATGATGAATCTTCATTTCATCATCTTTATTCTATCATTTTGGCCTTAAAACCCCAAGTAAATGCGTGTAAATAGCGTTAATTCATGCATTTTAGCATTCATGCATCATTGTGTAAATAGGGTGTAAAATACGGTTTTTAAATCCAAAATTATAGAATAAAGAAAATAAAAGAAAAAGAATAAAATATTGAAAATATTTTATGAACCAAAACCTTGAGACCTAGGCATCTCGATGACTAGGTCGTCAAGGAATAAAGTAGGGGGAGATAAGGGCCAGAATACAATAAAAATCCCTTTTATTTAATTCATTCTTTATTCATTTTGGGACCTATTTTTGGTTCCACTTTTTACACTTCAAATAAAGAAACTTTTTACATTAAAGTTGTAGATAATTAAATATAGAAAAAATACAAATTTGATTTCACATAAAAATAATGTACAGATAAAAAGTTATGATCTGAATAAGATTCCAAAATCCCAACTTCCCAGACTTGTATCTCTCAAATAAAATCTTCAAATGTATCAAAATCGCCTTTAATTGTATATAATTTTTAATAATCTATTTAATGAAGGTGGTTTCATATTTTTCGGAGTTACGATTTAAAAGTTAGGTTTTGGACCCCTATTGTATACTTGTACATATTAAAATATTCATTTTAGTTATTATACATTATTTTTATAAATTTATATTTTTATAATTTTGTAAATATTATTTATAATTAATGTATATATTAAAACTGGAATAAAAACATAAAGAAAACATAAAAATAAAATACTTATACTAAACACATAGGTATAATACCTATAAATATACCTATATACATAATACATCAATTTATTTAATTGTATATATTACATCAAAAAAATAAAAATATATTTAAGTGTATAAAAATAAATTATAAATATATAAAATAATAAATAGAATAAATAAAATTAAATATACAAAATAAAAATAAATTATTAAAATATATAGATTTGTATACCTATATAGGCCATAAAAGGTAACTTGTAATTTTAAAACTCTAAAAAATAAATAAAAATCATAAAAAAATACTTTCTAAAATAATTAACATTTTTTTATAACCAAAAATTAATAAAATCTTTTCTTATTTTTAAATGAATTTATAAGACTTTTTTCCATGGATTTTTCTGGTTGGTCCACGTGGACCAACTAGAATCCTCCGTTGGTTGACCTCGGTCAGCTCTGTGATCGAGGTCTGGTCCCTATCATACTATGGTTTTTTGTCGTATTCTCCAATTTTTGGAGGATGCATCTTTCACCCTTTTGCGATAGCGCCTTCTTGACTTTTGTTCTCCACATATCGATGCTTCACGCCCTTGTGTTCCCTTGGGGATTGGGTCGTCGATTCGACCAATCTTCATCGTTCTTTGAACCCACTTCATCAACCATTCAGAAGGACCCCCCGACCTTCCTTGACTCCTTGATCACTCTTCCACTCCAAAGGCCAAACCCTAGGTCGCCCAGCATCCTCATGGTGACAACAGGAGTCGAACCCGCCTTTCAGGTGCCCTTGCAGTGTTGAATTGAGTCGTATCCACCTCGCTGGAGTGCGCCGCCCAATCTCATCGCGGGTGCCACCTTAGTGAGTGTTCTCTCTTTCTTTTATTTCCTTTGAGTTCCTTAGGACTTGGGTAGTCGGACTGAGCAAAAATAGATAATCGATCTTATCCCAATCGCAATGAAATTACATCAGTTGTGCACGACCGGAGCTTGAGTTCTTCCGACCACCACCGATCATCTCCACACACTTTCCCCGCCCATTCCACCCATCTGCAGGGTCGAGGCAACTTTCCCTCAACCCTCTCACTCGTTTTCTGCAGGTCCAGTAGCATCAGAAGAATCTGGAGCTCGTTTGCAAGTGGCTGAGGTTCCTGGAGCACCATTGCTCCGTCGCCTTGCTGTTCGCTCTTTGATCCACGCCAGAGCTTTTTGGAGCTTCCAGTCAACATAGGGCCACTCTGAGAAGTGCCCCGACCATTTTGAAGCACGAAGTCCTGCTGGAGGAGGCCGATCGGGCGCGGGGAATATTGCCTCATCGACGGATCATGCCTGTTCATCCACCGCCATTTTTCCACCGTCGGATCGAGGTCGACGCTCCAGGTCAACAGTTGTCGTTCGATCAATAGGCTCCTGGCCGTTGATCATGTCGATGACCATCTAATCTCAACCGTCGAAGTCGAAGCATCATCGCGCGCCCCTGTGCCGACACGTGTCAAGTGAAGAAGTTTACGCCGTCCGATCAACTCAGTCGTGGGTATTTTGTGTATTTACCCTTGGCTATTTTTGTATTTATTAAATAGTATACTAAATCCTTCACCTGTATTTATAATTTCTATAATATTTACAAGAAAACACTCGAACTTTGTAGTATTTCCAACAGGTCCTCGGCCACGTCACCTCACGTGGCTCTCGCACATGGGGTGCGTGGCCATTTTGCAAAGGACCCCCTTTTAGTTTGCGTATTTCATTTCGATCCCAAAACTTTTCAAAATAGTTATAAACGTTCTAGAAATATTTACATTTCAGTCCCTAAGTTTTGGATAATTACTAGTAGGTCATTCCTAGGTCACGTATCATGTGCACGTGACCTTGGAAGTTTTGCAAACATAACCTTGGGTTTTTGCATATTTTGGATTGCTCTAAAAATTTATTTTTTGCATTATATTTTTCTAGAATATTTACAATTTGGCCCCTGGACTTTTACATAATTACAAAAATACCCCTAATAGGATTGGATTTTCTCTTTGTTCTTTATATTTATTTCATGCATCTATAAAATTTTGAAAAATCCCAAAAAATTACCTTGGGTTCATGTTGTGTTCCGCTTATACGCCATATTTTTATTTTGCATTTTTGCATCATTTTAATATTTATAAAAAATAAAAAACTTGCATTTTCCTCACTGGTTGCATTAGAAAATACATAAAAAATATAAAAACTTCTCGAAAAATTCTCAAAAAAATAGATTTTTCCTATAAGTGTGTTTTATATTCAGACCAAAAATCACTAAAAAATATAAAAGAAAACTTCTAAAAATTCAAAACTCAAAAAACATTTATAAAAATATTAAAATCCAGAAAAAATCATAAAAATATAGTTTCTATTTCTGAATTTTCTTTATTTTATTATTTTTATTATAAAATTAATTTGGAGAATTTTGTTCTTGTTTGATATTTTTCATCTCCATTTCAATTTCAGGCTTTTATTTTATTCCCTATTTTTAGTTTTTGTGACTTTAAAAATACCAAAAAAAGGAAAACATAGAAAAATCATAAAAACATTGCAAAATTATAAAAATAATGCAAAAACATTTTATTTCCTGAATTATGGATATTTTCACCTATTTTTATCCCTCTTTTACCTCTCTTGTGTATATATATCCTTTATATTACATTATATATAAATTAAAAGAAAATGAAATTAAAAAAAATAAAAGATATAAAAAGAAAATACAAAATCAGAAAATTAAAAATCAAATTATAAAAATATAAAATTAAAAATAAAATAAATTAATATAAAATAAAAACCCACAAAAAATTTCAATTTGGCTGTGTATGAAAGGATATTGGGTGTGTGATATTTTTTATCTAGCTTGCTCTACACCTTGCTTCCTGTGTTCGACCCCTACTTGCTTGCCACTATACATTCTTAGTAGGGTATAATAAATTTTAACTCTTGCTCTTAATTGCCTGATTATTTGTGTTGGTTAACCCATTGTTGATCAACGAGATGGTTTGAGTAGTTGCCTCAGTGACAATGAGCCTGATCTATCAGGCCATTACTTAGCGACTCCGGTCTTCCCGTTTTTCAATATGTCGACTCAAGGATGACTTAGTCGGGACTCCACAGATACCCTCATCAACTCTTCGAGTTCGCCATCTTCAATAATTCGGGGTGATTCCTAGGTACATGGTTCGGACTCTGTGAACCACCCTCAAGACTCCCCACGTCTTCTTCCTCACACAGATTGGGAAAACTCTCTTCCCGAGTTATTCCCCTTTTGGATGGAGATTTATTTTACTCCATACTCCTCTTTATCCCTAATAAGATTCAGAATTGACCCTAATTCTAAATTATTTTCCCCATATGGTGCATGCATGCAGACTGATCAGGACGTATTTCCCATTGTAGATCTTGACCCCGATCTAGAAGTCGTCCCTTCATAGTCAGAATCAGAGATGGCTCCCACAAGAAGAGGACAGGGACCATAGCAGCCAAACAAAGAGGAGGGCACTGGTCCCAAGTCAAAATGAAATGAAAATTCAGCTCTTGGCCTCCATCCAGGCCATTCAGCAGTAATTAACTGACCAAGCTCTGGCTAAGGTTGCCATTCAAGATATGTTGAATGTCTTGAGGAGGAGATCAGAAGAAAGAAGATGAAACCTGTGAGGAGGATTTGATGATCTTAGAGATGATCGCTCTGTAGATGTACCTCATGGAGGTGAGGAAGAGGAGGCAGAGGCCGACCCAAGCCAACCGTCAAGAAGTTATACATCCTAGGGACTGGCCGCATCAATGAGTGGATATAAATTTCACTAGTCCACAGACACTTCGAGCTGTAACTGAAGCTCCTTTTGCTCCTCCCTAGCTTCCACGAGAACTCAAATGAGGAGTCGTACATCCATCTATAGCAGTTCGGTTGTATCTGCAGCACAACTCACTATCTCAATATCCCATTGGGTGTAGTCAAGATGATCGTCTTCCTGTTCAGCCTTCAGGGCAAAGCTTTGCATTAGATCAACTATCTGGGGAAGGTGGTGATGACCTAGGAGTATCTATAATCTACGATCCTACACAACTCGACCATATAAATCTCATGCAGTTGAAGATCGCTAGTATCTCTCAGGGACACTAAGAATCCTTTTATGAGACCTGGGAGAGGTTTAGAAATCTGATTGAGAAATTCCTCCATCATGACATCCTAAGGACCAGCTTGGCCCATCATTTCTTAGGGGTTTGACAGAGTCCAGTCAACATTTGTTTGACGCCGCCTGCAAAGGATCCCATTTCAACAAGGACGAGGATGCAGTATGGTAGATCTTCAAGGAGATGGTCGAAGGAGAGGCTAATTTATCCTCATCTCGCTCCTTCTAGATTCAACCACCACAACAGGTCCTCTGCAAGAATGTAAACAAGTTGGACACAAGTGAAGTTGAGAGGTCCAACAATTCTTACTTGAGTATCATTTTAAATCACCTTTCGAAAGTTGATATCATTAAGAATACATCATAAGTTCTAGAGAAGCTCGTTGGAATTGAGAAAAGGATGAAGGGCTTGGACAAGCTCGACATTATCATCAAGAAGCTGGAGCTGCTGGTGAACATCGTTAGTGGATGCAAAGTTGGGACAACAACACCTGAGCCTCTCACTAAGTAGAAGGAGCAAACACAACCACAGTCGCCTCAGCCAAGTCCTAGTCAACCTCTGGTCCAACATGTCTACTATGTGCAGGCCCCAAAGCAGCCACAACCATAGCCTCAGACACAGATGGTTATCTACCAACCATTTGAATTTTAGCCTTGTATCTCGAGCCTTTTTCTCCGCCTCTCCCACTAATTGAGGAGATGAATGGCGTCTGGAGCAACTTTAAGCAACTAAGCTATCCTCAGGGACAACCCTAGGGTTAGCCCAATGCCAGGCGGCCATATCATCAGCAACATAGAGGGTGGTATTTCCAGCCCTACCCAGCCCATCACCAGCAGCCTCCACCACAAGGATACACTTGGATGCAGAATAATGATCAACAGTAGTCCGGATACCAAAACCAGTGGTACCAACAGTCGGTTGCCCAATATCATCAGTAATACTTTTCTCGACAGTATCAACAATAACCTTCTCTTCATCCTCCTCCTCAATACTCACAGGGTAACCAGCAGCAACCTCCCTCTTACCATCAGAATCAGTAGTCTCAATAAGATGAACCCTCTAACGTTGCCCTGGATAACTCGATCGTGGATTACCTGGCTCAGCTAATGAATAACATGGATTAGATGAGCCATAAGATAGACAACCTAATAACCGCCAAGACTGTCATTCCAGCTCAGGTCGAAGTCAATCTGAATAACTTCCGTCGCAAGGAGTAGGTAGCCTACAGTGCCTCACCTGATTCATGTGAAAATAATGTCTTTTTATCTAACATTATAAATCTCAGGAACGGTAGGACACTTCAACCATCTGCGACAATGAAAGAGAATAACAAAGCACCTGATAGTGAATTGCTAGCCATGCCGACATACAGTTCAACATAATTTTTTGGAGTAGCACCAGATACAAAATACAAAAAATGAATAAAGTATAAAAACACAAAAAGAAAGCAGTAATCCTGGTGAAGCCGTGCCAGCCCTGGAGATGCTAAATCTGTCGTGGAACCGCACTAGTAGAAGGAACCCAGACTGTACCATTTTTTGGTCCATAACATGTAGATGATTTTGATTCTTTTTTCCATCTACATATATAGAAAGATATAGAAAAAAATTGCATGAGAATGAAAATATTTTTGATAATGTACATATGCCTTTTCCTTCTATAACTAAACCAAAAACATTAAAAATTTTGAAAAATGCTTTTTTCGGATCCTAGCATTATTGAAATACTGCAAAATATTATGCTTGAGATGCCTCTTCTGAAAGCGACGGATTACATGCCAGTGTGAAGAAATATCTTAAAGAAGCATGTGCAACGAAGCATCAACCCCGTAAAACTAGACACAGAAAATCTGAGAAGCATATCCTCACATTGGCTATAGTGAATGTCATCAGCAGTCTTCCACACAAAAAGAAAGACAAGGGAGCACGACTCATCAGATGCACAATCTTCAATCAGGAGTTCGAGCGCACCTTTCTTGACAGTGGGTCTTCTATCAACCTCTTGTCAACATTACTACTCATAGAATTTAGGTTAGGCCGCTCAAGACAACTAAGATGATTCTGCAATTAATGAATAGATCCATCAAGCGTCCTAGGGGCATGTTAAAGGAAGTGATCATCATCATTCAAAAGATGTAATTACCTATTGATTTCATTGTCTTGGACATGGACATCTCCGTACCTATGCTCCATACCCCGATTATCCTTGGTTAGCCATTCCTTCGAACAACTGAGGTAGTAGTTGATAACGATATTGGAGAGATCACATTCCCCTCCAGCACTGATAAGATATAGATAGAGAATGTGCCCGAGCCGAAGCGAACAGAAGTTGCATCTGAAATGAGTGTGCTTGCATCGTAATGTTATGAGGACTATGACTTTTTAGTTAAAATTAGAGATACATATCTATTTTTGGATGACAGAGAAACCCAGAAATTCCTCTCCACAAAGGAAGTACAGGAAAGCATAGTCCAATTAACCGAAGTCTTTGAAGGTGAGATCTTCATTGATGTGCAAATGGAGAAGTTTGAACAATCTCCCTCGCCTGAGCATGAGGGTTTCATCGTTGATCTTTGTGATGTTTTGAATGAAGAAGAAGTATTTCCAAAGGTGGACAACTAACGGTTGAAATAATTAACACTTGTAATCGTTGTTGAAATCACCATTGAATCAACTCCCATGCCACTAGAGCTCAAACCATTGCCCTCCAACATGAAGTATACCTTCCTTGTTGATGAACCAAATATGTATTCAGTCATCATCAATGCTCATTTGACCGAAGACCAAGAATCTGATATAGTGGAGGTTCTTGAAAGAAACCGCAAGGCGATAGGCTGGAAGATATCGGATCTTCATGGCATCAATCCATCATTGTGCTCGCATTACATTTACCTGGAAGAAGATAGCAAACCTTCCCGTGAATTCCAGTGCATACTAAACCTAAACCTTCGGGAGGTTGTGATGACAGAAATTCGTAAATGGTGTGATGCGGGATTCATTTATCCCATCTCTAACTCCAAGTGGATGAGTCCTTTTCACATAGTTCCAAAGAAATCTGGGATCACCATTGCTACTAATGACAAGGGAGAGGAGATTCCAACCAGAGTGCCTACATCCTGCTTGGCGAGTCTTTGTGGATTACATATGTCCCAACCTCACCACCAAGAAGGATCATTTTCTGTTGCCCTTCATCGACCAGATTCTCGAGAAACTGACCGCAGGAGAATATTTCTACTTCTTGGACAGTTGCTCTGGATAAAATCAAGTTGCGATCATGCCTGAAGATAAAGAGAAGACAATGTTCACTTGTCCTTTTAGGATGTACCTTTCCGACGAATGTTGTTCAGGCTATGTAATGCCCCCGCTACATTTCAGAAATGTATGTTGGTCATTTTTGCATACGTGGTGGGTGATTTCCTTGAGGTCTTCATGGATGATTTTTTGATCTATAGAGATTCATTTGATCAATATTTGGGCTATCTAAACCGAGATTTGAGGAGGTGTTGTGAAGTGAATCTCGTGCTCTCGTAGGAGAAGAGTAATTTCATAGTGACCAAAGGGATCGTAGTGGGCCATGTAGTATCAAAATGTGGCATGTAAGTGGACCCAGACAAGGTGGAAGTAATTTTAAAACTTTATCCACCTTCAAATCTAAAACATGTCCGGCCATTTCTAGGGCACGTCGACTTCTACCGGCGATTTCTCAAAGACTTCAACAAGCTTTCCCGACTCTTGACAGAATTGTTGGGCAAGGAGATAGATGTTTTGTTGATGATCATGTTCTCCGAGCCTTCCGTCAGCCAAAAACTCTAATTACACATGCTCCTGTCTTATAGCCACTCGATTGATCTCTACCCTTTGATATCATGACAGACGCATCTTATTTTGTAATTGGTGATGTATTAGGACAAAGATGATATGGGATTCCATTTGCGATTCATTATGATAGCAGAACGTTGGATGAAGCCCAAAAGAACTACAATGATAGAGAATGAGCTACTAGCCGTAGTGTTTGCATTGGAGAAATTCGGATCACATCTCCTCGGATCAAGGGTGATAATTCACACTGACCATTTTGCCATCAAATACCTTCAGATCAAGAAAAACTCCAAGACTTGTCTAATTCGTTGGATCGTTCTACTCCAAGAATTCTATTTGGAAATTTGTGATAAATAGGACATTAAGAATGTGGTTGCAGACCATCTTTCCGGAATAGTTAATGCAGAGCCTCCTAAGTAGAATGCAATCTTAATCACAGAGACCTTTCTAGATGAGGCAGTCTTGTCTATATCCTCTATACCCTGGTATGTAAATATCGTGAACTATCTCGTCTCCAAGAAGACTCCGCTAGACTGGTTGAAGATCAAACATTATAAGTTCTTAGCTGACATTCATTTCTATCAGTGGTAAGATCCACATCTATTCCAAGAGGGTGCTAATTGTATTTGGAGAAGGTATATACCTCAGGAGGAGATCATGGATGTCCTAGACCACTTCCATAATCTCGAAGCGGGTGGACACCATTCTGGAAAGAGGACAGCGACAAAAGTGCTTCAATGTGGACTTTGGTGGCTAACTCTATTCAAGGATGCAGATGATTATGTGAAGAAATGCACTGACTGTTAGAGAATGGCCAGAAACATCAGCATGCACAACACAATGCCTTTGAAATACATTCAGATATCCAACATCTTCGACGCCTAGGGCATTGATTTCATGGGGCCATTCCCTAAAAATCGGGGTTTTGAGTACATCCTGCTAGCCATCAACTATGTTAGTAGATGGGTGGAGGCAATCCCTGCTCGAATCGTAGACAGCTGCACAGTTTGTCGCTTCCTCAAGGAAAACATCATATCATGGTTCAGGATTCCTAAGATTATCATTTCTGGTGGGGGGAGCAACTTCATTAACAAAGAGGTCAATAAGTCAACCAAAGAATATAGCATCGAACATCGTGTTGCAGCGCCATACCACCCACAGTCCAATGGCTTGGATGAATGTTATAATAGGGAGATCGAGACCAAAGGCTTGCCACCCACAGAACTTGTACGTTCGGATCATGATGAATCTGCATTTCATCATCTTTATTAATTCATTTTAGCTTAAAATCCCTTATAAAACACCTATATATAATACTAACTCCGTATTCTTACTAACTTGCATCTGTGTGTAAATATTCTACATTTCTTACCATTTTAACTTTAAATAAATAAAGAAAGAAAGAAAGGAAAAATAAAAAATGAAAAATAAATAAAAGAAGATTGTATATATGTAATGGATACATGCTGACCCGAACCCCGAGAGAAGGTCAAGACTTGACCTGATCGACCAGGATAAAGTAGGGGGAGATAGGGTCCTTAATCTGAAAATCCAAAAAATTGTGTGATGTGTATATTTATATACTACACTATTTTATTTTTACATAAATTGACCTCAAACAAAATAATTTTCAAAACAATAGTTAGAAATAAAAATGTTTCCTAATCAATAAAAATGACTGCAAAATCAAATCATGTACATAATAAAAAGCAACCACACTTGGAAAAAAGTCACTAAGCGATAATTGAATGACCAATTCTGGCTCCATATGAACTCAAATCTAACCAAACTCACTTCCATTGTATTCTAGATTAAATTATATGTAAAATGGTTGTGATTTCATAATTGTTGGAGTAACAGGTGAAAAGTTGGTTTTCTGGGGTGGTTTGTGCAATTTCACTATTTATTTGTACATATTGTATTTTGTAAATATTTGTAAACATTTTTTACTAATTATTTAAAATAAAAATAAAAAAATTGGAAATTTTAAAACAAAAAAACTAATTTGCTTATTTACCCATGTATATAATGTCATATATGTATATAGCATATGTATATAGTTAATTTTCTTAACTAACTACCACAAAAAAATAAAAAACTAACATTTATTTTTCAAATAAATAAATTGACGAAAATACAAAAAATAGTTAATTTTTTAAATATTTTTTAACACTTATCTTGTTACTTTATCTCATTTCAGTTTTTCCTTCTCTTATCTCTTATCTTCATCCAAAAATTCAAAAATTCAATTTTCAATTCATATCTTTTCTATTAATATGACTCCTTGTCCATCTTTTCAACTTCATTAATCTTTGGTGAGAGGAGCCCGATCTTCGAGAGTCTTGTCGTAGAAGGGTGCCTAGCCTCTGAGCCGTCCGATGACAGCACGTCGGCCTTCGTCGAGGTGATCAAGGTCTTTTCCCTCCTAAGGTGAGATCCACACTTTTCTTCTCTTATTTTTATCATAGATTAATCATAGTTTTATTTTCTCGCATTTGTTTTATTTTCATTTTTTATTTAGATCGTAAAATCCATCACGATTTGATCCGCTACCAACTGGATTTTTCATCCCAATTTCTCGATCTCTATGCATTCTTTTCTACCTCACACGATCTCCCACCTCCGACCATGTAAGGTGGTCGAAGATCCGGTTTCATCCGCCATTTTCCTCAGAACCGCACTCATCCACATCTTCCGTTTTGATTTTTGGGATCGAGTCAGCATGCTTGCATCCTATTGTTTATAAATAAATTTAAAAAAATAAAAAAACTTATTTCTAACAATTGTTTTGCAGGATAATACAAAATAAAAAAAACATTGATGAGAATCTGATCAACTAGGGTTAAGTATGCAAATGTGTCACTGGTTATTGCGGCCCCAATTAATCGGCTAACTCAATAAGAAAAAAAATTATCAAACCACTAAAGAGCAATCAAACAATAAATGTAAGCGGTTTCGCTATTCAATTTACCTGGTATAGCGACCAGGGTCGAACACAAGGAGCACGATTTAAAAACTACGTAGTCAAAATTCGAAATTAGATTTTTAGTAGTTTTTGCTTTTTCATTTTTTTTGATTTTTGAATAAAGCACAATTCACAATATGCACAAATGAATAAAAACACACAACACCACTCTTTTTGTATTTTTCAAAATATGCAAAAATGCCCAGAAAATTATGGAAAAAAAGTGTTTGTGTTTAGCATGTTTAAAAATGTTTTTGGTAATTTTTTAAATTTTTCTGATATTTTTTGTGTTTTTATAAAAATCAAACTGTGGAAGATGGAGAAAACAGTGCACAGACAAAAGTATTTTGCAACTTAAAAATACTTTAATTATTGAAAACTCCTATAACTTATTTTTAATCTAAAGTACAATTAAATATCTACAAATAGAGATTAAAATCAGAATTTTTAGATTTTTCTAGAATTTTTTACATTTTTATATGATTTTTAGTTTTTTTGTAATTTATTTGGTAATTATAAATGATCTATGCAAGAAAATTGGAAAGAAATTAAAAGACAATAAAATAGACCTACAATGATTTTTTTGGGAATTTTTAGGCAAATGTTTGAATTTCAATGATTTTCTAAAGTTCAGATAGACAAAAAGACACTTTTTTTTATTTTTTTAAAAAATATTAAATGGCAACAAAATGTTACGAAAAATTTATACAATGTTCAAAGGTGTAGCAGGAGTATACATAATTTTTTTGAGAATTTTATAATAATAAAAATATATATTTTTTGATAAATAATCAAGCAAAATAAAGTCTGCAATATAGGGACTAAAACGCAAATTAATAATGTTTTTGCACCAAAAGATAATAGAAAAGTAATTGCGGGATAAAAATTGCAAATTATCTAATAGGAGGGTACTGTGCACGTGATGTTCTAGAGGCAAGGGCTGATTTGTAATTTTGAAAACTTCTGAGGGTGTGACCATAATTTTTCCATTTTTTTTTAAAAACGCCCATCTCTAGGGCTTCCTTCTCTTTAGATTCCTTTGAAAAGTAGAGGAGGGGGTTGTCGCCTTCTTCATGCAGCAGAGGGAAGGGGCCGCTCAAGGGCGGTGAACTGGAGGTGCGGTCGGGGATGCTTCGACCGTGGACTGGGTGCGGGGAATGCTTTGACCAGGGCACCGGAGGCACGGGAGCACAGGCAGCGCGGGTGTGCACGGCAGCGGCGCGTGGGGCACATGCTTTGGATGGCAGATCGGGTCGGCCCACGAGGTGAGGGCCTAGAGCATGCTGCCCTACACTGCGGTGCTGGAGGCGGCGAGGATCAGGGGACAGGGGCGAGGTAGCAGCGCCCGCCACTGGTCTATGAAGACGGAGAAGCCACCGCGTAGGAGGCGTCGCTAGGGTGCGAGGCTGGAGGTGCCGCCCGGCGGAGGTCTGGTAACAAGGCGAACGGGCGGGGGCACGGCAGCACCACGGTGGCGTGGCGGAGTCACGTAGGCGGTGCAGAAAAGGATGCTACAATGGCGCGGTAGCGCGCGACGGTGCGGGTGCCACCGCACGCTGGAGGCGATGGGGCTTGTGTGGCCTGGACCTACTGAATATATTTTTTTAATTAATTTTTTATATGTTAATAGTAGAAATAATTTTTTTATATTTTTTTAATGGAAAATGTATACAGAAGCAAAAAATGTTATTTTTTTATTTTTTTTTTGTTTTTTTATTTTGATTTTCCTACAAAACAAATGTTTGAAATAAAGCAACCATATATGTTATTTTTCATTATTTTTAGTAAATTATCAACAAAATAGGATGTTTGAATGGGGATCCGGTGAAAATATGAGGAATGGATCCGAGTCTCCGACCATCGTCCGTGGTTGGAGGTGCGTGGTTGCGCGAGATAGAATGGAAATGAAGATGTAGACAGGTGAGGTGAAAAATCGGATTCGGAGGCGGATCAAAGGTGTGGTGGATATTTTTGGGATTTTTATTGATCTAAGAGCTTGATGAAAATAAAAACTATGCTACGATTACACTAAAGAAATGACAGAAAAATTGGATCTCACCTCGGGATCGGATATACCGTGATGGCCTCGACGAGGGCCAACGCGCTGTCACCAGACGGTTCGGAGGCTGGGCACCCTTCTTCAATAAGATGGCTCTCAGAGATTGGGCTCCTCTCCACCAAAGATTGATCAATGAATCAACCAAAGATTGATCAACAAATAACGAAGGAGGAGGAGCCCATTAAAAAGAGAAGAAAAATTAAAAGGAAAGAATTTACAAAAGGAGATGGTGTTTAGTGGTGAATTAATAAAATTAATTAATTAATTAATTAAAAATGACTTTCGTAATTAAGTACAATAAATAAATTAAATAATTTATAAAAATTAATTAGCCACCTTAATGGTTGCTATAAACGGTATGGAATAATATTTTATATACAAGGTATGTTTTTAAATCAAATAATGAATTAAATAATTAAATCTAAATATAAATTTCCCAATTTAATTAATTAATTAATGTTATATATTTAATTTTTTTGTGATTTTTATATAAGGAAATTAGTTGTATACAAATATTATGTAATTATAATACAATATACACATGTACAAATAAGGAAATAATTTTTAAATTTTATTTTTTTTTAATTTTTTTAATTTTATTATTTATATTTTATTTTATTTTATTTTTATGAAAATAAAATTTACATTTGTGTACAGTATGTCTAAAAAATACATATGAGTAAATATACAAATATGTACGAGGTAAAACTGCCCAAAACACCCTAGAAAATCGACTTTTTAACCGTAACTCCAAAAATTATGAAATAATAGCCATTTGAAAGATAATTTAATTTAGAGTATAATGGAAGTGAGTTTAGTTCAATTTGAGTTCGTATGGAGCCGGAATTGGTATTTCAATTATCATTTTGCGGCTTTTTCTGAGTGTGATTATTTGTATCATGTACATTATTTTATTTTGCAAATTTTTTTATTATTTACAACACATTTTTACTTACAATTTTTGTTTATAAAAATAATTAATTTGAGATCAATTTTTATACTAATAAAATAATACAAGTTTTGTACAAATATATAAGAAAAATTTACAATTTTTTTTTTTTGAATTAAAGACCATGTCTCCCCCTTCTTTATTCCTGGTCGATCAGGTCAAGTCTTGACCTTCTCTCGGGGTTTGGGTCAGTCTGCATTTATTCCATAAATCCATCCTTCATTTTTCTTTTCTTCTTTATTCTTTTTTGAGTGTTAAAAAGTGTTAAAAATGCATATTTAACAAATGCATGCAAAATGGTAAATTCATGGAATTAGTGGGTATTTACAGGTGTTTGACTGCAGAAATGAAGATAAAATAAAAGAATAAAGGCGATGAATCGTGAATTCATCATTCCCCTATACTTTACCTTTCTAGTCCCTTAGCAAACACTTATTTGGAAAATGAGTGAAAACAAAAATAAAGAAAAGAAAAAGGAAAGAAGTTAGAACAACATTGACTTTTAAGCTTATCCTCATAAATTTGTAGTATGGAGCTCTGTCGGACCTTTGGATTATTAGTATGTCGGAACCTTAATGGGAAATGGATTTAAAACCTAACATCCTCTAAGTTCCACAGGACTCCTATTCATGTCTCCTCAACAGTCAGATCAGAACAAGTCTACATACACAAATTCTTATGACTATAAATTCTTACTTGTACGATGTAAGTGAAATATAGCTCCTCATCTCAAAAGTAGCAAAGAAGCAGCCTCTCTCAATAAGGTAACTCTAATCCCCCGGTCTAACAACTCTTTCCTCAAGGAGCAAGGATATTCCCTTCTAAGTTCAAGTACAACCAGCTCAAGAAGAGGGGATGAAGAAGAGAATGGATGATAACCAGTGTAGCAACCTATCCTTGGATGCTGACTAGTGTAGCCAAGTCATCCAATGTAGGATTACAAATATTTGACTTTAAAGCTCTTATTCTTTTTTTTCACTTGTATATACACTCCGGCAAGCATTCTACTTTTCAATCAGGCATGTCCACTTTTGTAGATTCTGCATTTTTTTCTTCTTTTCTTTTTTTTTAAATATATACAAGGTGCAGCATGTACATAAGGAGTTTTTCCTCTTGAGCCAGTAGACTATCCCTCTTTTCAAGCACTATTGCAACCCCACATCATCCTGTCTTTAGACCTCAACATCGCCAGACCAGGTTGAGATGCACTTCTCTCCCTAGAGGAGGATGAGAGGTTCCGCCTAGATGTACTACCCTCGTACGCTACCCCAAGCCAGAAGATTTTGCTCCCTCACTACCTCCTCCATGAAGAGCTACGTGTAGAGTGCTTGTCAAAGGTAAGCCATGGTATGAAAGAATCATGCATGTGTTGTTAAATATTCTACTTATACTTATCGAGATGACATGTGAAAATAGTCTTATGAACTCAAATAATTAAGTCATTAGGACCTGAAAAGTCTTAACTCCAGTTCTTATAGGGTTCCTCTGAAATTATATGGATTAAGGTCCAACTAAGCTCTATTCTTCAAATTTATTCCAGACTTAGTTTAAATGTCAAAGCTATCCTGAAAAATGCACATGCAAATGCAAGAAAATATGTACAATGCAAGGAAAAGAAAGCAAAATCTTTTTGTGAAACATTTTTCTAATTTTGAATTTTTTATAGATTTTTGAAAAATGATGCACATGAAAAAAGAGTTTTTATGCAAATTTTTATAAACTTTTGGGTTTTTTAGTTTTTTTAATAAAATATTAGTAATATGTACAAGTATATATAATTTTTTTCATTAATAAGGGTTAGGGATGAGATACACATATTTACTCAGGAGTGAGTCAATTTTTTTACAAGAATTAGGTGAAAGGATTTACAACTTGAGTAATTTATACATGTATATGCATAGTTGGAATTTTTTATTTTATTACATAGTTTTTTTGTGTGATGCAGATATTCCTCAATTTTATTTGAAAATAATTTTACAAATAACTTTGAAAACTATAGTCCAAAATAATTTTCGAATAATTTTACAATCATCTACAAACATTTGAAAACAATTTTGCAAATATTTTTCAAACAGTATATATAGATTTCTAAAATAATTTCTCAACCATTTTCAAAACATTTGTAAATAGTTTTACAAAAATAATTTTATTTCACACAAACAAAAAATTTACAAGCAAAAATATTTTTACAAAGTTTGAAAATATTTTTCAAATAGTTTTCAAAAGATTTTTCAAATAGATTTTCAAACCATTTTCAAAATATTTTTCAAAATATTTTAACGTGATTTATTAATCACTATATACAAATAGAATTTTAAGGAAATTTCTACATCTTTTTTTAAAAATTTTGGTTTTACTGAATTTTACAAGTATTTATACAGTATTTTACCTTATTAGAAATACGAAAGTACGAGTTATGGATAAATTATATATACAATATATACGACACCCCCTATACTTAGCTCGAACTATGTCCTCATAGTGATCAAAGAGCTGCAAAGGAAGACATAACTCGTACTAAATATTAGGAAGTGAAACGATTGGTATACTACAACGAGGAATAAAATAATAAAATCAATAGAAGTCGATGATCACCCTATACTTAGGATCAAGCAATTCTACGTATAAAAGACTATACACAAGGGGAAAACCGAGGGTTAGAATGTACAGAGTCTACCTCCCCTATACTTAGGGTGAAATATCCCTAAGTATAAACAGCAAAACAAAGGTAAAAAGAATCAAAAGAATAATAAAAAATCTGACACCCCCCTATACTTAGGGTAAAGTACACCCTAAGTATAGCATAATCATGAGATGAAGATGGGATGTTAGACAAAAGAATGTATGATATGGACATAATGATCTATACAGATGTGAGTAGGATAATGTTGAGGTGCCTCTCAACAAGCGCTAGAGTTTTAGCCCCTAGCTGGGCGCTAAGGCTAGGATAACGCAGTATCGAGGTTGAGGACGGTATCTGTGAGGTGAATACTGTAATGTCATTGTAGTCTTGGTGGGAGAACACCAATGAACTCAACAAAGTGGATGATGACACCCAGGCAAACAATTAAGCAGGTGTCTGCTATCAGGTAAAGATATGGGAAGATGAAATCGGGCTCCGGTAGCACAAAAGAAATCATCGGCTCAATGTCTGAATGGAGTGAATGGATAGAGCTGAAGAAGTCGAACATGGAGAAGGAAGTATCTGTCAGGGAATCCTTCACGTTAATCATCGTCTCGAATAGATAAAGAAGACCAAGATCAGGAGTGTCACTAAAAAGGATGATACACGATGCATATAATGTAGAAAATCAGTGAAATCATCGAATACCTAAAAGATCGGGTCATCCTCGCAAGGGTCGTCGAGGAGAGAAACCTCAAACTCATGATCAGAAATATAAGAAGACTCGGTCTCATGGTCCGACAGGTCGGATGCACTCCCAGAAAGTGAAATCGAGTACACAGGGTTCGTGACATCCTCCCGTGGATAACCCAGGGAGTAATGTCGAATCATCAAAGAATTGGGGATCTATGTTGTCAAATATCATGTCCTCCAAAAATGAATAAGTCAAATCAAAAATCTGTCCCTCATCAAGCTCTCTATGCTGAGATGAATCCAAATGTATCTTTGAATTTGAGAAGATCTCCTGAAGAATAGATACTGAATCATCTGGACATGGATACTGAAATGACTCAAAGGATGGTTGATATGTGGGCTCCTCCTCTATCTCTTGTGATACTAAAAGATCTAGAATCCAAAAATCATCGACGTAAAAGTGCAGGACTGGCTCAAAATCTGACTATAAATCCAACAGGAACTCATCAATGTTCGACTCTAGGAACTCATAGTGGTAGTCAATACATTCATCATCTGAAAGTAGTAGAATTCATATCCTCTGATTGGTGTGTGATGTCTGAATCGGCATAATGTGCCATACACTCAACTAATGTCATATCTCCCTCGTGTGTTGTCTCGAATAAATTATCTAGTGAATATGGGATGTCTGAAAGAGTTCCCAAGATGGTTTCAAATAAATCCAAGTCGGGACTATGGTGGGAACCACCATACAAAGTAATGACTAATGCAATCTGATCGACGGTCATCCCCCTCATGGCTATTTGTACAAGGTCAGTCATCGAAAATCCATGATCCGGAAATCACCTCAAAAGATCAAGTAACCTTAACCATGAATCTCTCAATGGCTCGTGGGGGTCTACTGAAAAATTTCGAATACAAGACCGCATTAACTCTGCTCTACGATGGGGGTAAAATCTCTGCAAGAACAATGATCGTAAATCTCCCCACGTAGCGAACTTCCTTCCCAATCGTTTGTGCCAACTCTTGACTCTACCATGAAGTGTGAAAGGGAAGGTCATTAGAATCAGCTCCTCAGAAGTGATATCTTGGTATGCTCGTGATCCATAAAAATCCTCAAATTCATCGATATGCAAATACGGCTCCTCGTGCACTTCCCCTAAAAACATCAGCAGTAGATTAAAGAACTCTAAATCTAGAATGAAGGGACTCAATGTAGAAGCGGACCACGCTTCCTGATCTTTGTTCTCATTCATCATCCTAGGATAGAAGTCATCTAAAGCTTGCAACTACTCCATGTGATGCACTCTCATCTCAGCAAGGTGAGACTCGTGTCTCGTATCTAGTCAATCTGAACTCTTCAGGTGTCAAGCACAACATGCCTAGTATAAAGACGGAATGGGGAGGGAGAAGATGGGATGTCGCTCAGAATTTTTACCTCCCAAGAGAGTGGGTAGAAATGATGGGTATGAAATGAAGAAGCCGCAAAATCTGACTGGAATGGAGAATGGCCCATCATGAAGAGAGCAAAGAAGGATGATGAAGAGCAGGAGGGTGGGATAGAAATAGAGTGAAGGAGATATAATGTGACTGCTAATGATCTAGGGAAGATTGAACATAACCAACTCACACCAAAGACATCCAAACACAAAGAAAACCCTCAGTTCACCGACTCAACACAAATCTGACCGTGAAAGTATGATCTTTATCTTTTCAATTTTAAGAGTTTAGTGATCAGAAAAAGTTGTACAAACACTTAGGGGGCTTTAATAAGATTTGCGCACTACTCCTTAGTGTGTACACGAGCAATTAAAAGCGCAAACAATGAGGGGATTGCTCTCCCAAAACAATGAGGAATCAGTTACGTTTAATTTTAAGATCAAGTTCAATTAGCAGTCTTGAATTTTAATTTTTAATTTTTTTTTTTGGATATTTTCAATGAAACTTATAATGAGATTTCCGATTTTCTTTATTCCTATATCCACAAAATAGAGGGGGAAAATGGAAAAGACAATGCATGAGAAAATATGGATGCAAATGCTAGAGATAGAGATGCGTACCTGGCTCCAGCACTCTACATGCAATATGATCCGCAATGAAAAATATAACTAATCTAAATGAATGCAATGTGAGAATCGTCCTAAACAAAAACTTCTATTATCATGAAGCACATATTTATTTGACTAAGTTCAAGTGAGTTCTATAGGAACAAATGATCTATTAGGTGCTTTGGACCTAACTCTACCTGGCTCAATTAAATAGAAACCTATATCTAGGGGCTCAAGCACAAAAAATACATGTGAAACAAATAAAAAATAAAAGTGAGAAAATAAAACACGGAAAACAGCAGTGAGGTCCCCCAAGTACATCGGCACTTGGCGAAACATGCCCCAAATGTTTAAGTGTCCAAATATACAAATGTTCAGAATTATCCTAAATCATTACAATTATTCACAAAAATTCTCTAAGTAAAATAAGTCTTTTGCTCCTCTTCCTGTGTCAGTCCTTCCAAAGTGTCTGAGTCGTATCCATGGTGGTTTCTCGCAGAAAAAGTGAAACAAGATATGGTCAGAAGGCAGTTATAATAAATAGAAAAAAATGAAACTGAAAAATGACTACTAAGCCGTGCTCCCTAGCAATGGCACCATTCTGATGAGCATCCAATCAACTAGGGATAAGTATGCAAATGTGTCAATGGTCGTTGTGACCCCAATTAATCAACTAACTCAACGAGAAAACTATTTATCAAACCAATTAGGAGAAATCAAACAATAAAATGTAAGCGGTTTCGCTATTCAATTTACTTAGTATAACAACCAAGGTCGAACACAAGGAGCACGATTTAGAAACTACGTAGTCAAAATTCGAAATTGGATTTTAGTGGTTTTTGCTTTTTCAATTTTTTTGATTTTCGAATAAAGCACAATTCACAATATGCATAAATGAATAAAAATACTCAACACCACACTCTTTTTGTATTTTTCAAAATATACAAAATATTCTCATAAAATTATGGAAAAAAAGTATTTGTATTTAACATGTTTCAAAATGTTTTTGGTAATTTTCTAAATTTTTCTGATGTTTTTGTGATTTATAAAAATCAAACAGTGGAAGATAGAGAAAACAATGCATAGCAAAAAGTATTTTGCAACTTAAAAATACTTTGAGCATCTAAATCTCATGTATCTTATTTTTAAGCTCTAGTACAATTAAATATCTACAAATAGAGACTAAAATCAGATTTTTTAGATTTTTCTAGAATTTTCTATAATTTTTATAAAATTTTAAGTTTTTTTGCAAATTTATTTGTTTATTAAATGATCTATGCACGAAAATTGGAAAGAAATTAAAAGACAATAAAATACACCTACAACAATTTTTTCGGAATTTTTAGGAAAAATTTTGAATTTTTACGATTTTCTAAAGTTTAGACAGACAAAAAGACATTGTTTTGTATTTTTTAAAATATTAAATGACAACAAAATGTTATGAAAATTTTATATAATGTTCAAAGGCATAACAGGAGTATACATAATTTTTATAAGAATTTTTAGAACAATAACAACATTTATTTTGATCAAATAATAAAGCAAAATCAAGTCTGCAATACATGGACTAAAATGCAAATTATTAATGTTTTTGCACCAAAAGATAATATAAAAGTATTTGCGAGATAAAAATTGCAAATTACCCAATAGGAGGGTACTATGCATGTGATGTTCTGGAGGCAAGGGCAAATTTGTAATTTAGAAAACTTCTGAGGGTGTGACCGTAATATTTACATTTTAAAAAAGCGCCCAGCTCTTGGGCTTCCTTCTCTTTGGATTCCTTCGAAAAGTAGAGGAGGGGGGCACCGCCTTCTTCAGGCAGCAGAGGGAAGGGGGTTGCTCAAGGGCAGCAAACTGGAGGTGCAGTCGGGGATGCTTCGGCCGTGGACTGGGCACGGGGAACGCTTCGGCTTGGGCACCGGAGGCACGGGCCCATGGGCGGCACAGGTGTACGCGGTAGTGGCGTGCGAGGCGTATGCTTTGGATGGCGGATCGGGTCGACCTGCGTGGCGAGGGACTGGAGCACGCTGCCCTACACTACGGCATAGGAGGCGGTGAGGATCGGCGGACTGGGGCGGGGTAGCAGCGTGCATCGCTGGTCGATGAAGATGGAGAAGCCGTCGTGTAGGTAGTGTCGTTGGGGCGCGAGGCTGGAGGTACTGCCCGGCAGAGGTCTGGTAGCAGGGCGAACGGGTGGTGGTGCGGCAGCGTCACGGTGGCGCGTCGAAGTCGCGTGGCAGGCACAAAAGAGGACGCCACGATTGCGCGGCAACGCGTGGCGGTGCGGGTGCAGCCACCCGCTGGAGGCGATGGAGCTCACGTGGCCTGGACCCGCTGAATATTTTTTAATTAATTTTTTATATGTTAACAGCAGAAATGAATTTTTTAAATTTTTAAATATAAAATGTAAACAAAAGCAAAAATTATTATTTGTTTTATTTTTTATTTTTATTTTCCTGCAAACAAATGTTAGAAATAAAGAAACCATATATGTTCTTTTTTATTCTTTTTTTTATTTATCAATAAAATAGGATGCGTGAATGGGGATCGGGTGAAAATATGAGGAATGGATCCGAGTCTTCGGCCAGCGTACGTGGCCGGAGGTACGTGGTTGCACGAGATAGAATGGAAATGAAGAGGTCAAGAGGTGAGGTGAAAAATCGGGTTCAGAGACGGATCAAAGTGTGATGGATATTTTTGGGATTTTTAAGGATCTAAGAGCTTGATGAAAATAAAAACTATGCTACGATTACACTAAAGAAATGACAAAAAATTGGATCTCACCTCGGGATCGGATGCGCCGTGATGGCCTCGACGAGGGCTGATGCGCTATCACTAGACATCTCAGAGGCTAGGTACCCTTCTTTAACAAGATGGCTCTCGGAGATCGGGCTCCTCTCCACCAAAGATTGATCAACGAATAATGAAGGAGGAGGAGCCCATTAAAAAGAGAAGAAAAATAAAAAAGGAAAGAATGTACAAAAGGGGAAGGTGCTTAGTGGTGAATTAATAAAATTATGTAATTAATTAATTAATTAAATATTAATTTTGGAATTAATAAAAATGAATTAATTAAATAATTTACAAAAACTAACTAGCCATCTTAATGGTGGCTATTAAAGGAATGGAATAATATCTTATATACAAGGTATGCTTTTAAATCAAATAATGAATTAAATAATTAAGTATAAATATAAATTTCGTAACTAAATTAAAATAATTAATTAATGTGAGATATTTTTTTATTTTTATATAAGGAAATTAGTTGTATACAAATATTATGTACGTACAATACGATATACACATGACAAATAAGAAAATAATTTTTAAATAATATATTTTTATTTTTTTATTTTTTTATTTATATAATATTTTATTTTATTTTATTTTTAATGAAAATAATATTTACAATTATGTATAGTATATATTGAAAATAAATGTGGGTAAATATACAAATATGTACGTGGTAAAACTGCACAAAACACCCCAGAAAACTGACTTTTCAACCGTAACTCCAAAAATTATGAAATCATAGCCATTTGAAATAATTTAATTTAGAGTATAATGGAAGTGAGTTTGGTTCAATTTGAGTTCATATGGAGCCGGAATTGGTATTTCAATTATCGCTTTATGGCTTTTTCTGAGTGTGATTATTCGTAATATGTTCATTATTTTATTTTGCAATTATTTAAATTATTTACAACACATTTTTATTTACAACTATTGTTTATAAAAATGTTTAATTTGAGGTCAATTTATGTACAAATAAAACAATACAACTTTTGTACAAATATACAAGAAAAATTTACAAATTATTTTTTTGTTTTTTGAATTAAAGACCCTATCTCCCCTACTATATTCCTGGTCGATCAGGTCAAGTCTTAACCTTCTCTCGGGGTTCAGGTCAGTATGCATTTATTCCATAATTTTATCCTTCATTTTTCTTTTCTTTTTCTTTTCTTCTTTATTCTTTTATTTGAGTGTTAAAAGGTGTTAAAAATGCATATTTAACAAATGCATGCAAAATGGTGAATTCATGCAATTAGTGGGTATTTACAAGTGTTTGACTACGGAAATGAAGCTAAAATAAAAGAATAAAGGCAATGAATCATGGATTCATCAAACATTAATAAATAAAGTTACAAAAAGAAATCTTCTTACAGCATTTTGATTTAAAAAATATTCTTTTCGTTCTATATTTACATTTAATAAAAAAATGTCGCATGCCAGATGCAAGCGGCGGAGCCGTACTCCAGCGCCTCCGACGTGCCACCGCCCGCCGTCACATCTCCAGTCGTACTCTAATGCCCAGGCAACGATGCTGCTCATCAATGCCACTGCACGTGCACCTCTTCACCTGGAGCGGTGTCCTCTGTGAGGGTCGAGTTGCGCCCTCACCACCTCATCAACCGCTGAGCATCTCCTCCTGTAGCAGAGAACCGTTGACTGCCATCAGTGCCAACCCCTCCGAGCTCCTCCGTCGAGAATCCGAAGCCCCATCTGCGCCATCATCTCCGTGCACGACTTCCTCCTTCATCGCTCGAAGCCCTCACGCACGCCCTCCGTTAAAGCTGCTCTATCATCCCCACACTGAGCGGCTGACCGATCACCATCTCAGCCGCTTCTCGTTGTCTTGCACGACGCCGTACAAGAGCTTCAGAGCAGCATCTCGTCGCTCTCTCCTGTTTTCCACCGCCCTGAGCCCACGACCGCCACCACTTGTGTGGAACAGCCGCGCTCCGCCGGCACCACTCCCCCCTTGGCTCCATCTTGAAGAAGGTGAGCCCCCTTTGGCCATCTTGAGAAGAAAGAAGTCGAAACACAAAAAGAACCCTATGGGTTTTGAAATAAATATTAGAAAATAGCAATTCTGCCCATAGAATTTTTACAAATTGCAACAGAGTTCCACTCCAGCACTTATCATGTGCATCACGCCATCTTTACCTGGTAAATTTCATCTTGCCCCTGCAAATTTATTTTTATTATATGTTGGTGAACAAACTTAGAATATTTGCAGTTTAGTCCCTGGCTTCCAGAACTTTATTTTACTTGCTTTTCTTATTGAATTAAATGTTCTCTTGGTCAATAAATTTTCCAAAAATCATGTTATGCTTGTGATGTGCTTATCTTTTTAGCATAAATTTTTCATTGCATTTTGTCATCATTTCTTACTATTAAAAAATAAAAACAATGTCTTTTTCTCTTCCTTAAATTCAAAAATTCATAAAAATTTGAATATTGCTTTAAAATTTCAAAAAAATAAATTAGTTTTATTTTATTGTCTTCTAATTTCTATCCAAATTTCACGCATTAATTCTTTTCAAAACCCAAAAAAATGAAAACATCAAAAATCTTATGGAAATCATAGAAAATTCTACAAAAATCCAAAAATCATGATTTTAGTTTGTGTTTTGTAGATATTTGCATATATTTCACCATAAAATAATTGTCAGGAGTTTTGGGCACTTAAAATATTTTTAAGTTGCAAATTACTCCAGGCTGTGCACTATTTATCATTTTTGACACTGTTTGATTTTTAGAAAAATAGAAAAACATATAAAACTTATAAAAAAAACTCCCAAAAATATTTCAAAATCTTTAAAACACAAAAAAAATTCTCTAGATTTTTTTGAGCATTTTTGATATAATTGAAAAATACAAAAAAGTTTGGTGTGTGTCTTTCTTATCTTGTGCATATTGTTCTTTATTTGAAATTAAAAAAAGTACAAAATTTAAAAACACTAAAATTTTGAAAATTAGAAAATAAAAATTAGAATAAAAAATTAAAAAAAAGAGAAAAATTCCATAAAAACCAAGGATAGTTTGCCTTTGATATTCATGCTTTTTCTTTTAATCGATTTTTGATTAATTGAATAACCCTAAGGAATTGTAGCCTCCTTGAGTTTAATCATGTTCGCTATACAGGTAAATAAGTATAAAAACATTTCTCTTGCTCCACATTATTTTCTGTAATTATTTTGCAGTGAGAGAAGAAAAAAGAATTTTGTTTGTCGCGAGATTATTTGGAGATAACGACGACTTCATACCAATCGTAACTAATCCTCGAAGATTTCGTGTCAACAAAATGGCGTTGTTGTCGAGTAGGCATGGCGAGGATAGTTAGGTTACTCTTTTGACCTGCTATTCTTGGTTGTACACACCTGTTTATATTTTGCCACATTATTCCATTTTTCATATTCACTGTTTTTATTTACTTTTTTTTGCTCATATTTGATAATTGTGTTTCTTACACATTCTCTCTTTTATTTTTTTCTTGCGAGGGCCCATAGAGCAAAGGAGGTGATCCTAGGAGAGCCAAAGCACCCAAGCAACGCGGAGGCGGTTTGATTCTTCATTAAGCCGCAAGATAGCATGAGAGGAGGAGAAGAAGAATTGATGAGACCAAAAAAACTTTTATTTATTTATTTATTTATTTTAGCATTTTAACCCTTGTAAGCGGACATTCATTTGTTGTGGGAACTATTTCGCCAAGTGCCGGTGCACTTGAGGGACCTCACCGGTTTTGTTTTTCATCACCTTATTTTTCTTTGTTTCTCGCGGATTTCGTGAGCTACCTATTGATTGCTTTAACTAATTTTCTTGAGTCAGAAAATTAATAAGGTCCAAACACCCTAACAAGAATTTATGTACCTATAGAATTGAGAGTAGTTGGACTTAGTCAAATTAACATGTTCTTGCCCGTTAATAGAAGCTATTGTTAGGACGGTTCACCTACATTTGCATATAGGTTAGTTTATTTTTCTGTATTTCAATTCTGTGCGGATCACTTGCATGTAGAATGTTGGCAACAAGGTACGCATCTCTAACCCCTTCATGCATCATTCTGTTTAATCGCACATTGGCATTTTCGATCTCCTTCCTTATTTTCACTCACAAGATAAAAAGGAAGTTGGACACTTGGTAGGCGATTCTTTGAAAATATTTTAACCAAGTGACGACTTTCGAAAATACAGGACTACTAAAGAAAACTCGACCTTTAAATAAACACAAGAAAAATCATTATTTGGGGAGAGTAACCCCCTCATTGTTTGGTTTGTATGTAGCGAGAGAGTGACCCGCACACTAGGATAGAACCACGCCCGAACTCTTTTCAGACTACTATCTTGGGTTAGTTGTTCTCTAGTGAGGATCTCTCCGGTAGCTGATAAAGTGACCCGTGACATCCTTAACATATTGAATTGATCGGGTAGCCGGTAAATGGTCCTCAATTCATACTGGCTGGGAAAGATCTAACTTTGGGATTAGGCTAGTCTCTTGAGAGCATCGAGTTCCTAACAACTCACTTTAACCGCTTTGATAGATTGTATAATCACCAAACTCTAAAAATTGAAAAGATAATTGATCGAACCTTCACGGTCTTCACATTGAGTTGAGTTGGTGTATTGGGGGTTTGTATTATTTTTGATTGCTTATGTGCACACCAGATAGATTGTATTATCACCAACTCTAAAAATTGACAAGATAATTGATCGAACCTTCACGTTCTTCACAATGAGTTGAGTTGGTGTATTGGGGGTTTGTATTATTTTTTATTGCTTATGTGCATACCAGATCCTTCTGTGCAATTGTGCCTTTTTCTTCACATCTTTTGACTTGACCCTCGTGCTCTCCCAATCATTTTTCTCTTGTTTTGGAGATGGACGACTGGAGTTATTTTAATCTTATCTTCGCAGATACCTCGTACCCTCCTGTCGATCCACCTCCCTTTTTCTAGGAGGATTTTTCTCTTAATTTTTGTGCATATCTGCTTAACCGATTATTTCAGGAATCAGACGATAATTTTCACCCACCTCATTCCACTCACCCGACCCTGTGATTTTGGAGTCACCATTCATGGTATCCACAGTTGAGACCCTGAACCAGATGATGGAGCATATGAATTCGAGAATTACCAATCTATTTAACATAAATACAAGCCAAAATGATGCTCGTCTATTTGAGGATATGGATTCACTTGAGGATAATCATGAGAGATTACAATCACCAAAAATACAAAAAATGAGAAAAGTTTAAAAATCCAAAAAGATTCGGGGAGACACATTATTGATTCATTTTGTGAAGAGAGGGTACCCATGTCAAATCATTTTCCCACACAGTCATTCATCGCATGTCCCAACCTTGACCCCGAGGATGCCACTATACAGACTGCTCTTGGCAATCCTCATGTAAATGTTGATTTTGACCTCCTCCATTGTATGGATGAGGTCCAAAAATTCAAAAAATGTTGACTGAACCCGAAGTGATGGTCACCATTCATGAAATCATTAAAGCCCCACTTCACCATGCCATGACCCATTTATCTGCTCCTCAATATAAGAAAAGAAAGCGGAGGAGAAGATTTGAGCATCACATCTTGACCATGGCCACTGCATGCGCTATCTCCCATCGTCTGTATTTTAAGAAAGGGAACACTGCCACACCTCTTGTGAGTTGCTCCATATCTGATTATTCTTGTGATAACACTCTCCTAGATGGAGGTTTGTCAATCAATATAATACCCTTCTCTATGGTACAGTCTCTTCATCTTGGGCCTCCCAAAAAAACCAAGATGATAGTTCAATTTTCTGATGGATCAATCAAGAGGCCGAAGGGTATTCTAGAAAAAGTTGGCATTCTTATTCATGGCATGAATTTCACTTCTGATTTTATCGTATTGCCCATGGAGACCTCCACCCCTGTGGAGCACCCTCCAATCATCCTAGGACAACCTTTCCTTGCCTCTGTGGGAGCCGTTATTGATTATGGATCAGAAGAGATTGACTTCTGTTATGATGCAGGGAGCGATGTGTTGATCACTACACCCATTATTGACCAGAGACTGGCATCTTATAATAGCCTGCCCGTGTTAGCCAACCCCAAGGAATTTGACCTTGATGATAATATCATAGATTCTTGTATGTTGGATGATAATGAGACCCGAGAATTCCTCTTCAAGGAGGAAGAATTGGATAGCATAGACATTGGAGTTCTCCCTTCTGGTATGTGGAGATGCATTGATGACATCTGCGGGTTTACACGATAGACACCGTAGAGCAGAAGGTATACTCTGAGACTAGACATGACGAACATGATTTGACTACTTTCACCGATGAGTCCATTCATATTCACCGTGAGTTAGACAAGACCGATCAGGCTAAATTTGATTTGATTGCTTTTATAAAGGAATTTGGGCCTTTTGATAAATATGATGATCCAATAGAGGCTCGCTAGGCTGAAATTGATTCTATTTTTTTCTAATAATGATTTCAAGCCTTTTTACTTTGATATTTGCGAGATTTCCCAGGCAAGATATGACCACACTATTTCCACTAACCGATTCTTGCCTACACACTCTGAGACTGCTGAGGATACATTCTTGGTCGATCCTGATCAGTTCATGTCTAATGACGACCCCATTATCGACCTACACCTTATCAGATCCATACCTTATCGGTCCCACAATGAGATTTGCTTTCGACCTTCTTGACCTTTGTACATCCACTCCTTTTGTATATCCTTTCGTTTTACTCTTTCTTCTTCCGTTTTATCATTCACCCCTTTTCCGTGTGTGTATATGTTATAGTTAGGATGTGTTATATCCTAATAATGGGGGGATGAATGATTTTTGTTGTTCATATTCTTCCTGTTCATCACGCCTGTTGTTGCTTATACTAAGGGATACTCTACCCTAAGTATAGGGGGTGATGTTGTTCATATATCTTTTTATTTTTGAGTCTGTACATTCTCTGCATCGGATTTTCCACTTTTTTACAGTCTTCTATACTTAGGATAACTTGATCCTAAATATAGGGGGATCACTGACTTCTATTCTTTTCATTTTTTCTTTGAGTCGTCACTTTTCTATACATAGCATGAGTTATGTCTTCCCTTGCCGCTCTCTGATCACTATGAGGACATAGTTCGAGCTAAATATAGGAGGGTGCCATATATATTGTATATATACTTTAGACATAACTTGTACTTTTAAATATGTTTATTTGGGGGGAAATGTATATAATTTCGTAAAATCCACATGTATGTGTGTGTATAGACTTTGATAACCTTTCAAAAAAACAAAGAAAACAACAAAAAAACAATAATAACAAACAAAACAAACAAAAAACACAAAAAAAAAACAAACAAAAAAACAAAAAAACAAAAAAATCTTGTATAAACTTGTATATATATTACTAACCCTTTTTCCTTTTGAAAAAAAAAACTACAAAACCAAAAATCTATAAAAAGCTACATAATCAAAAAAATTCTTTTGCATGTGCATCATTTGTCCTTTCTTCTCCAAAAACCATAAAAAGTTCAAAATTAAAAAAATTTTCAAAAAATTTTTGCTTTTGCATTGTACATATTTCTTGCATTTGCGTGTGCATTTTTCAGGATAGTATTGATATTTAAAATAAGTCTGGAATAAAATTGAAGAATGGAGCTTAGTTGGGTCTTAATCCACTTAATTTCAGAGGAACCTTATAAGAACTGGAGTTAAGACTTTTCAGGTCCTAGTGACTTAATTCTTTGAGTCCATAAGACTATGTTCACATGTCATCTTGATTAGTCTATTTAGAACATTTAACAACACACGCATGATTCTTTCAGACTGTGTCTTATCTTGGACAAGCACTCTACACGTAGCTCTTCATGAAGGAGGTAGTGAGGAGGTAGAATCTTTTAGCTTGGGGTAGCATACGAGGGTAGTACATCTAGGCGGAACCTCTCATCTTCCTCTAGGGAGGGAAGTACATCTCAACGTGGTCTAGAAATGTTGAGGTCTAAAGATAGGATGTTGTGGGGTTGTAATAATGCTTCAAAAGAGGGATAGTCTACTAGCTCAAGAGGGGAAAACTCCTTATGTACATGCTGCACCTTGTATATGATTTCAAAAAAAGAAGGAAAAAATTGCAGAATCTCCAAAAGTGGACAGGCTTGATTGAAAAGTAAAATACCTGCTGGAGTGTATATACAAGGATAAAAAAGAAATTAATAAGACCTTCAAAGTCAAATTTTTGTAAGCTTGCAGTGGATGACTTGGCTACATTGGTCATGCATCCAAGGATAGGTAGCTACACTGGTTACCGTACATTCTTTTCTCCCTCTCCTCTTCTTGAGCTGGTTGTACTTGAACTTAGAAAGGAATGTCCCCGCTCCTCGAGGAAAGAGTTGCTAGACCGGGGAACTAGTGTTACCTTGTTCAGGGAGGATGTTTCTTTTCTACTTTTGAGATGGTGATCTATATTTCACTTACACAATACAAGTAAAGATTCATAGTCATAAGAATTTGTGTATGTAGACTTGTTATGACCTGACTGTTGAGGAGACCTGAATAGGAGTCTTATGGAACTTAGAGGTTGTTATGTTTTAAATCCATTTCCCATTAAGGTTCCGCCACACTAAAAATCCAAAGGTCCGACAGAGCTCCATACTATAAATTTATGAAGATAAGTTTAATATTCAATATTGTCATAATTTCTTCATTTTTCCATTCTTTTTCTTTTTATTCACTTTTTCTTTCAAGTAAGTGTTTGCTAATGGACTAGCAAAGGTAAAGCAAAGGGGGATGATGAATCTGCATTTCATCATCTTTATTCATTTATTTTAGCTTAGAATCCCTTATAAAACACGTGTATAATACTAATTCCATATTCTTACTAACTTGCATCTGTGTGTACATATTGTACACTTCTTACCATTCTAACCTAAAATAAATAAAGAAAGAAAGAAAGGAAAAATAAAGAAAAGAAAATTAAACAAAAGAAGACCGTATATATAATATATATAGGCTGACCCGAACCCCAAGAGAAGGTCAATACTTAACCTGATCGACCAGAAATAAAGTAGGGGGAGATAGGGTCCTTAATCAGAAAATCCAAAAAAATTATGAGATGTGTATATTTGTATACTACACTACTTTATTTGTACATAAATTGAGCTCAAACAAAATAATTTTCAAAACAAAAGTTGTAAATAAAAGTGTTTCCTAATTAATAAAAATGATTGCACAATTAAATCATGTACAGAATAAAAGCAACCACACTTGAGAAAAAAAGCACTACATGATAGATGAATGACCAATTCTGGCTCCATATTGTTTAACACTTATCTTGTTACTTTATCTCATTTCATTTCTCTCTCTCTTATCTCTTATCTTCATCCAAAAATTCAAAAAATCAAAATTCAATTCCTGTCTTTTCTATTAATATGGCTCCTCATCCTTCTTTTCAACTTGATCAATCTTCAGTGAGAGGAGCCCAATCTCCGAGAGTCTTCTTATCGTAGAAGGGTGCCTAGCCTTCGAGCTGTCCGGTGACAGCGCGTCAGCCTTCATCGAGGTGATCAAGGTCTTTTCCGCTCCTAAGCCGAGATCCACACTTTTCTTCTCTTATTTTTATCCTAGATTAATCGTAGTTTTATTTTCTGGCATTTGCTCTTCGTTGTCATTTTTTATTTAGATCTTAAAATCAATCATGATTTGATCTGATACCAACTAGATTTTCATCCCACTTTCTCGATCTCTACTCATTCTTTTCTACCTCGCACGATCTCCCAACTCCGACCACGCACGGTGGTCGGAGATCTGATTCCGTCTGCCATTTTCCTCAGAACCGCACTCATCCACATCTTCTGTTTTGATTTTTGGGATTGAGTCATCATACTTGCATCCTAATTGTTTATAAATAATTAAAAAAATTTAAAAAATCTTCTTTCTAATAATTATTTTGTAGGATAAAAAAACAAAAAAAACATAAATAAATAAAATTACAAAATAAACTTCTTACACCTTTCTGATTTAAAAAAAATATTCTTTTCGTTATGTATTTACATTTAATAAAAAAAATGCCGCACAACAAACGCAGGCGATAGAGCCGTACTCCATCGCCTCCGACGTGCCACCTCCCGCCATCACATATCCAGTTGTACTCCAGCGCCCAGGCGGCGGTGCCGCTCGTCAACGCCACCGCGCGTGCACCTCTCTGCCTGGAGCGGTGTCCTCCGCGATGGCCAAGCCGCGCCCTCGCCACTGCATCATCCGCCAAGCATCTTCGCCTGTAGCGAAGAACCACCGACCACCATCACTGCCAACCCCTCCGAGCTCCTCTACCAAGAATCTGAAGCCTCGTGCGTGCTATCATCTTTGTGCGCGGCTTCCTCTTTCATCGCCCGAAGCCCTCATGCACGCCCTCCGTTGAAGTTGCTCCATCGCCACCGCACTGAGCGGCTGACCGATCGCCAACTCGGCCACTTCTTGCCATCTTGCGAGGCACCGCACATGAGCTCCAATGCGGTATATCGTCGCTCTCTCATGTTCTCTACTGCCTTGAGCCCACGACCGCCACCACGTGCGCAGCACAGCCACCCTCCGCCGGCACCGCTCCCCACTTGGATCCATCTTGAAGAAGGCGGCGCTACCTTTAGCCATCTTAAGAAGAAATAAACAGAAGCACAGAAAGAACCCTAGGTGTTTTAAATTAAATATTGGAAAATAACAATTCTACCCCCAGAATTCTTACAACTTGCAACAGAGTTCCACTCCAGCACTTATCACGTGCATCACACCATCTTTACTGGTAAATTTCATTTTGCTCCTGCAAATGTATTTCTGTTATATGTTGATGAACAAACTTTGAATATTTGCAGTTTAGTCCCTGACTTCCAAACCTTTATTTTGCTTGCTTTTCTTATTGAATTAAATGTTCTCTTTGATCAATAAAATTTCCAAAAATCATACTATGCTTTGATGTGCTTATCTTTTTAGCATAATTTTTTCATTGCATTTTGTCATCATTTCTTACAATTAAAAAATAAAAAACAATGTCTTTTTCACTTAATAAAATTCAAAATTTCATAAAATTTAGAATATTGCTTTAAAAATTCAAAAAAAAAGATTTGTTTTATTTTGTTTTTTTTAATTTCTTTCCAAATTTCACGCATTAGTTCTTTTCAAAAAAAAATAAATGAAAACATCAAAAATCTTACAAAATCATTGAAAATTCTACAAAAATCCAAAAATCATTATTTCAGTTCCTGTTTGTAGATATTTGCATATATTTCATTATAAAAATAATTGCCAGGAGTTTTGGGATTAAAATATTTTGAAGTTGTAAATTACTCTAGGTTATGCACTGTTTATCATTTTTGCCACTGTATAATTTTTATAAAAATACAAAAACATCTGAAAATTCTACAAAAATTCCCAAAAATAATTCAAAATCTTTAAAACACAAAAAAAAATTCTCTGGATTTTTTGAGCATTTTTATATAAATAAAAAATACAAAACGAGTTTGATGTGTTTTTTTCTTATCTTGTGCATATTGTTCTTTATTTGAAATTAAAAAATGTAAAATTAAAAATCACTAAAAATTTGAAAATCAGAAAATAAAGAAAAAATAAAAATAAAAAAATTAAAAAGAGAATTTTCCACAAAAAACCGAGGATAGTTTGCCTTTGATATTCCTGTTTTTCTTTTAGTTTATTTTTGATTAATTGAATAACCCTCGGGAATTGTAGCCTCCCTAAGTTCAATCATATCTGCTATACTGGTAAATAAGTAGCAAAAACATTTCTCTTGCTCCACAATAATTCCTGTAAATATTTTGCAGTGAGAAGAAAAAAATTATTTGTTTGTCACGGGTTTATTTTGGGATAACGACGACTTCTTTCCAATAATAACCAATCCTCAAAGATCCCGTGTCAACAGATTGTCAGAATTGGTAATAACTGCTTGATTCGATTCTTTAGTCATATCACACGTCACACAAGTCTCCTCTCGGTATGTCTCCCTACCATCTTATCTAAGGAAAGCCATGCAAACCTGCCCTTGGAATTAATTCACAAATCCTTATGGGTATTGAATATGTGCAACCTTGATTTTGAGCGAGATGGAAAGAATCGTAAAATTGATCTGAACAGACTGCTTGAGTTCCAAGACAACGCATACGATAACAACCTATTGTACGAGGAGAAACTTAACCGATGGCATGACAAACACATCCATAGGAAGACTTTCGAACTTGGACATAGGGTGTAGTTATTTGATGTGAAGTTAAAGATTTTCCCAGGTAAATTGAAGAGAAAATGGACTGGGCCATTCATTGTTAGAACTGTGCGTGATAACGGAAGCTTTCTCATATCATAATTGACACATGATGCACAACCCTTCGTCGTCAACGGACAGTTGCTGAAGCCGTATTTAGAGCATGACACATTATTGTTTGTTGTCGATTTGATAGAAGTTATATTTCAAGATGATCTCGTAGTGGCAAATGGATCATACATTTGAGCATAAAAAATCAGAAAAAGATTTTTGTTTTTCTTCTTTTCATTTTTCTTATTCTTCTGAAAAAGTGTTTGTCCCTTTCATCATTGTATTACTTAGGACGTACTATATCCTAAGTATGAGGGAGTGAGCACCACGAGTTATTCATTTATTGATCCCTCACATGTCCCCTCAACTCTCGCTATTGTGCCTTTACTTAGGGATAATTTACCCTTAATATAGGGGGATAAGTTGAGCCGTTGAGTTCGTACATTCCCACCCTTGACCTCCCTACCTTGTAGACAGTCTGTTATACTTCGGATTATTTCATCCTAAGTATAGGAGGATGGTCAACTTCTCATTCGTTATTTATTTAGTCATTGCAGTATAGATTGTTCTATACTTAGTACTATTCATGTCTTCCTTTTTCTCTCTGATCTATGAGGACATAGATCAAGCTAAGTATAGGGGGTTGTATATACGTTGTATATGCTTAGGCATAGCCCGTACTTTTGTATTTTCAATAATTTGGCTAATTAATGAAATACATAAAATTTCCTATAAATATAAGTTATAAGCTGGTTAAAAATGTTTTGCAAAATGATTTAAAGAATGGTTGAAAATTTATTTAAAAATCTTTTGAAAATTATTAGGAAAACCATTGCAAAATATTTTCAATCATTTGTAAAGTACTTTTGTTTGTAAAATTTTCCTTTATGGTAAATAAAATGTTTTGAAAATCAATTTGCAAATGATTCAAAAATGGTTGAAAAATATTTGAAAAATTTATATATATTGTGTGAAAAATATTTGCAAAATGATTTTCAAAGCTTGTAAATGTTTGTAAAAATGTTTTTCAAAATTATTTGCAAAAATAAGTTTTCAAAATGTTTTCAAAAATGTTTTAAAAATCTTGCGTAAATAATAACTCAGATAAAAGCCTTACACCAATCTATAAAACCTGTATATAAATACTAACTAACACTCAGCTTGTAAAATCCCTTGTATAAAATACACCTTCACTATCAATCTTGTAAATATAGATGCACTCTTCTGTAAGTAGCTGAATAAAGTTCCCTTATTAATTCTTAATCAGAAATCCCTCAAATTTTGCAAAATTCGAAACTACAAAAAACATTTGCAAAATCTTTTCAAAAAAACCTGCATAAAAATTTGCAAAACTTTTTCAAAATCATTCAAAAGTACAAAAACAAAAAAAATGCATCACAAAAATATTTTCTTTGCATTGTAGATAGCATTTGCATTTCTCAGATTAATGTTGATAATTGAACTAGTCTAAGTAAAATCCGAAGATTAGAGTTTGGTTGGACCTTAACCCACTTAATCACAAGAACCTTTAAGGAACTGAAATTGAGATATTTCAGGTCTACTAAACTCAATTCTTTGAGGCCACAACACTTGGTTCAGTGTCATCTTGACTGCCTAAGTAGAATATTTCAGAACACACGCATGACTCTTGTTGACAGTGTCCTAGCTTGCATAATTGCACCTTAACACTTTGCTCAACTCAATTGAAGTGGTAGAGGGCCGGATTTGTCGGCATGAGACATAAGCCAATGGAAACATGAGAAGTCACACATATGTGGCCATCGTACCCCAACTCGATCCAATAGCAAAGATGTCTAAAAACAAAATGCTGTGGGTTGTAATAATGGGTCAAAAGAGGAATAGTCTATTGGCTCAAGAGGAAAAGGTCCTTATGTAAATGTAGTTGTATATAGTATAAAAAATTGTTTATTCAAAAACTCCCAAGAGAAAAGACATGCAAAATTTAAAAAAAAACAATTCTCGTAGGAGTATGTATGCACATATAGTCAGTAAGCAAGCTTGAGCTTCAAAGTCAAAGATACATGTGACCCTGCAGCCGGGTGACTTGGCTACACTGGTCAAGCATCCTAGGGTAGGTAGCTACACTGGCTACCATCCATTCTCTTCTCCATCTCCTCTTCTTGAGTTGATCGTACTCGAACTTAGAAGGGAATAACCCGCATCTAGAGGAAAGAGTTATTGGATTGGGAATTAGCGTACCATGTTGGAGGAGATAGACTTTTACCGCTTCAGCCGAGAGGAGTTATATATTACACACACTGTACAAGATAGACTCATAGTCATAAGGGACCGTGTATGACATCGAAGTGTTCTAACCTGGCTTTTGAGGAGATTTGGACATAGTTTTCTAGATCTTATAGGTTGTTGTGTTTCAAATTCATTTCCCAACCTAACTTTCGAGGGTCCGACAGAGTTCCAAACTTTGATTTTATGAATATAAGTTCGAAAGTTAAAATCAATCCAAGTTCTTTCTTTTTCTTTTCTTTATTTTCTTTTATGTACTTATAGGCTTAAGTGTTTGCTAAGGACTAGCAAAGGAAAATATAAAGGGGCGATGAATATCCATTTCATCAGCTTTATTATTTAATTTTGGATTTTAAACCCTAGTTAAATGCATGTATATAGCATTATATTACATAGATTAACTCATATTGTATATTGTGCAAATATTGTATAAAACACTGCATTTAAAGCCATAATAAAGAATAAAGAAAAGAAAATAAAAAGAAATGAAATACCTTAGTATTGAATGACCCAAAACCCTGAGACCTGGGCATCATGATGACTAAGTCGACAAGGAATAAAGTAGGGGAAGATAAGGGCTAATAAATACAATAAAACATAATTTCCAACTCTTCAATAAGTCCATTTTGGGACCTATTTTATTCTTTATCATTTATACCTCACATCAATAAACTTTGTACATGAAAGTTTCTGAGAAAAATATTTAGAAAAATACAAAATTTAATTCACACAAAAATATTGCACTATGTACCTTCTACACTATGAATAAAAATCCAAAATCCTAACTTCACATACTAGTATCTTCTCCATATGAACTCAAAATTCATCAAAATCACTTTAATTTTATATAACTTTTAATTACCTATTTAATGAAGGCATTTTTAACTTGGAGTTGAGATGCAAAAGTTAGGTTTTGGACCTCTAATGTACATTATACCTGAATAAAATAATCATTTTATTTATTCTCTATATTCTTTATTATTTTATATTTTTATAATTTTGTAAATATTATTTATTGCATATGTACATAATTAGAATAAAATAAAACCATCAAAAATACATTAACATAAATACACACACTAATATATATATAGATAAATTATACATATAAACACCTATATAATAAATACATATATTCCCTTAAGTATACATAATACTTCATAAAATTACAACAAATATATATGTGTGTGTGCATCTAAATAAGTTATAAATATGTAAAATAAATGTACAAATAATAAAACTAAAATCAAAAGTAAAAATAAAATGTATTATATACAGGTAAATATACCTATATTCACACTTCCAAAAAGTAATATACAAAAAAAATAACCTGGAAAAATAAACAAAAATCACCATATACTACCAAGAATAAAAAAAATATTTTTCATGCTTTAACCTTAGATTAATAAAATCATTTATTATTTTATTTTGAATTAATAAGGATTTTCTTGGCTATTTTGTCGTGTGGCCCGCCTACGTGGACCAGTAGGAGGGCGGTCTGAGTTGACCACAGTCAACTCTCCACCCCTCCCTGGTTTTATGTCTGGTAGGCCTACACCCTTAACTTCCTCGATTTTTCCCCATTGCTATAGTGCCTGACAAATCATGATTTCTCTTCTCTGTGAAAGTTGACACTCGATCCTTACTCTTTTATGTGAATGCATTGCCTCGATCACATGATCATCACCTCGAGCAGAATCAACTCGCCAACCTTGACCTGAATATATACCTCCACCTTGATCCCATTTGAATTTGATCACTCTTTGACGAGTCCAGAATTTCCTACATTAATTATGGGGAATTATTGAGTGTTTAAATTTATGTTGAATGTGTCATTGTCGGGCAATTGGAATCAGTCAAGAAATAACCACAAGAATTTATTCAATTTTCAATCAATGTGGTTTGTGTTTATTTTACTTGGGCAGGTCCTAAGGTTGAACAGAAGGAGGAAAAGGAACAACCTAGAATTTATCTATCAAATTTTGTGCACAATTTCCGAGATGGTATTTTTTTATTTTTAATGCAATTTGGGATTGAAAATGCAAATTAGGACAATTTTAGGGACTAAAAAATAATCTTTCATCAAACGATATCCGAAAATTATAAAATTTGGCCATGATGTCAATGATGATGAAATGAATGCACTGTAATGTTTTTGGAATTTTTGAATGCAAGATAAATATTTTATGAATTTATGAAAGCAAACATAATGATTTTCAATAATTAATTATAATAAAAATTAAACGTAATTATTTCCAAGAGATAAAATTATCCAAGATCTATCACTCGATGATTGATCTCAGAAAAATCTAAACCTCAAAAATCCTAGAATTAATACTTTTAGCAATTAAAGATTGAAATAAGCAAAATATTTTTTATCGGGCAAGCCATGTATGCAAATGCAATTCTTTTTTGGCATGATGTTAAATACAACTAATTCTGCAATCCACGAATTTTCGGCAATTTTTCGAGTAATGGTTAGTTTAATATGAATTCCAAGAACAGATGGGCAAAATATTTAGATTCCACAAGAATAATAATGTTTAAATAACCACAACCTATAAAAATGTCACAATCATCTTATATAGTAGGGAATAAGTTGTAGACCATCATGCTATTTTTGAATAATAAAAGTAATGCAATAAATGAGGTCAAAATGTAGCAGGAACACGGAGTTCTATTTGCAATTACAATAAACTAAATAAAATGCAGTACGGGATGTAAATATAATTACCGAGACTCCTAGGGTAGTTTCTGCAAAATTCCCATCGGTCACGTACGTAGCACGTGATCCATGGGAGGCGGGGGTGCGTTGGTAATACGACAAATTTCCAGGAGCATATTTGCACATTTCCTGATAGGTCATGTACGATGCACGTGACCTATGGGTTGGAGTTGCTTCTCTAAATTGGAGACCTTCAGGGGCATCTCTGCAATGTTCCTCCTCCGAACACGCGTGCCTCACGTGTGGGGGGGGTCTCGGGTCTCACGCCGGGGGGTGTCTTACGAGGTGCAAGCGTCCTTTGGCGGGGCTCCGGCCATCAAGGGGATTGCGGAGGAGGCGGTGAAGTTCTTGGACATCGAAGTAGGCGATGAGGCACCCCCTTCGATCCCTGGTGGAGCAGCATCGATGAAGAAGCTGTGGTGGAGGGGTGCGTCGGAGGCACAAGTCAAAGCGCGGTGGAGGCGAGTCGTAGGCGGTAGTGGTGACTCGATGGGGTTGACCGGAGCAAGAGTAGCTGGCGGAGTTTGATTGGGCAAAGAGATATGCTACTGGGGTGCGAAGGTATAAAGTAGCGGTGGTGGACTGGACGAAGAGTCGTCGTTGGCTCGACGGGATAACCATAGCTATGTATCTTGAAGGAGGTCTGCTACGAGGTGGCAATTCGCCTTGGATCTCGTTGGTCTTGAGATGGCCTAGCAGGTGTTGTCACCACCGCACGCCCCTCTCGATGGTGCAATCGACAAATAGATTGGCCAGGAGAGGCGGAGGTGGTTAAATAGGGGAGAGGCGACGCTATCGATATGCGGGAGAGATCAGATGAGATCAGAGAAGAGATACAGAGATGTTGGATGATTGATTCGACGAGCGATGGTGCCGTAGATGGAAGGGGATCGGTGAAATTGTGGAGGCGGTCAGTCATTGATGGAAGGTGGAGGGACTAGAATAGGAAAGGAGGAGGTGATTGGAGGTTAACCGCGAGCTACGCGGGGCGGGGCGGGGCGGGAGAAATCGTAGGGCACGTCGGAGGTTGACTTGGGAAAGGAGCGGGAGGAAGGCAAGGTACCGGAACCATACGATCGGTCGAGATCGGGTGGTCCAGATCTCGCCACATGGTGCATGATGTGAAGGAGGGATGAGGTGTGTGGGTCATCCGATCAACCGCGATCGGACGGTCCACACTGTCATACGTGGCAGCAGCTTTTTTATTTTTTTTTAATTAAAGTTTTTTAAAAAAACTAATATATCTCAAAAATGGGTGATACGTGGCAGCTCCAGGAGCTGCCACATGTCAGCCCCACAAAAATTAAATAATAAATACCAGAACAAATATGTAAAAATAGTAAATGACCACGGATAAAAAAATTTTCTTCACGAAAGTTGCTCGTCTCTATGAGATCAACAACTTTCATGAAAAAACCAAAATAAAATCGATCGTTTGTGCAAAGTGATATTTTTGGGGTATCCCATGTACATAAAATACCTTTGATTTTTGGGTTTTATTATTTTTTTGTCATTTTTAAACCAGATAAAAATCCAAAAAATAAGATAATATCAAAGATAAATATTTACATATTAATCTATTTTTTTGTATTTTTATTAATTATGAAAAGAAATAAAATAAAATTGAAAAAGATAATTTTTGTATAGACAATTAGTAAAGATTCAGACTCATTTAGTTTCTTTGATTTTAAGCTCGTTTTGGATTTCGATTTTTGAGCATTTTGATTAATCTTTTATTAAAGAAAATAAATGAAAAGGAGATAAAATCTAATGGGTAAATTATGTACATAAAATAATGGGTTAAAAACCGCTAAAATACAAAATGTACAAAAAGAGGCCCAAAACCCAACCTTAACATATGAGCTCTGATTCACTTGAACTTGGTCTTGTTTTGAAGGTAATTGAATGTACATTAGTTCAAAAGTGAGTAGGATCAAATCAGACACTAAATGAAAAAAGATATCGAGGTTTTAGACCGGAAATCCTAGAACTAGGGTTGGGTTTTTGGTCCACTTATTTAGATTAGTGGTTTTTTTTGTATTTTTCATTTATTATTGTTAGTGATATGTACATAGTAGAGCTGATTCCAGGTCAATTGGACTTAGCAAGAATTAGTTAAAAATCATAGAAGTTAGAGTATTTTACATGTCAATTGGACTGGGATTTTTGGTTTCTTATTTTGTGCAACAAGAAGTGATAAAATGCAATTCTTATCAATACCTGCATGAATGTTAATTATGCAGAATAAATGAAGAAATGCCAATGAATTTTCGGGATTTGAGCTTAATTCATCATTTTTAGAGTGATGAATCTGATATTCATCATCCACCTATACTTAAACCATGCTCGTCATTGAGCACCAAATGCAATGCGGTGAAATGAGATTGGGTTCCATACAAAGATCATGAGCAGAAGGTGAAAATGAAATTAGACCTAGCCTTTGGATTATTAGTGTGGTGGAACTTCTGTGAGATTTAGGATTTTAAAATCAACAGCCTTCAAATTATGCACATCATTATCATAGATTCATCTCAAAAGTCATCTTAGATCGATCCTCCCCACAAAGCATACCCCATGAATATTGAACAATCGACTCATGTGTGTGAAATGTTTTATATCTTCCAATTTACAATGCTGGACTACCATGCAAACCTCCTCTACAGTAACTCATCCTCGGGGCTTCAGGTATTTCCTTCTAAGGTCTGTTGTTTTGTGTTCACAAATGAATAGAGGGAGAAATTAGAAGAAGGGGAAAAGAACTGGAGGGTGTCCAGTATAGTCATCTCTCCTTGTGAAGATGACAAGTTTAGCCAAGTCTCCACCAAGATCTGCAGGTTTTCTTGAACTTGGACCCTTTTTTGGTCAAATGTTTATTCAATAGTGGCTTCTTTGTATTTGGATTTTTGGTGGTTCTGCATGGATCTTGTTGTTCCCCTACAGATATGGAATCTTTTTCCCATACATGTTTTGGGGTCTTACAAAAATTGTGCCCAGTCATCCATCCCTTTTCTGAAGCTTTATTTCAATCTGTACTCCAGTCTTTAGATGTCCATGCTACCAGAAAAGAAACTCACACAGTTTTCCAACACCCCAATTGAGTTGAGCTAAGTGCACAGTGTGAGAGTACAAATTAATTCCTTATTCTAGAGTCGTACCCGGAATGAAGAGACTAGGTTAAACACTAAGAGTTAAACTCTGCACATTGTCATGTGGAACTCGAAGAATTAAGTCATAGACCTGAAGCTTCTAAAATCCTATTTCTCGGTGAAGTTCCTCTGAAAATTAGGCGGATTAAGGTCAAGTCCAGACCACTCTCGATTTTTACTCATAACTAGGTTCAACCCAAGGACTTTTCACAAATGCAAATGCATGTAATGTTGGATGAAGTGCAGGTGTGTGAAATGCATATTTTTTATTTTTTTACAAAAAATGAATAAGAAGCCATTTTTCAAAAAAAAATAGTTGGACACAATGAGTATTAGTAGCAAAACTTTTTTTGTTGTTTTTTTCAAGTTAGTTACCCACCCCGTAAATACATATAGACTTATACGAAAGTACGAGCTATGGGTAAAATACATACACAATATATACACACACCTCTATACTTAGTGAGTGTTGTGTCCTCAAAGTACAAAAAATGTAGAGAAGACATAGCTCGGACTCAGCGTTAGAGAGCAAAAAAGAAACAGAAAAAGATAGATCGGCCCGCCCCGCTATACTTAGAATGTGAACAGTCTAAGTATAGAAGAAGAGCGAAACTGAGGTGGTCAGGAGACGTGAATTAGGAGAGTATATACAGATGAGCATCGGTTCCCCATATACTAAGTACAGAAGAAAGGTGGAAATGAGGCGATCGTGAGATGGGGAGAATGGTATATACACATGGCATCGGTCCCCCCCATACTTAGGCCTTGGCCTAAGTAGAGGAAGAAGATGTACAAGGAGACCGATGTAGTCGGGAGGGAGGGTAGCCGATGATTAAGACAGTTTTCGGCCGATCTTTTTGTGAGCCTGTGGTGGGAGATTGTAATGATAAGAAGGATATGAAGCATATGATTCCCAACCATTATCAGTGTTATCCTCATAGAAATCATGCTGGAGTGTAGATGAAGCGTATGAATCAGATGAAAGATAACCATCATCAGAGTTATCCTTAAAGGAATAGTATTTGAAAGTGGAGTCACTCTAGACATTCTTGTTCTTTAGTTGCTTCAGTTGTTTTCTCATAATTCTTTCCTTCTTGGGATCAAGTGATTCGTCCTCAGATGATGAATACTCTTAAGCACCTCATAAGAAATTATTCTAGTGTATTTAATGAGACCAGGAGAATCGACTTTGGACGAATAATAGTAAGGAATAGAAGTCGTCCAACGAGAGTCGAAATTTGAATCCTTGCGAAGATAGGGTTTTAGGACTGTCGAACAGACCTCACTCATGTAGAGTACCCTTTCCGGACATGATGAGGGATCATCAGACGATTCCTCTTTCAAAAGGTCGAAGGCGACTTTCTTATTAGATGAAGGAGCAGCCATTTTGTTTCGTGTTGCCTGTGACGGTGCTGGTCTTAGGAGTGAGGTGTTGACACTCAAGTCTCCAGATGAATAACCATTGAAAATTTTATCCTTGGTCGGTGTATGTCCCACATATTTGTTCTTAGTTTTCTTAATGTTGGTGCACTCTTGAGTTGGATTAAATTGGTCAAGGTAGTCAGAGAAGGTTGACTCAGTGTGAGCCCGTACATATGTCTTAGGATCATATAAGAAAACATTTTCCAGAGCAGTAGGAAACGGAATAGTGGGGAGAGTTTCTGCATATTCATTCTCATTTGACTTGATGTTGGTGCATTCCTGTGTCAGGTTGATTTGATCAAAGTGGTCAGAGGAGATTTCGACCGACTCAGGGTGAGCCCATGCATATGTCTCAGGATCATATGAGTCATATATTCGATTTTCCATGGTGAGAGCTGCAGGAAATGGAACAGTGGGGAGAGTCTCTAAACCAATAGTCTCATCAACAACCGATATCTCAGGTGTAGCAACAGGGTAGGGCTCATCTACTTCTTGGTGGTTACAATTGTTAACAACTTCATGGGTCGCCTCAGAATATCATGTTTCCTCAAAGACTGGGTGAGATCGAAGTGCTCTTAATGTTGTAAAATTGATTTCCCGAGTCTCACACTCAATAATTGCCTTAGTTAATGCCAAGAATAGCTTTCCGACAATGATCGGAGACTGGGTGAATTCTCCTTGATGCTCAATATCAATGATCCTGAAGTCCACTTTGAGCGGAGCACCTTGAAATGTAACAATGACTGAAATTGTTCGTATCGACCACTTTATTGATCTATCAGCGAGTTGAATGATCTCTCTTATCTTCCTGATAGGTTTGAGTTTAAGCTTTTCAAATACAGAGGTCAAGAGGATATTGATTGGTGAGTCGTCATCGATTCGAGCATGGGTAAATATGGTGTCTGTGATTCTGCAGTCAAATCTGGATAATTGCTTCACTATGCGGCTCAGTTTTTCTCCTCCACACCAAGGAGGTGGCCATTGACAAGATATCTCTTTCAATCTTTGTTTGTATCATGTCCGACTTTTTAACCATTAATTTATTTATTATAAACCCTTTAAGGTCGGGGAAGTGTTCAATGGCCTGTATAAAGGGAAGTTCAAAAATCAATCTTCTCTCCAGTGCTTCCCGTACAGCAGGATCCAAATTTTTTAGATCTTCTTCAGTTTTAATTTTTTATGAATTTTTCTGGATTTTAGATTTTTTAGTTGTTTTTTAATATTTTATTTTTTGGTATTTTCTTTGTGGTGTGGTGATGTTGTGTTTTCTGTAGATGAGCATGCTTTGATGCGTTGAGTGAGAATCAGAGTCAGAGTTATTCCTAGGGGAGTAATATGCAGAAGTGCCGATGTCAGAGTCATACCTAGGGTGAGCATAGTCCATGGGTTTCCGAATATCCTCAAGTTTCTTGACATTATATCCATTTATTTTATCCTCTTCTTTCATACCCGAGCTTCTGTAAAATGAAATTAGTTAGTTTTCGAATTTTTCCTCCATCAATTTATATATCCTACTTATCCTCAAAATGTCATCCTCTAAATAATTTTTAGGAACAGTCTGTGTGGTTTCTAGTTTTTGAATTTGAGATCCAGTCATTGCATCTTCCATTTTCATGTATGACCTGGGAGAAGATCTTCTTGGAATATCTAATATATGATCTTTATCTTCTGAAAAATTCTCTTCAACAATCATGGAAGAAGTCTGCTTCATGTGAGGGCCACTATCGGTCTCATACTAAACATGGTGTGATTCAGGTATGTATAGTTGGTTTGAGTAGAGCCCATTCCTTTGGTCATGATTGCTCGGACCCTTATACTGTGGAGTCAACATACAGGGATTATGTGTGTCAATATCATCAGTCCATTCCTCTGTATGACTGTCATGTCCGAAGGTGGGATTGTCACGGTTAATCCATGATGGAATATTATCAGGTGCGGGCCAATCCTCTTGATATGTTCGGACCTCCATTTTATTCCCAATGGTCAAATGTAGTTGTGGATTTATGAAATATTGACCTGATCCAACAATATGGTGAGGAGAGATTGAAGTTAGTTGGAGTTTGTTTTATGGTCGGTCATTCGTCGCAAAAGTGGTTTGATGTTCAAATGATTCATGAGTTCCGAGGAGTAATGAGTCAATCCAAGATGGTTGTTGCTCATTTGTGTTCAAGGGTGGGGAAGGTGGAAGATGTAAAGAAGTGTTAAATTCGATCGGATTCATCATGTGGTAAGAATCTGCCATGAATGATGGATTGGCATTTACATAATATGAAGGATGGATTGTATGATCAGAATATAGAGGATTGACATACGAAGAAGTGGAGACCTCAGTCGGTTGTTTGTTTGTATGATCCGACCACAAAGGATTGTCATTCATGAAGTAGATCGTATTTGTAGAGAGGGTTGGATCTATTTGTGGATGAGAGTCTCTGATGAATCCTCATTCATCACTCTTTATTCTTTTATTTTAGCTAAAAATCTTTGCAAAACACCATGTATATATCTGTAAATAAAATAAGTTATCAAATTGCATGCATTGTGTAAATAGCCATAATTAGCATGTTTTTTTGCAAAAATAAAAGAATAAAGAAATAAAGAAAAAGAGGGAAATATTTAGAATAAATATTGAGTGACCTGAACCCAAGGGAGGGCTCAATATGGGCCTGACCGCAAAATAAAAAAAGTAGAGAGAGATAGGGTGACTCAATCTTGTGTAAAACTCCCTCTTAGTGTAAATATTTTATTTTCATAAAATAAAAATATTTATGTGTTTCTCACTTTTTGTATATATTTTTAAAAATAAAATAAAAATGAGAAAAATAAAAGAAAAATAAAAATAAATAGTTTCTCTCTCCTCAGTGTACATATACCATGTATATATGAATAAAAGACCTATTTATTTTACCCTTGTAAATAATCAATAAAAATCAAATAAAAATTATTTTATAATCCAAATTTTATGTTGTAAATAAATAAAATATAAAATTGGGATAATTATACATAAATATAATAATGAAAAATAAAAATAAAAAATACATAGGTGTCTATACCCATATATAATATAATATAATGTATATACATAATTTATTTTTCAAAAAAATAAATAAATATCACTAAAAATAACTTTGAAATTAAATAAATATTTTTAATGTTGAAAATATTTTGAAATAAAATCATCTACTATTTTTTATTTAATTTACAAATAATTAATAAAAGTTGAATTCTCATTGGTCCACGGGGGATGATGACCCCCGGCCAACTCTCCCCCGCGGACCTATTCTTCGCAGATCTTGTTCGAGTGCCCGATTTCTCTGAATTTTCCCGATTTGGCCCGACCTCCATTTGGCCAAACCCTGAGCTCCGATTGCAGAGGGCACATCCGCGATCCACGCCCGACCTTCTTCCTAGGGATCTGAGCCTCGCGATGTGTGCCCGACTCCCATCTTCCCGGACCTTCACTCCTATATAGCCTCGCCTCCAGCTGCCTTTTCCCCCACCTTTGGCTCCCGTCTTCGACCCCAGTGACCTCCACCTTCATCCTTGAGTGACAGCGAGTGATTGAGCATGTTGCAGCGAGGATTTGGAGGCGTTTGCCCTAGGTCCAGCGACCATCGTCGTCGAGCTCCACCGCCGGCGTAGACCGAGCCTCTAGAGGCGTCGCTCCATCGAGGCGAAGACTGTAGGAGACTCAGCATCTCCAGCCTAGATGCTTCCGACCATCAGGTACTTCCATTAGCTCCTAGATCATCGTGTAGCTTTAATCCTTCCAATCTTGCTCCGCCAGCTCCGCCCTAGTGGCCGGAGCCCCGTCACTTCATCCTATCCGTACAGATAGATCCCTCGACTCATCATCACCCTCCTTCCAAGATCTGATCACCTTGATCTTGGCTATCCGAGCCAAGATCGGGATAGGTCCCTTCCGCTGCCTCCATCGGGACCCCCCTTCACCAAACCACCTCGTTTCCCTTTGCTGTTTCACAAATAACCCATGCTGGAGTCTTCCTTCGAGCACAAGCTTTCCTTTGCAGGTGAATAAGCGCGAGCTATCCCCCTGAGTCGCATCTCTCACACCCCGCCGGAGTAGCATAGTCCCTCTTCCCTCGCCTGAGGATCGGACCGTTGGGAGCTCCATCGGTCACCACCACCAGACGCGGAGCGACGAGGTGAGTCGAAGCCCTCTTGCCGATCATCCATCGGACGCGCACAACCACTCCAGCTCGCCGATGAAGTCCGCCGGGGAGGAGTTCTTCCAGGTCTCCTCTTCACCGTCGGATTGCACGCCGGCTCCAGGCTTCATCTGGGACGTCCAGCACCTGCCAATGACCGGTCGTTAGATCCCATATCTAACGGCCTCTGTACATCCACGTCCACCACCAAAGGACCACCGTCAGATCTGCCAGGAGGCGGGGCCAAAGCCGCATGCCCATTAGCCACTCGCCGCCTGACACCTGGCCCTCACGTGCCCCGCACGTGCTTTGGCTGGGTAACTTGCACCAGACGTCCTGCACTTTATATCAGTTTCTGTTTAGTCTATTAAATAAATTAGCACACTTGGACCATTTGCAGACTAGGACCTGTAGTTTATGGTATTTGCATTTTAGTCCTTATTCTGTGGATGCACGTTCTTCGACACGTGAGACTGTGGGCTTTTTGCATGTTTAGGGCTAGTTTTCTAAATGTTATAAAATGAACTTTATGTTTTGAATATTACATAAATGCCCCTATGCATACTGTATTTGAACATGTGTGGAAATTGATGTGCATTTTATACTGATACCCTTATAGTTCCTGCACGTGTTTTATTTTAGCCTTGATACTTAGTTTTTCTTGCGTTTAAGTCCCTGTGTGCTGTGGCTTTTATATTAGTTGAATAAAATAACAAATCAACTCCAAATTTGACACTTGGCCCATGCCACTGTGTAAAAATTTCACTAATTTTTTGGGGCATTTTTTATTTGTTTTTATATTTTAAAAATTTAAAAACCATTATTTTTGCTACTTTTTTTTATAAAATTAATTAAAAATATAAAAAAGCCTCCAAAATTATAAAAAATTAGGCAGTGTTTGTTTGTGTATTTTCTTGCTTCAGTCCAAATTTCACTTAATTTGGATTTATAAAACCCCTAAAAACTATAAAACCCTAAAAACCTTATAAAATTTTTTAAAAATTCTTAAAATAATTCAAAAAAAAAACAATTTTTATTTACGTAGCTTAGTTTTTATTTCTAGTTTGATATAAAATTGTCTTCAGATTTTTATAGGTTTTTTATCTATTTTTAAATAACTTTTCAAATCTGGTTGCACATTAGTTCTCTATTTTTGCCTTTTTCTATTTTTAGAAAATCAGCTAAAAATCATAAAATTCTGAGAAAATTACCAAAAACACCTAAAAATTATAAAACCCAAAAATAATTTTATTTTAATTTTCTGATTTGTTTTTGAGTGTTTAATAATTTGTTGATTGTGTCACTTTTTGCCTTTTTCCACATTTTCCTTATAATTAAAAATACAAAAAAAATAAAAATTCATAAAATCCACCAAAACATACTTTCTTTATTTTATTTATTTTTCTGACAACTTTCTAGGCCTTTTAGACCAATTCGTGCTCCTTGAATTCGACCCTGGTCGTTATACCAGGTTAAATAAATAGCGAGACCGCTATTCAGATTTCTGATTATTTGATTTCTTTTGGTGTTATTATTTTCCTGTTGACTTAGCCTCGTTATTCAGGTCGCAACGACCCTGATTATTTTTACCTTAGCTCGGTAGTGAGATTTTTTGGTCATCAGAATGGCGTTGTTGCCGAGGAGCATGACTTAGTAGTCGTTTTTGTTCAAATTTGAGTTTCACAGCTTTTTCCGTGGCTTTTTATTTCCTTCATGTTTTTCGCGGCTTTTTGATTTCTTTTTGTTGTGTTTTCTTTTTGCTTTTTTTTATTTTGTTTGTTTTTGTTTTTATTTTTTTATTTTTATTTTTATTTTTGCATATAGTTGACATTTTATTTTATTTTATTTTCTCTTACATATTTTTATAATAACTATGTCTGACACTCTTTTGTTCGATTTCTTGTGAGGGCCCGAGGACCGAGGCGGCTTTCTTCGGAAAGACGAAGCAACCACGGAAGCTGGAGGTGGCTCTCTTCTCTACAGAGCCGCATGAGAGCACGAGAAGTTGAATAGGAGAGAGGAGAAGATTAGCTTAGGGTATTAGTTTATTTTCATTCAGACCATTTGATTATTGTAATAATACAGGGACTCAGAGACATTCAGACTTATGATTGCGGGGTATGTTTCACCGAGCATTGGTGTGCTCGGGGGACCTTACCGCGTTTTCATCGGTTTTGTTTTTCGCAGCTTTTATTTTATTTTATTTCCTGAGATTTGGCCTTACCTTAGGAATTTATGTGCTTGTGACGTAATTGATTAGGACCCCAGCCTAATTAGATTGCATGTTCCTATAGACCGTCTAATTGGACCTAATTAATAATTAATAAAGAAAAAGCTAACCTGGTCACTCGAGGGGTCACGTGCCGCTAGAGGTCGTATACAACGCTGGCAGGATCCGTTGTGGCGGACACCGATCGACATCAGAGACCGAACCCCGACCCCTCCCGTTGACCCGTTAGCAACTGTTCTCTTCGTGTAGAAATTTATGTTAAGACCGATTTTCTCGCTGCATCATATAGGTAGTTTTATTCCTGTTTTTACTTTTTTGCGCAGATCACTCTACATGTAGACTGTTGGAGTCAGGTCGCATCTCTTACTCTGCATGCATCATTGATTTCTTCGCGCATCGGCTTTTTCATCTTCTCCCCCCATTTTCTGGACATAAATAAAATCAGGAGAACTGAAAAAATCGTTAGGCGTTTGCTTTTATTTGAAAAATACCTAAAAAGAAAAAATCATAAAATTGGGACTGCTAAAGCAAACTGGACTTAAAATTCATCTCACTAAAAAATAGTATTGGGACAGTAACCCCCACCTTGTATGGTTTGATTACGCGAGAGAGTGACTCGCACCCTAGGTAGAGCCATATCCGACCCTTCTTCATACTACTGCTTCTGGGCTAGTCGTTCTCTAGTGAGGATCGCTCTGATTTCCGGTAAAGCGGGCTGTGATATCCTTAACAGAGCGAGCTGATCGGGTAGCCGGTAAACGTTCTGTGGCTTGTACTAGATGGGAAAAATCTAGTTCGGGATCGGAACAGTCTCCTGGGGGCATTGAATTCCTAACGGCTCGCTTAATCGCTATGTTAGATTGTATTATCACCAAAAATAAAAAAGGCAAGATAAAAGACCGAACTCTTACGGTCACCAGCTCGTGGTGCGTTGGTGAATTTGGGGTTTGTCTGTTCATCCTGTTTGCTTTACAGATCCCATCCGCCTGACTTTCCAGACCACGATGATGGGTCGGAGGTCCCTTAGGCAGCCTCCGGCTACACTGCTTACGAACACTCCAGCTCGCTCATCTAGGTCGGTTCGTGAGAGCCGAGACCCGCTCTCCGAACCCGAGTTCGCTTCCATCTTGTTCCCCCCCTAGACACTTCAGCTTCTTCCCCACTTCCACGGGCTCGCGACTGAGGAGCCCCATCTTCATCTCCAGGAGTTTGAGATGATCTGCAGCACTGTCCATGATCGGCAGGTGGACGAGGACACCATTCGGATAATTACCTTCCCCTTCTCCCTTGTAGACTGAGCAGCCAACTGGCTGAAACATTTGGGGAGATTCGTGACTACCTGGGAGCAGCTCCGCATCGAGTACTTGAACAAGTAATATCCACTCAGGCGGACGAACGTAGTGAGGGCCCTGATCAGCAACTTCTCCATGCTCCCCAACGAGCAATTCCATGAGGCATGGGAGAGGTTCAGAGAGCTTACAGACAGATGCCCGCACCATGACATTTCGAAGCCGAACCTAGTTCAGAGCTTCTTTTGCAAGCTGACACCAGAGCTACAGGGCTTGGTGAACGCTTCTTGTGGTGGTTCCTACTTCGCCAAGGATGAGGATCAAGTCTGGGCCATCTATGAGGAGATGGCTGAGAACTATATAGTGATGTCCCAGACCCGACTCTATACTCAGGGATGCCCCCAGCCACAGGCCGTGTAGTTTCAGAGGATAGCACAGATCGATGCCGGTCCTTCCACTTCATCGGTAGCAACAGCACAGGCCGAATCGACAGCCGCCGACATGAGTATTATCAGTGAGGAGCTGGACCGGATCGAGCTGATTGAGAAGAAGTAGTGCCAGGGTATGACGCAGATTGATCAGATGGCACAGACGCTGAGTGACCTGAAGACACATATCATGTGTCTCCATGAGGTACAGACGGCTTCTCAGCCCCGTCTCAGGTCACGGGGAGATCCGAGCAGTAGTGGTAGCTCGTCCCAGCACTCCAGTCAGCCTAGACAGGTTCACCTTGAATAGGCGGAGTTGTACCAGCAGCCACCACAGTACATCCAGTCACCGCCATCTTAGGACAGTCAGATGGTGGTGTATCAGCCGGATCAGCCCATTGCAGTACTTCCTCCACCCCCTACGAGCAGGAGCCGTTGATGGATGTCAACGGGATTTTGTACGACCGACCCCAACCCAGTATCCGATGAGACCATCCTGGATTCCACTGGTCGTCCGGAGGCACTAGTTCCCAATAGCAGCCTCCAGTTCAGGGTGGCCAGTACGGCCAGCAGCGTGAGCAGCACAAGCAGCTCTAGCCCCTAGTACAACAGCAGCAGTCATTCCACCGAGAGCAGTACGATCCTCTTCCCTATCAGCAGAGCAGCCTTGGAGGCGAGAGCAGCCTCAGCAGCAGTATCATCAGTAGTACCCTTCTCGCCCTCACCAGCAGCAGCAGACTCACTACCAGAGAGGCCAACTATCGAGTTCTCATGGGCTGACCTATGAGAACCCTGCCTTGGATGATTTAGCCCGCCTCATGACCGAGCATCAGGCCACCTTTCGACGGGAGATGGACGAGTTTCGTTAGGAGATGAGGGAGATTGTGAAAGGGAATGTCGCCATCCCTGCCCAGATCGAGCTGAACCCGAACAGCCTGAAGAGGAAATCTGAGCAGGTAAAGATCACTGAGATTACCACTCCTAGTGCTTCACTTGGTGATGTTTCTGCATGTATGTTTGATGTTGATTTTGTCACACTTAGGAGCGATAGGATGCCAGCAGGCGGCGCCTTGTCTGAGCGATGACCCGATGCGACTTCAGGAGCGCCAGACGAGGAGGAGAGTGGTGCTGATGCCGCTAGAGATGATGACGGTGGTGCTGACGCCACCAAGGATGATGATCCAGCCGACGGTACTGAGGTCGTAGTTTCACCAGATGGAGGAGGTGGTACTGATGCCACCAGACTTGTTGCCGAGCTAGAGCGCGGTACTGAGGCCGCGATTCCAAATGCCGAGGGTGGTGCTGAGGCCACCATTTCTAGTTCTACTGCTAGTCCTGTTGTTTTTCCTGCTATTCATGTACCTCAGGACATTTCTACAAATAAAGCAAAGGGCTTATTATTTTCTGATCCACATGTGGTGATTAATGATGTATGTGTGGATTCTATCGTGCTTGAGCAGCCCAGACCTAATCCTAGTCCTTCATCTGAGAAGGACCCAGCCGTCCCCTTCCCCCAAGCCCTCCGCTTGGCTAAGGGGACCAAAAAAGACCCAAAAAAGTCCCATCAGTTAGAGTTCAGCCAGCACATGATGGACCAATTTCAGATACAGCTGACTCTACAGGAGGCCTTGGAGCACATCCCTCTCTTCCAGAGATTACTCAGAGACAGGACCATAGTTCGGAGGACGAGGTGGAACCATCAGTCAGAGATCCATGTGCTCACTCGTGCCACATGCTTTGCGATCCAGAACCGTGTGCCAGCCAAGAGGCCAGATGCAGGAGCCCCATATTTCAGATGTCATATTCATGAGTAGAGGTTCGATCGTACTCTATTAGACAGCGGGTCTTCGATCAACCTACTTCCAGCAGCCCTACTCGATCGCTTCGAATTGGGCCCTCTACGACAGAGAAGAAAAGTCCTTCAGTTTGCTGATCGATCTCTCAAGAGGCCGAAGGGGTTGCTGAAGGATGTTGTCGTCATGATTCAGGGACTGAAATTCCCCATGGACTTCGTTGTGTTGGACATGGAGATCCCTGAGTCCGTGACTGATACCCCCATCATTTTAGGACGCCCGTTCTTAGCCACAGCCAAGGCAGTGTCCGATCATGATAGAGGAAAGGTATGCTTTCGCATCGAGGGCGAGAGTATACAAATAGAGACGATCGAGGAGACGGGAGCCAGAGATTCAGCTTTCTCCGAGCCGACTTAAGATTCAGAGCAGGTGACAGAGGCAGGGTGAGACATCCACTAGGACCGCGACTTTGTGATCACAGATGACGAGGCAGTTTGGGCAGATCCGGCGGCACAGGCCATCCTCTCACCTTCAGAGTTCGCTGATGCACAGATGCCAGCGGAGGAGAGCTTGGAGAGCGCGTCCCTGGTCTAGGATACATCTTAGGCAGCAGAGCCAGTTCCCGATCGTGAGGCAGATTTTTGTGATTCTGATATAGATCCCTCGGAGTCAGATTCCTACTGGGCAGAGTTTGATGATTTGATACTGTGTCTGACTTCCATAGAGCCTGCAGCTATGGAGGAGGTTGATTCCATACAGAGCAGAGACACACTAGTAGAGCAGCCTTTGCCAGATTTAGATTGCGAGCGAGAGTTCTCATTCTGCCATGCAGATTTGGTCGCATTCACTCAGACCTTTCAGAGGCCAGATCCACCAGCACCGTGTTGTCCAGAGCTGAAGCTGTTGTCATCATCGCTGAAGTATAGGTTCCTTGCAGGTGAGCATGAGATGTACCCAGTCATTATCTCAGCGGATTTGGCTGGAGAGCAGGAATCCCGTATGATGGGGGTTCTTTAATAGAACCACAAGGTGATTGGATGGAGTATAGACGATATCCAAGGGATAAGTCCGGCACTGTGCTCCCACCATATCTACCTTGAGGAGGACGTGAAGCCGTCGCGTAAGTTCCAGCGGTGGCTGAACCCGAACCTTCGAGATGTTGTCATGAAGGAGATATCGAAAAGGTGGAGTGTCGATTTTATCTACGCCATCTCCGACTCCAAGTGGGTCAGTCCATTGCATGTAGTGTCCAAGATGATGGGCATCACCACAGTTGTCAGTGAGTCTGGAGAGGAGATCACTACCCGGGTACCCTTTTCTTGGTGGGTCTGTGCGGACTATAGACGATTAAACTAGGCCACCAAGAAGGATCATTTCCTGCTGCCTTTTATTGATCATATTATAGAGAGGCTAGCTGGGAAGAGCCATTACTGCTTTTTGGACAGGTACTCCAGATACAATCAGGTGGCCATATCGCCCGAGGACCAGGACAAGACTACCTTCACCTGTCCCTTTGGGACATATGCTTTCAGAAGGATGCCCTTAGGATTGTGCAACGCTCCGGTGACATTCCATAGGTGCATGGTTTCCATCTTTTCGGGCATGGTGGGGGGTGCTTGGAGGTCTTCATGGACGACTTTTCAGTCTACGGCGACGGATTCGATTCTTGTCTTGACTGCCTAGGTCGCGTCCTCCAGTGATGTATTGAGGTGCACCTGTGCTTTCTTGGGAGAAGAGACACTTTATGGTCACTCAAGGCATGGTGCTTGGCCATATCATCTCCAACAGGGACATGGAGGTTGATTCGGCCAAGGTGGATATCATTAGGAAACTCAGTCCACCGTCCAACTTGCGGCAGTTATGGTCTTTTCTGGGGCACGTCAGTTTCTACAGACGATTCATTCATGATTTCAGCCGGATTGCCCGACCGTTGACTGATCTGCTGACGAAAGACATTGTCCTCCAGCCGCCTGATTGGTCTCTCCCATTCGAGATCATGACGGATGCATTCGATTTTGCCGTAGGGGTCATGCTGGGACAGAGGAGGGATGGAGTCCCCTTTGCTATTCACTACGCTAGCTAGACTTTGGATGCCGCTCAGCGGAACTATACCGTCACTGAGAAGGAGATGCTATCCGTAGTTTTCACCCTAGATAAGTTCAGATCTTACATCATTTGATCTAGAGTGACCATCTATACTAATCATACCGCCATCAGGTACCTCATGGCAAAGAATGATGCCAAAGCTAGATTGACCAGATGGATCCTTCTACTCCAGGAGTTTGATATAGATATTAAGGACAAGCCTGGAGTCATAAATGTGGTGGCGGATCATCTCTCCCGATTGGAGTTTCTTGAGTATTCTGAGCAGATCAAGCCTATTTGTGAGACCTTCCCAGATGAGGCGATCCTTGCTATTGCCTCTCTCCCGTTGTATGCCGATATTGTGAACTTTCTTGTTGCCAAGAAAGTCCCACAAGATTGGACCAGGAAGCGACTTGAGACCTTCCTTGTGAAGTCTAAGTTCTATCATTGGGAGGATCCCATCCTTTATCATGAAGGAGGGGATAGCGGCTGGCGTAGGTGCATTCCTCAGGAGGAGCATCACAGCGTCCTTACTTACTGCCACAAGATTGAGGCAGGAGGACATCATTCTGGGAGGAGAACGACACAGAAAGTGCTCCAAGCCGGCCTATGGTGGCCTACTCTCTTTAAGAACTCTGATGAGTTCGTGAAGAGGTGCACTGACTGTCAGAGGATGTGCACTTGTGGATAGCATGATATGATGTCGATGCAGCCCATTCACTTCTGTGAGGTTTTTGACGCATGGGGCATCGATTTCATGGGTCCATTCCCTAAGAGTCAGGGATTCGAGTACATTCTGTTGGTCGTTGATTATGTGAGTCGTTGGGTTGAGGCCATCCTTGCCTGAACCGCAGATGCTATGACTGTTTGCAGATTTTTGAGGAAGAATAGCATTTCACGGTTTGGGGTGCCTAGAGTTTTGATATCTAACGGGGGGTCTCATTTCGTCAACGACAAGGTAAAGGCCCTTGCTAAAGAATTCAGCATAGACCATCGAGTAGCCACACCATATCATCCTCAGACCAATGGTCTTGTTGAAGTGTCGAACATGGAGATCAAGACTATATTGCAGAAGGTCGTCCGCCCTGACCGAAAGGATTGGTCACATCTTTTGGACTCGATCTTGTGGGCATATTGGACGTCCTTCAAGACACCTTTGGGTACATCTCCCTTTCGCCTCATTTATGGCAAGCCCTACCATTTACCTGTTGAGCTTAGACATAGGTCACTTTGAGCAGTTACAGATATTATTATGGATCCAGTGAGTGTAGAAGATCAGAGGAGGGCAGAGTTAGCAGCCTTGGAGGAGTTACATGATGCAGCCTTTTCGAGCAGCCTACAGTATAAGGAGCGAGTGAAGGAGTGGCATGATTCCCATATCAGCCACAAGCAGTTTGAGCGAGGACAGCGAGTATGGTTGTTCGATGCTGGGTTGAGATTGTTTCCAGTGAAGCTACAAAGCAAATGGAAGGGACCCTATCTGGTCAAAAAGGTACACGACAATGGGAGTATAGATATATCTGAGTTGTCTTCTGAGAATACCTTCGTGTTAACGACAGCAGCTTAAACCATATCTAGATAATGAGCCGCTGGTCGTTGACGTTGCCCCGATTCATTTTACGTGAGATGTGGTCTCTTGACTCACATCTATTGCATCTCACGCCTGATTATCATTGTTGCTCCGACTTGTATAGATCTAGTTGTCCATATCACAGTATTCTTCAGTCCAACACCCCATTTGAGTCTTCGACATTGCTATACTTAGGGTGCACTTTACCCTAAGTATAGGGGATGTGAGACTTTTGAGTTTCTTTTGATTCATTTCTACCTCTGTTTTGCTGCCTATACTTAGGAATATTTTACCCTAAGTATAGGGGAGGTAGACCCTGTACATTCTCACTCGTATTTTCCTTTGTGTACGGCATGCTATACTTAGGATTACTTGATCCTAAGTATAGGGGGAAACCACGAGATTCTCTTTCCATTTTCTATTCTTTCATTTGTCTTTGTATATAGCCTTCCTTTTCACTTCCCTATACTAAGCATGAGTTATGTCTTCTTCATCGCTCTTGATTCACTCTGAGGACATCGTTCGAGCTAAGTATAGGGGGTGTCGTATATATTTCATATATACTTTAGTCATAACTTGTACTTTGTGTGAGTGTGTTAATAAATAAAAATGGCTAAAACCCTTAAAAATCCATAAAAATTTAAAAAAATCCTTGCAATTAAAGTTCTTTTATTGCACATACATAGCGATTTGTACAAATTATTTTTGTAAAAATCTTTTGTGTAAATAGCTTGTAAATATTTTGATATATAAATTATGTATATAGTGCAAATTTTTTGTAAAATGTTGTAAATTGCATTTTTTTAATATTTGTAAAGTTTTTCCTGAATCATAGTTGACATTTAAACTAGCATGGAATTAAATTGAAAAATAGAGCTTGGTTAAGATCTTAATCCACATAATTCTAAGTGGAACATTATAGAGCTTAGGGTTGAGACTTTCCAAGTCCATGGTGACTTAATTCTTTGAGTCCACTAGGCTATGATCATATGTCATCTCGATGAGCCTAAGTAGAGCACTTAACAACACACACATGACTCTTTCAGACAATGGCTTTACTTGGACCAGCACTTTACATCGAGCTCTCTACGGATGAGGTGGTGAGGAGGTAGTCTTCCTCGACTTGGGGTAGCATATGAGGGTAGTACTTCTAGGCAGAACCTCTCTTCTTCTTATAGTGAAGGAAGTGTGTCTCAACTTGGTATGGTCGCTATGAGGTCTAACGACAGGAGTTGTGGGTTGCAATAATGCTTCAAAAGAGGGATAGTCTACTGTCTCAAGAGGAAAAACTCCTTATGTATATATGTTGCACTTTTGTAGATATGTTGTATATATGCACATCAAAAAAATGCAAAAAGAAAAGAATAACTCAAAAAAAGTGGTGGTTCTGAGAGAAAATGATAATCCCACCGGAGTGTATATAGTGCAATAAGCAAAGCTTGGTATCCATATTCCATCTTATGAAGCTTGCAGGAGGGAGACTTAGCTGCACTAGTTGAGCTCCCAAGGATACATGGCTACACTGGCCATGGTCCATTCTCTTCTTCCCCCTCTTCTTGAGCCGGTTGTACTTGAACTTAGAAGGGAATACCCCGCTCCTCGAGGAAAGAGTGGCCAGACTAGAGTATTAGAGTTACCTTGTCGGGGAGGGTTGTCATTTTGCTACTTCTGAGGTGGAGAGCTATACCTCACTTACACAGTACAAGAAAAGATTCATGGTCTTCAGGGTTTGTGTATGTAGACATGTTCTGATCTGGATTATTAAGGAGTCTTGACTATAGATTAGTGGAACTTAGAGGTTGTTAAGTTTTAAACCTAAGTCCAAATAAGGTTCCGACACATTAATAATCCAAAGATATGACCGAGCTCCATACTTCAATTTAATGAAGGCAAGTTTAATAATCAGCATTGATTCATTCTTCTTCTCCTCTTTTTCTTTTTCTTTTCTTTTTTACTTCTTTTTCATATAAGTGTTTGCTAAGGGACTAGCAAAAAGTAAAGTATAGGGGGGTGATGAATCCTCATTCATCACTTTTTATTCTTTTATTTTAGGTTAAAATCTTTGCAAAACACCATGTATATATTTGTAAATAGAATAAGTTATCAAATTGCATGCATTGTGTAAATAGCCATAATTAACATGTTTTTGTGAAAAATAAAAGAATAAAGAAATAAAGAAAAAGAGGGAAATATTTAGAATAAATATTGAGTGACCTGAACCCAAGGGAGGGCTCAATATAGGCCTGATCGCAAAATAAAATAAGTAGAGAGAGATAGGGTGACTCAATCTGTAAAACTCCCTCTTAGTGTAAATATTTTATGTTCATAAAATAAAAATATTTATGTGTTTCTCACATTTTTTATATATTTCTAGAAATAAAATAAAATTGAGAAAAATAAAAGAAAAATAAAAATAAATAATTTCTCTCTCCTCAGTGTACATATACCATGTATATATGAATGAAAGACCTATTTATTTTTCTTTGTAAATAATCAATAAAATTTATTTTATAATCCAAATTTTATGGTGTAAATAAATAAAATAAAAAATTGGGATAATTGTACATAAATAAAATAATTAAAAATAAAAATAAAAAAATACATAGGTATCTATACCTGTATATAATATAATATAATGTATATACATAATTTATTTTTCAAAAAAAAATAAAAATCACAAAAAATACTTTGAAAATAAATAAACATTTTTCATGTTGAAAATATTTTGAAATAAATTATCTACTATTTTTATTTAATTTACAAATAATTAATAAAAGCTGAATTCTCATTGGTCCATTGGGGATGTTGACCCCCGGTCAACTCTCCCCCGCAGACCTCTTCTTCGCGGATCTTGTTCGAGTGCCCGATATCTTCGGATTTTCCCGATTTGGTCTGACGTCCATTTGGCCAAACCCCGAGCTCCGATTGCAGAGGGCACATCCGCGATCCATGCCCGACCTTCTTCCTAGGGATCCGAGCCTCGCGATGCGTGCCTGACTCCCATCTTCCCGGACCTTCAGTCCTATATAGCCTCGCCTCTAGCTGCTTTTTCCCCCACCTTTGGCTCTCGTTTTCGACTCCAGTGACCTCCACCTTCATCCTTGAGTGACAGTGAGTGATTGAGCATGTTGCAGCGAGGATTTGGAGGTGTTTGCCCTAGGTCCGGCGACCATCGTCGTCGAGCTCCGCCGCCGACATAGCCCGAGCCTCTGGAGGCATGGCTCCATCAAGGTGAAGATCGTAGGAGACTCAGCATCTCCAGCCTAGACGCTTCCGACCATCAGGTACTTCCGTTAGCTCTTAGATCATCGTATAGCTTTAATCCTTCCTATCTTGCTCTGCCAGCTCTGCCCCAGTGGCCGGAGCCCCGTCACTTCATCCTATCCGTACAGATAGACCCCTCGACTCATCGTTACCCTCCTTCCACAATCTGATCACCTCTATCTTGGCTATCCGAGCCAAGATCAGGATAGGTCCATTCCGCCACCTCCGTCAGGACCCCCTTCGCCAAACCACCTCGCTTCCCGTTGTTGTTTCTCAAATAACCCATGCCGGAGTCTTCCTCCGAGCATGAGCTTTCCTTTGCAGGTGAATAAGAGCGAGCTATCCCCTTGAGTCGCATCTCCCACACCCCGCTAGAGTAGCCTAGGTCCCTCTTCCCTCGTCGGAGGATCGGACCGTTGGGAGCTCCATCGGTCACCACCACCAGACATAGAGAGACGAGGTGCATCGAAGCCCTCTTGTCGATCATCCATCGGACGCGCACAACCACTCTAGTTCACCGATGAAGTCCGCCGGGGAGGAGTTCTTCAAGGTCTCCTCTTCACCGTCGGATTGCACGCCTGCTCCAGGCTTCATCTGGGATGTCCAGCACCTACCACTGACAGGCCGTTAGATCCCATATCTAATGGCCTCTGTATAGCCACGCCCACCGCTAGAGGACCACCGTCAGATTTGCCAGGAGGCGGGACCAGAGCCGCACACCCATCAGCCACTCGTCGCCTGACACCTGGCCCCCGCGTGCCCCGCACGCGCTTTCGCTGGGTAACTTGCGCCATGCCCCCTACACTTTATTTCAGTTTTTGTTTAGTCTATTAAATAAATTAGCACACTTGGACCATTTGCAGACTAGGACCTATAGTTTATGGTATTTGCATTTTAGTCCTTATTTTGTGGATGGGCGTGCTTCGACACGTGAGACTATGGGCTTTTTGGTATGTTTAGGGCTAGTTTTTTTAATGTTATGAAATGAACTTTATGTTTTGAATATTGCATAAATGCCCCTATTTGAACATGTGTGGAAATTGATGCGCATTTTACACTGATACCCTTATAGTCCCTGCACGTGTTTTATTTTATCCCTGAAACTTAGTTTTTCTTGCGTTTAAGTCCCTGTTTGATGTGGCTTTTGTATTAGTTGAATAAAATAGCAAATCAACTCCAAATTTGGTGAAATTTGGACACGTGGCCCATGCCACTGTGTAAAAATTTCATTAATTTTTTAGGACATTTTTTAGTTGTTTTTATATTTTAAAATTTCAAAACCCCTTGTTTTTTCTACTATTTTATTTATAAAATCAATTAAAATATAAAAAACCCTCCAAAAATTATAAAAAAACTAGGCATTGTTTGTGTATTTTCTTACTTCAGTACAAATTTCACTTAATTTGGATTTATAAAACCCCTAAAAACTATAAAACCCTAAAAACCTTATAAAAATTATTAAAAATTCTAAAAAATAAAAAAATTACACTTTTTGTTCACGTAGCTTAGTTTTTATTTCGAGTTTGATATAAAATTGTTTTCAGATTTTTATAATTATTTATCTATTTTTAAATAACCTTTCAAATTTGGCTGCACATTAGTTCTCTATTTTTGCCTTTTCTATTTTTAGAAAATCAACTAAAAAAATAAAATTCTGAGAAAATTATCAAAAACACCTAAAAAATTATAAAGCCCAAAAATAATTTTATTTTAATTTTCTGATTTGTTTTTGAGTGTTTAATAATTTGTTGATTGTGTCACTTTTTGCCTTTTTCCACAATTTCCTTATAATTAAAAATACAAAAAAGTTAAAAATTCATAAAATCCACCAAAAAATACTTTCTTTATTTTATTTGTTTTTCTGGCTACTTCGTAGGCCTTTTAGGCCAATTCGTGCTCCTTGAGTACGACCTTGGTCGCTATACCAGGTTAAATAAATAGCGAGACCGCTATTCAGATTTTTGATTATTTGATTTATTTTGATGGTCTTATTATTTTCTTGTTGACTGAGCCTCGCTATTCGGGTCGCAATGACCATGATTATTTTTACCTTAGCCTGGTAGTGAGATTTTTTGGTCATCGGTCTCATGTGTAAGTTGGATGATGTCTAGTTGGAGGAAGTTTCAAAACTTTGGGTCTAACTGAGATGAAGCATTTTCATAGTATAGCTCTGATGGATACTCGGACAAATGTCCCATCATTTTTGAAAGAGCTGACATAATGGATGATGATTTGGGTTTGATCGACATGAATTTATTTTTATAATACAGATCTGGAGGGTACTTGGACAAAGTTCCATAATTTTTGAAGGAGGTTTATTGGTTGATATAATAGATCTTGGTTAACGATGTTCAAGTACCTAGGATATTCAACAGAAGAAACCTTAATTGTTTCAGATCAAGAAAGGAGAGTGATGGCACAAGTATGCGGTTTTTGATATTCGAGATCGGTTCATGCACACTAATACAAACACAAATCAAACCCTAGGTTCACCAACTCACATAATGAAGCCGTAAGAGTTCGGCAATTATCTTTTCAATTTTTAGTTGGTGATAAATCAATCTTGGAAAATAATTAGCGAGTTGTTAGGTGCAGGTAATGTCTTAATGACTGGCCAGAATTCTTATGACTAGTTTCACCTACTTTCAGCAAGTATGGTTGTAAGTATGGACCGTAAAATGGCTACCCATGTTACTTAAGGACTGAGCCTTACGCAATGTCCTTTAAACCACAAACACTGCTAAGGAAATTCAGACCATTTACCGGCTACCCGTAGATCCTCACTGAGAAGTAGCTAATCGTTTTATAGATCAGCAGTCAATATCAAAATCCAGATTTGGGATCTAGCCTTAAGTGTCGTATCTTGCTCATTCAGACAAATAAATGAATCCAAGATCGGGGTTGTTCTCCCACAAAGATTCTTGATTTTATGGGTTAATTTAGTCGGATTTGTTTAGCTGTCCCAATTTTATCTAGGTGATCACTGGAAATTCAAGGTGAGCACAAATACACGTCTACCGTCCAGTCCCAATTTCCTTTAAAATTATGTGACAAAACTGGAGGGAGAAATTCGAGAAAAGCCAATGCATGTGAAACAATGATGTATATTCAGTTAGAAGACTTACAGTTTTTCCTCGCAATCTCCATGTGGGATGCAATACAAGAACTGAAAAATTAATCTATATGAATGCAAGCCAATGAAAACCGTACCTACTAGAATTTTTTATTAGCTGGGAAGAAATGAGTTAAATTTTTTACTACGTTGAACAATCTAATGTGCGTCTCGATTAAAGTGTAGTGTGGTCCTAGATTCTACAAGCACAAATAATAAAATTTAAAGCTCTAATAGTCATATGTGCAGGTCTAACCTACGAGACACTCAAGTCGGGCCCCACCCTCATCGGAGAGTGAAACATGCCACGAAACACTACAGAAAAGTTCAAGGTCTTTTTACACATGCGAGAGTCCAAACGGACACCGCTATAAATGATCAAATAATTACAAAATTTAAAATTGTAGAAAAACAAATCCTAACTTCATTCTCTCATGACTTGACTCAATCTTAATTTAATTGTGGTTTTCGGGCGTCGGTGAAGATGCGTCGGTTTTTGTGAAAAAATCTCTCTGCGTACGTCGGGTACCTCGTAAGAAAAATAAGAGAGAGAATGTAAGAGAGTGACACAAAAGTTAAAAAATAAAATAAAAATAAATGTTGAAAATAAAATAAATACAAAAAATTTTAGAAAATATACAATGAAGATTTGGGGGTCAGACTACCCAAATGTGGAAATCGAACACAAAAATTTTTAGACAAAAACTAAGTCGTTTGCCTCCCCGGCAATGGCACCATATGATGAGTCCAGAATTACCTATTAATTATGGGGAATTATCGAGCGTTTAAATTGATGTTGAATTTTTCGTTATCGGGCATTCGGAATAAGTCAAGAAATAACCACAAGAATTTATTCAATTTTCAATCGACGTGGTTTATTTTTTTTTATTTGGGAAAGTTCCAAGGTCAAACACAAGGAGGCAAAGGAACAACCTAGAATTTTGTCTATCAAAGTTCACGCATGGTTTTCGAGACGGTATTTTTTTGTATTTTTAGTGCAATTTGGGATGCAAAATGCAAATTAGGCCAATTTTAGGGACTAAAAAATAATATTCAATCAGACGATACCCGAAAATTATGAAATTGGTCCAAGATGTCAATGATGATGAAATGAATACACTATAATTTTTCGGAATTTTTTATGCAAGATAAATATTTTATGAATTTATGAATGCAAACATAATGAAATTCAATAATTAATTATAATAAATATTAAAACTAATTATTTCCAAGAGATAAAATTATTCAAGATCTATCACTCGGTGATTGATATCAAAAAAATCCTAAACCTTGAAAATCCTAGATTAAATGCCTATTAAAAACTAAAGATTGAAATATGCGAAATATTTTATATTGGGCAAATCATTCATGCAAATGCAATTCTTTTTGGGCATGATGTTAAATAAAATAATTCTACAATCCAAGAATTTTCGGAAATTTTTCGAATAATGGTTATTTTAATATGAATTTCCAAGCACGGATGGGCAAAATATGTAGATTTCCACAAGAAAAATAATGTTTAAATAATCACGACCTATAAAATTGTCACAAGCATGTCATATGGTAGAGAATTAATTGTAGAACATCATGTTATTTTTTAATAATAAAAATAATCAATAAATGAGGTCAAAATATAGTATGAATATGGGGTTCTATTTGCAATTACAATAAACTAAATAAAATGCAGTACGTGGTGTAACTATAATTACCGAGACTCCTAGGGTAGTTTCTGCAAAATTCCCATCGATAATGTGCGTAGCACATGATCCATGGGCGGCGGGGGTGTGCTTGTAATACGGCGAATTTCCAGGGGCATCTATGCAAATTTCTCGGTAGGTCACCTGTGATGCATGTGACCTATGGGTTGGGGTTGCTTCTCTAAATCGGAGACCTTCAGGGGCGGCTCTGTAATGTTCCCCCTCCAAACATGTGTGCCTTACGTATGGGGGGGTCTCGGGTCTTACGCCCGGCAGTCGCTTACGAGATGCAAGCATCCTTCGGTGGGGCTCCGGCCTTCGAGGGGATTGCAGAGGAGGCGATGAAGCTCTTGGACGTCAAAGTAGGCAATGAGGCACTCCCTTCGATCCCTGGTGGAGCAACGTCTATGAAGAAGCTGTGGCGGAGGGGTGCGCCGGAGGCGCAAGTTGAAGCGTGGAGGAGGCGAGTCGTAGGTGGTAGTCGTGACTTGCATGGTTGATAGGAGCAAGAGCAATGGGCGGAGTTCGATAGGGTGAAGAGATATGCTACTGGGGTGCGAAGGTAGAAAGTAGCGGCGGTGGAGTGGATGGAGCATCGTCATTGGCTAGACTGGATGACCAGAGCTATGCAGTCTAAAAGAGGTCTGCTACAAGGTGGCGATTCACCTCGTATCTCGCCGGTCTTCAGATGGCCTAGCAGGTGTTACCACCGCGCACCCCTCTCGATGGTGTAATCGGTGGATGGATTGTAAAGGAGCGGCAGAGGTGGTTAAATAGGGGAGAGGTGGCGCTATCGATATGCCGGCGAGATTCGATGAGATCGGAGAGGAGATACAGAGATGGTGGCTGATTGATTTGATGAGCGATGGTGCCATAGATGGAAGGGGATCAGTGAAATTGATGGAGGCGCCCGGTCAGTGATGGAAGGTGGAGGGACGAGAATAGGAAAGGAGGCGGCTATCGAAGGTTGACAACGACATACGCGGGGAGGGGCGACGAAATCGTGGGGTACGTCGACGGTTCATTTGGGAAAGGAGCGGGATGAAGATGAGGTACAGGAACCATCCGATCGATCGAAATCAGGCGGTCCTGATCTCACCATGTAGTGCATGGTGTGAAGGAGGGATGAGGTGTGTGGGCCATTCGATAAGCCGCGATTGGATGGTCCACATTGTGAGACGTGGTAGCCGCTTTTTTATTTTTAATTTTAATTAATTTTTTAAAAAAATAAAAAAAACTAATATATATCTCAAAAATGGGTGACACGTGGTGGCTCCAAGAGCTACCACGTGTCAGTCCCACAAAAATCAAAAATAAATAATAGAATAAATATGTAAAAATAGTAAATAACCTTGGATCGAAAAATGTTCTTCATGAAAGTTGCTCGTCTTGATGAGATCTACAACTTTCATGAAGAGAACAAAAACAAAATCAATCATTTGTGCAAAGTGATATTTTTGGGGTATCCCATGTACATAGAATACCTTTGATTTTTGGGTTTTATAATTTTTTATCATTTTTAAACCAGAAAAAAATTCAAAAAAATAAGATAAAATCAAAGATAAATATTTACACATTAATCTTTTTTTTGGATTTTTATTAATTAATAAAAAGAAATGAAATAAAATTTGAAAAAGATAATTTTTGTATAGTCAGTTAGTGAAGACTCAGACTCAGTTAGTTTCTTTGATTTCAAGCTCATTTTGGATTTGGATTTTTTGTGCATTTTAATAAAACTTTTATCACAGAAATAAATGAAAAAGAAACAGAAAATAAATGAAAAAGAAATAAAATAAAATGGGTAAATAATGTACATAAAATAATAGGTCGAAAACTGCTAAAATACAAAATGTACAAAAGAAGCCCAAAACCCACATTTCGCTCATGAGCTCTAATTCACTTGAACTTGGTCTTGTTTTGAAGGTAATTGAATGTACATTAGTTCAAAAGTGAGTAGGATCAAATCAGACCTTGAATGAGGAAGATATCAAGGTTTTAGTCTGGAAATTATTGAACTAGGGTTTGGGTTTTGGTCCACTTATTTAGGTTAGTGATTTTTTTGTATTTTTCATTTATTCTTGTTTGTGATACGTACACAGTAGAGCGATTTCATGTCAATTGGACTTAGCAAGAATTAGTTAAAAATCATGGAATTTAGGCTATTTTACAGGTCAATTAGACTGGGATTTTTGGCTTCTTATTTTGTGCAATAATAAGTGATAAAATGCAATTCTTATCAATACATGCATGAATGTTAATTATGCAGAATAAATAAAGAAATACCAATGAGTTTTAGGGATTTGAGCTTAAATCATCTTTTTTAGAGTGATGAATCTGAGATTCATCACTCTTAACCCCTCAAACCCTATCCCTAGCCTTGCTTGAGACTCATGGTGACAGTAGGAGTTTCGCCAAGGGTCCAGCGAGAAAAATAGGGTGCGAATCGACCGGATCCATCCTTATCAGAGTTCCTCCGCTACGTGGTTTTCTCCGGGCCGCCCTTGGTCAGGTGAGCCTCTATATTTCGTACATTTTGATTCCTAGAATGTAGATTAGGGTAGCTTAACATTAATTTCCAATTAAATTTGCATGTTATTTCATAAAAAACAAAATCGATGTTTGTCGAAGCCGAGCTCCGATGACCTTCTCCACCGTTCTGTGACTGTTCTCCGTCCTCGCTGACTGCCTCACCTCTTTTTCCAATTGATTCTCCATCTACTTGACCACTTATGCACCATTGATCTTCCCTTTATCAGCGGATCAGTGCTCCATCTGTCGCCCTTCATCGGAGCACCCCATTCCACCTCATTTCACTGCCCTCCTTCACCCATAAAGGCCAGCAGCCTCACCTGTGCACCCCCATTTTGTTTGACTCCTTTGCATGTGTTGAAGACCCCTTCTGTAGGGTATCTACATCAAGAAGAGGCCCCCAAGATTCATCGAGCTCCATGCCCCCACCGATGGGGCCCGAACCTATTTGAGGTATCCTTCGGCTGTAAAGCACCACCGAACTTCGATTGAGCATCTCAGCAGCACCATGGGAACTCGGAGGAGGAAGAATCAGCACAAAGAATTGTTCTTCCATGTTCTTCAGGGAGAGTAGCTGTAATCCGATCCTCTCCTCGCTCCAGTTTGAAGGCCAGCCGTCAGATCTTGCCAAGCCGTCACTGTTAGATCTCACCCAAAGTCTAATCTCAACCGCAAATCTGTGAAGTGGTATCCATTGCTAGGGAGGAACCACTTGGCTTAGTGGATCATATGTGTCGTCAGATCAACCACATGGGGGCATTTTGCACTACAACCCCAACATTTTTTGTAATTATTTTTTTAATATTTAAGCATTCATATACATTTATAAATATTTTGTAAATTTTGTAGGAAGGACCGTGTACTTTTAGTAGTTCTAATTAGATCCCTCACCACGTGACCTCACATGCCTGTGTGCGTAAGGGGGTTGGAATTTTGCATAGGAACCTAAGTATTTTGTATTTCTGTTTAGTCCTTCAAATTTAGATTACAACATAATTTATTTTGGTTAAATTACAAGTAGGACCTGATGGCTTTTTATAAATTGCATTTATACCCCTACTAGTGTGTAATGATTTAAATATTCTAGCCATTTTGCATATTAAGTCCTAGAATTCTTTGAAAGGTTTAGAAGTCATTAAATATTTTCTAGAAATTGTAGTTAGGCCCATGTCAGTTCAAGTATCTTTATTTCTCTTATTTGCAATATTAAAAATATCAAATTGCATCTGAAAATTATAGGATAGTTAGTTTAAGTGCCTAACCTGATTATAAATAATATATATATTTTGTGGCCTATTTAACTTAATTTTCCTATAAATAAAATAACAAAAACATTGCATTTAGCTCCTGTTTGCATTTAAAAAAATATAAAAATATAAAATCATTTTGAAAAATTCAAAAAAATAGATTTTGTATATTACTCTATTTTGTAACTGCAATCCAAAATCCCTAAAAATAGCATAAGAAAATCACTGAAAATTCAAAAGCACCAAAATCCTTACAAATTAATAAAAAAAATCTGTAAAAACCAAAAAATATTAGTTTATGTTTCTATTTTTTTAATATATATTAAATACTAAAAATAGTTTTTGAAATTCTGAGCTTTTGAGATATTTTTTAAATACAAAACACTGGGCCTATTAATATAAGTAACTATTTTGACATTTTTATGCAATTAAAAATACAAAAAATTGTGAAAATTCTGAGAAAAATATCAAAAATAGAGAAAATTATTAAAAAGACAAAATTTTGTGTTTTTCTATTTTTGAAGTATTTATAGCTTTTTTAAAATCTCAAATGCTTACATTATTATATATAATTACTTATATTATCATTATTATAGTTATAATTATCAAAAATACCAAAAATATTTTCTAAAACCTTAGAAAATAGAAAGGATTGTACCTTAGGGCATTTTCCAGATTTTATCTTTATTTTTATTTATTATCTCTATTATATATATATTATATATATAAATATTATACCTACTTATATTATAATTAATTAGGAAGAAAAAGAAAATTAAAAATCAGAAATTTTAAAAGAAATATATAAATTATAAAAATAAAAACAAAAATATAAAAATAAAAATAAAAATTCCAAAAATAAATAATTAAAAACCCATTAAAAATCAAAGATCTTCACAAAAACTCAAAAACAATTGTTGTCTTTTTGTCAATTCTTATTGTCTATTCCACGTGCTTCGTGTCTTAGACTGTCTACACTACTTGCCCTATACATATATTTTGTAGAGTTATAATAAATTTTAACTCCACTTTGAATTTGCATTGTTATATCTATTTATGGGTTAGTTGTTGATTGATCTTGGATTTCATGAGCGGTTGCCTCTGCAACATTGTATCTTCCCTTTGCAAGGATATTTTAGACCCTCACCAAATCCTTGTCACCAGGTTAGTAAAGGAAAGTGTTGGGACCTTAGTTAGGATGCAATTACTTCACAAATGCCTACGAAGCCAACCAAACCCTAATATATTATGTATCTTCGAGTCATTGTGTGAGACCCTTGTGGTAAAGACCATAGACTATTTCCTTCAGTAACAGGAGTATTGGAAAGTGTTAATAAGGAAAAATCAACTTAAAGAATGGTTATGATTAAGATTGCTATTAACTTGTAGATGTTACTTATAGGAGAGTGTTTACGTTCTCTTGTATTTGCTTTGGTTGTTTCTTTCGATTTCTATTTCCATTAGTAGTTATCACTTCTTGCTACTCCTACCCAGTTACATGTTGCTTTACATATCATTTAAATATATCCATATTTGGCAAATTCACTCATAACCTACTTTTTTTTCCTTGTGATCCAACAAGTTAGCAGGATTCGTCACAATAACAAGGCGTGGATTGTTGTGGAGCATTACAGGTTCAGATGCACTTTCCGGGTGTGTATTTGGTGGCAGGTTTTGTGGTAGTTTTTAACTCATGCTTTTGTACTTGAGAGAGAGTTTTTATACTTATGCTATATATGACAGTTAAATGTTTTATACATTTTGTAGACATGGCGCTTCTGATTTATTATTAGCGTACATCATGTTACAATACAAATGAATTATGCTCATGCATTTCCTTCTTTACTTTCTTATTTTCCTACAATAGATACATTTACATAAATGTGTGTATGGTGAATGTGAATGTGGTGTTCATGGGATGGTTGTTGAGTATCGTGATATGTAGGAATGTGATTATTTTGTATTAGAGCATTAATACTCTATCCTTCTCATAAATTCCATATTCTCGTCGGTATTCAGAATATAAGATACTGGCTATGGTCATATGACCTTGACATGAGTCCAAGGAAATATAATAAGTAACGTGATATAAACATGTCCATAGCTCTCTAAGTACTAAGACCACTACTAATATCAAGGTTTATTTGCAGAACCATGTCGTCCCGAGTGGATTTTGATGTGTATCAACAATTATCATGATTGGTGGATGTCGTACATGGCATATGGACCTGTCAAGAGGAGATGGAGCGAATACATTAGCGCTAGGAGGACTCCACTTACCAACCATCCTAGGATGGCAAGGACAGAGTATGTGAAGTCCTATGCCCTAGACCCGGTCCGTTACGGGGAACTATTGGCCCAGACAACCTTTTGGGATAGGGCCCAACTTGGAGCCCTTGACCATAGCCCAAAACACTTAAGCTCATGTTGTTTAGTAGTAGTCTTTACTACTTATATGCTACTACCACACTATGTGATTACTAGATGTGGGACTATGATTGGGGTGCTATAGTGTACACCCTTCACTCTTTCTTGAGTTGGAAGGGGAGGATGATGTTGATGCGTTACAGAAGTATCACATTGCATATACTACTTACCAGAGGTCTCAGGTATCATGGTTCTTTGACACTACTATGCCAATAGATGCAGAGCTGTGGATGGTCCATGCATCCAAGGTGTTATGGATTTGCAGAGTTTTCGCTAGTTGGATATGCGGAGAGATGGTGGCGCTGTTGGACATGAGAGCCCACGGCGGGCCATTATGCAATAAATGTTATTGCGAATATCATTCCCTGATCTGAAATGAAGAATACATAATTTGCATAATAGGTCCCTTAGTACAATTAGGGTTATGTACCACGGCCATCTTAATGATCATACAGTTGTTGATTCAATTATTGAATCATAGAGGTTGGTGCTTAGATGAATATCTAATGAGTTAGATTGAGGACTCGTCAAGTACCGTCAAATGATCATTAAGAGATGATCTCCATCTAGAGTAGGAGATGGCAATCCTATCTCAGTTAGGTTGATATCTGACCGACCTCTTGATGCAGGTCCTCTGCATAGGAATAGAGATTCGGAGGTGTCAGATTAGTTAGGTCAAAGAGTTGACTTAACGAGATCGAGATAACCAAAGTCCTATATCGTATGCTGTCATGATACAGGCACACATCCTCTGACCGGGGACAGATGTGTTACTATATGTCTGAGTATGTACATTTGGCAGACCAATAGGTTGATGACCTAATCAAGGTCTATACACCGGTGCGTTGGTGTGCATATAAGGGCATATGAGTAATACGATCTCTAAAAGGGAACATACAGGTTCAGTTACTGAACCGGAAGACATGAGCTCACTCATGAGATATTGGGATGAATCAAATTCCATGCGCATGGTCGTCTCGCTTTGGAAGCTTGACTGAATTTGTAGGTTTGATATATACTTTTGGAAAGTATATGATCAAGACCTAGGTATGATATATGCTTTTGGAAAGTATATGATCGATACCGACTCCCAATGATCGAATGAGAAATTTACTGATAAAACCCTGAAGTAGATAGTATAAAGTTGATCTAATACTTCGGGTTTATTCTGAATCTTCCAGTATGCAGGATATACAGGTATTGGGAATGCCTGAGGGTGATGTAATCATAAACGGTTGTATAACCATGACGCTTCCATTCCTAGGGAGTGATGAAACGGGTCTGGATTTTAGTGACTACTCTCAGTAGAGAAGTAATATGATCTTAGTCCAAATGTTGGACATTGATCTGAATGTGATTCAGATTCAATGAGAAGATTAGATTTGCGGTCTTGATTTAATCAAGCATCTATGGGAGGCCCGAGATATGGATTTGAGATGTGATCTCAATATCCATGTCACTATATGTGGAACAATACAATCGCCCTGTCCTTATCTCCAAGTATTCACGGAGAAAGCACATTATCCTTGAATGAGTTCATGGATAATTCTGTTGTTGATATATGTATCCGAGCATTGAGAAAATGGATAATTAAATGTGATTTAATTATCATGAATAATATGAATTTGATTCATATTATAAGGAGAGTTATCTTAGATAATTAAATGTTATTTGATTATCAAAGATGTAAATAATGTGAATGTGATTCATATTATTTGAGCACATGAGAATAAGTTATCCAACATAATTAAATGTGATTTAATTATTATGGATAAGAATAATGTGGATAGTAATATCCAATTATTCATAATATATTATAAATGTAATTTATAATGTATTAGAGAGAGCTAATTATAATTTATATGTGTATTGGATACACATTGTGTAATTAATTGACAATGTAAATTATATGTTGTTTTGGGTTGTGAATTTGATTCACAATTTTTCCATGGCAAGATTGCAATATTCTCAAATATAATTGTGAATTATTTTTGAAGAATAAAAAGCCAACAAAAGTTGTTGGAATTAAATAAAGGAGATTTTCAAGGAGATATGCAATCTCATGGATTTCCATGAGATTGCTCTCCCCATGGAAATAGTGGGCGGCACCCTATTCCAAATAGGAAAGGGTGGCCGTCCACATGGAAGGTGCATGGAGATGAAATCTCCATGCACATTCTCTCCTTGTTTATTGGGTTTATTTAGGACTAATTTATATTTGATTTTGTCAAATATATTTTAATCTTAATTTGTTGGTTTTACCAACAACAATCTTGGCCATTGGATTGACATAAATCAATCTCATCCATTGATTTTATATGTCACATGGATTGAGATCCATGGATCCCAAAACCCTATAAATAGAGAGGCATACCATGCTCTCTAATTTACACACAATGCTTGAAAAGCATCTCTCTCTCTCTTTTTCTCTCTACTCGACAACCCTCTCTCCCTCTCATGTGGACGTCCACCATGGATGACCTAAGAAAGATTCTCCATCGCCGTGGCATCGTCGTTATGCTGCCCGTTCTTCTGCTCGTGGATCTCCGTCTCCTTCGGTGTGCCTTTCTCGTGAAGAAGACTTCGGATCTCGTGTGTCGAGATCAGAAGATCCGCCTCTTGGATCATCAACATGGATTAAGAGAAGCACACGTTTCATCCCCGCTCTCGCAAGCGTCTCCTCCGTCGGATCGGACTTGAGACAAGAGGTCTCTTCGTTTAGAGACTCGATCACAACCACGCTTCAAGAGGTAATCCTATTACTTGTTTGTGTTTTAGACGAAATGATCCGAGAAGTGTTCTTGGATCATGTGGTTTCGTCGTAAGAAAAATTTTTAATTCCGTTGCATCGAGCAACTAGTGTGACTAGTCGCTCCTCGTCGTATTCGATACGACGCTCACGCTTCCGTGATGCGCTTGAGGATCTAACCATATCCTTCAAGTGGTATCAGAGCCTTAGGTCGATGGTTCCAAATATGATTCGCTAACCGAGAACGACTTGGGTTCGTTATGGTCGCGAAAGTTTTTATCGCATTTGATTTCGCAGATCTGTTTAGTAAATAATTTCGGCCATGTTTAAAATGTTTAAGCACGAATTATTTACTTGGATTTTGTTCCCATTAAATAAGGAAACCATAGGATTTGAGTTTGCATAAATTGGATTTCGTTTGCTCTAGATATGGTTGTTTTAATGAACATATATTCACTGTTACGGGAACTACGAATCTTAACGTAATTAAGGAGTTATTTATTGTTTAGAGATGCCTCGAAATGCGTGCAAATCACATAGGTTCTGTTGTAAATCAAGTTAGCAAACTATGGAAACTTACTTTGCTTAATTTGGATTTAAGTTGATTGAGATATGCTAATTTTAGTAAGTAGGGGTCACTGCTGAAATTACTTTCCTAATCAAGAACCATGTGATTGTCAAGTAGTGAAATTAATTGTTAATTTCATGAAATAATTATGTAAAATATTTGAGAAATATTGGAATATGATTATTTCCTTAATTGACTTGGCCTCAACCAATTAATTGATTAGATTTGATCTAGATCATAATTGGAAACACAATCATCAAACTCCTTGCTTGAATAGGATTGGGAATTTGTCTAGCAAATTTCCTTATAATCAAATTTTTTTTATTACTATATGGTATAATTTCGGTTGAAGAACCGATGATCATCTCAAGTATGAATTAATCAATTTGGCATTATACTTTCCCGAGGCGGATATGGTGTCTAGTCGGGGATCGCTGGGGTAGCGGGTTGCAACGTATGCGGTCCGTCTCACTCCCTCCGGTACTGGCCATGACAGCGGGTAGGGCCGGGATAATGTCCCAGGGATTAAGTTGTATTTTTTTAATTATTAGAATACAAAATAATACGTACTTTGAGAATAATACCATATATATTCAAGTAAGACAATCAAGTTTGATTGATTGAATTGGATTGGTAATTAATTTAATATGATTGAATTAATTATATCCAATTAAACCACTCTAATATGATTAGAGTTGATAATTCCCTTGGAAGAATTAATTATGTGAATATGATTCATGATAATTAATTAGAATTTGAATATGATATGGAGGATCACATAAGTGACATTCATGGTCTCCCGTCATGGCGAAGAGTTTCGTCGCCAGATATTATATGTAGGAGACGCATGTCCGAAGTGACAGCTCCTGCATATGATCCATTTGGATCGGGCTCGTCGCTTATCGAAAGAGTAAGGACGTATGCGTAGTGACCCTAATATCGGGTCCTCATATTATTGGGGCGATATTGGATTGCGCATAGCGAGTTGTATTCCTGTTGATGGTTGGTTCAATTAATGACGGGTCAACATCACCTTAGGGGTGGTGGGCCCGGGTGTTAAAGACCGAATTGGGAGATGCAAGTTGGACTTGCAAGGCGGAATGTGTTCCCGCTTCTTTTTATCCGAGTTGTAGGTTCTCATATTATTGGGATGCAACAAAGATAAGGAAGGAGATCCCAGATCTTGCTTGAGATATAATGGTAAGTATATCTCTTACATTGAAAGTGATTAAGGGAATGAACTTTCATTGTTGACATGGCAAGACAACTTTGATATAAAAAATTCCTAAATCAAAGTAAAAACATGTATATATATTTATAAATATATATATCCTTATGCAAATTTCTTATTTCAGATAATCCTTCATTAAACCCACTCATTGTTATACTCATTAATAACCAGTAAAATATCATGGATTGGACTCATGATCCAGATATTGTATTTGCAGTTGGACACATAATGTATGTGGTTGCAATGTGCAAGTTTCCTCATAATAAAGAGGAATGATGATTAAATAAGACAATAGGACTAAAACCCTAGGGTTTGTATGTCTCTATAAGTCTTGATCTTATTGAATGTACTTTTGAAGTGACATGTCGATAATGATCGTAATTATCGAATAATCCTTATAAAATTCTAAAAAGATGTTTTGGCATACATATGTGCTCTCGACATTTAATCATGAATGATGTGGTTCTCTACATCATGCAGAATGGTGGCTCTATAAGAGATAATGTATTCAAATTGTTTGAGTACCTACCTGAACCAATATTTTAAAAGTTTAGATGGATGTAGATGATGAGTGTCATCATTCTACTGTCTATACTCTAGTCATTCATGAAGCTTCATAATATTCATGTTGTATGAATTAGGTGAAGCATGTATAAATGTCGAAATGCTCTTACATTAAACTCTTTTGAATTTAACATAAGAGATCCTTAGTCTTAAGCAATGGTTGTTTAGAGATAAAGGGAGCGCAGTGGAAGCATGGGTTGGACCCAAGTAAGAAGTATAGTCAAAGAGTTGATTGTACTTCTATGACTTCCATCCAAAGAGTTGGATGAATGCTAATACTGCAATAAGTTGATGTGTTGATAGTATGACTATCAAGTCTGTCTAGAATCCTCAGAGAAGGACTCGGATGGAGCATCAGTATAATCTACATAGATCATTGATATTGACTTGCTTATTATAAAGTCTTATAGTTGTATCTCAATCTTCTAACAACACTTGCAATGGGTTGCATATGTTTTAGAAGACTGGAAAATTTGATCTTAAGGTTTATAGTCTTCTACATGGATATTGATGCAATTGTTGCAACAATCTCTATTGGATTGATAGACTTCTCAATTTCAGTGGGAGCCCTTAGTCATAGAGAATGTCTCTATGATCCAGCTATTAGAATACATTATTGTTTATGTCTAAATGTTGGAGATAAACATAAATTCTGAAATTTATCTATCATAAAGAGTTATGATGGATAAATATTTCAGATAGTAATCTAACATCTAGCAGACTCCACAAAATTAGAAATTAATGAATGGTTCATTAAGATTTCTAATACTGAAAATTAAACCTTTGAAGATCAATAGGAGGATAAAGATCATTTGACAATGATCTGGCATCATGTTTTGGACATTTGTCTGTTGATGTGATCAATAGACTGATAAGAGATGAACCTTTAGATTGTCTAAATGTTCAAATCTTACATACTTGTGAATATTGTATTCAAGAGTAAAAATGTCCAATACACCTTTCCTTGGGAAAGGTGTAAGATGTCAAGGTATTCAGGATCTCATACATATTGATGTATGCGGATTATCTATATCATAATAAACATTATGGATATGTGATATTTGTTGATGATTATGTATGATATAAGATATCTTCCCTTCACCTAAGAAACCTTTGAAATGTTCAAAGATTTCTCAATTTTGGTTTAGAACCAAAGTTTGAAGGAAGATGAAATGAATTTGATCTAACCAAGGTAGCTTGTACCTATTAGATGAATTCAAAGAATACCTTAAAGAGATATGAATATCATTTCTATCTCAACCCTCCTAATGAACCTTAACTCAATAGAGTTGTAGGGAGATGCAATTGATCATGTGTGACATGATTTGATCAATGATTAATCTTAGCATAATTATCTCTTAGTTTCCAGGTATATGTATATGTGGTAGAGACTACATTATATATGTTTAATAAGGTTCCAAGCTAGTAAGCTAGAATCTAGCACCAAAGAGTGCCACTTCATTAGGAAAATAAAGGATGGTATTGGATACCTACTTTATGACCTTGAGATTTTTAAAAGATCTCATCTTTGAGAATATGATTCTCATAGGATGACTCTCTTGAGAATCAAGATGAAAATGAAGAAAAGGAACTCATTTAATCTTGAGAAGATAATGAGGCTCCTGAAATCGGAAACTAAATAGACAATTAAAGATGAAACATTAATACCTCTTCAAATAAGTTTGAGGATGGATTCCATGTGTCAGTTGAGTCTGAAAATGATCGGACTTCATGTGATGAAGCTCCTGAGGATCGTGACATGGAAAGATGGATGTTAGCAATAAAAGTCTAATGTAGACTTCATATACAAGTGTTGTATATGGACCCTCGAGGATCCACCTATATGGGTCAGACCCATTAAGGTGTAAATGGATCTTCAGGAGAAAGAGGGAACCTGATGAGAAGGTAGAGACCTTCAAAGTACGGTTCGTAGTCATGAGCTACACAACGAAGAGAAGACATCGCTCGCGATGAGACTTGCTCTCCAGTGATCTTGCTTTAACCCATCAGAATATTGCTAACTGTAGCTACACAACTTGACTATGACTTCTTCATGATGTAAGTCAAGATTGCATTCCTCTATGAATACCTCTCTGAGGATATTCATATGAAGTAGCCCCAGGGCTTCATGGTTGAGGAAAGCAAGGTGTGCAAGCTAAAGAACTCCGTCTTTGGACTCAAATAAGCTTCTTGTAGTTGGAACATAATATTTGATGAAATTATAAATATTATGATTTCAAATAGAATCTTGATGAACTATGTGAAGCTTAGTGGGATTGCCATTGTGTTCATCGTGCTAAATGTAGATATTATCCTGATCATTTGGAATGATCTAAGGATGATAATAATAAGTGTTTTATAATCTGGTTATCCCATACCTTGAGATATGATCTCAAGGATACCTCTTAGATCTTAATTCTGAAGTCGTTCAGAAGTAAAGAGAAGAGGATATTGGGATCGTCACATTAGTAGTGCACCTTGGACTTATTCCAATTTCTGGAAAAATCTAAGAAAGGCTTCCTTCCCTTAGGATATGGTACTGACCTATCTAAAAGGATAGCACCTCAAAGAGTTGAGGATGTGAATACAAACTGCTTGCACTTGTGCATCAGTTACGAGAAGCTGAGTGTATGATGGATGTGTACGAATACCAGATGACTGCCATGCAGTGGGAGTAGTAAACTGTTACTAGTCCTACTATAGAGATAAAATACTTGATTGCAGTAATAACAAAATCTTCATAGATGATAAGATAGTCTTATCTTCAAGTACTTAAGACTTTATAAATAGTGATCTAAAAGGTCTTAACTTTGTATACCTCTAGAGATAGTGATCTCCAAGGATAAAGGTATTCTGATAAGGATTATGGAAATATTGGTTATAATAATTTAATAAGATGTAGTGTCAAGGACACTATGATCGACAAAATTGAGTATTGGTTGCATAAGATTCAGCATTCACATTGGATGCGAGTACTATTACTAGGGGATATGCAAGTACCGTAAAAGGACTTGGCATAGTCTATTGGGAACAGAGTGACTGATCAGCTTACCTAGATATTTTCTAAATAGCCTATGATTGTCACATGAGTGTGGGTTTAAATGATTAGCCCATTAATGGCTCTTTGGGCCAGTGGGAGATTGTTGGACATGAGAGCCCACGGCGAGCCATTATGCAATAAATGTTATTGCGAATATCATTCCCTGATCTGAAATGAAGAATACATAATTTGCATAGTAGGTCGTTTAGTACAATTAGGGTTATGTACCATGGCCATCTTAATGATCATACAGCTATTGATTCAATTATTGAATCATAGAGGCTGGTGCTTAGATGAATATCTAATGAGTTAGATTGAGGACTCGTCAAGCACCGTCAAATGATCATTAAGAAATGAACTCCATCTAGAGTAGGAGAAGGCAATCCTATCTCAGTTAGGCTGATATCTGATCGACCTCTTGATGCAGGTCCTCTGCATAGGAATAGTGATTCAGAGGTGTCAGATTAGTTAGGTCAAAGAGTTGACTTAACGAGATCGAGATAACCAAAGTCCTATATCGTATGTTGTCATGATACAGGCACACATCCTCTGACCGGAGACAGATGTGTTACTATATGTCTGAGTATATAAATTTGGCAGACCAATAGGTTGATGACCTAATCAAGGTCTATACACCGGTGCGTTGGTGTGCATATAAGGGCATATGAGTAATACGATCTCTCAAAGGGATCATACAGGTTCAGTTACTGAACCGGAAGACATGAGCCCACTCATGAGGTATTGGGAAGAATCAAATTCCATGCGCATGGTCGTCTCGCTTTGGAAGCTTGACTGAATTTGTAGGTTTGATATATACTTTTGGAAAGTATATGATCAAGACCTAGGTATGATATATGCTTTTGAAAAGTATATGATCGATACCGACTCCCAATGATCAAATGAGAAACTTACTGATAAAACCCTGAAGTAGACAGTATAAAGTTGATCTAATACTTCGGGTTTATTCTGAGTCTTCCAGTATGTAGAATGTACAGGTATTGGGAATGCCTGAGGGTGATGTGATCATAGACGGTTGTATAACCATGACGCTTCCATTCCTAGGGAATGATGAAACGGGTCTGGATTTTAGTAACTCCTCTCAGTATAGAAGTAATCTGATCTTAGTCCAAATGTTGGACATTGATCTAAATGTGATTCAGATTCAATGAGAAGATTAGATTTGCGGTCTTTATTTAATCAAGCATCTATGGGAGGCCCGAGATATGGATTTGAGATGTGATCTCAATAACCATGCCACTATACGTGGAACAATACAATCTCCATGTCCTTATCTCCAAGTATTCACGGAGAAAAGCGCATTATCCTTGAAAGAGTTCATGGATAATTCTATTGTTGATATATGTATCCGAGCATTGAGAAAATGGATAATTAAATGTGATTTAATTATCATGAATAATATGAATTTTATTCATATTATAAGGAGAGTTATCTTAGATAATTAAATGTTATTTGATTATCAAAGATGTAAATAATGTGAATGTGATTCATATTATTTGAGCACATGAGAATAAGTTATCCAATATAATTAAATGTGATTTAATTATTATGGATAAGAATAATGTGGATAGTAATATCCAATTATTCATAATATATTATAAATGTAATTTATAATGTATTAGAGAGAGCTAATTATAATTTATATATGTTGATTAATTATTATGTGTATTGGATACACATTGTGTAATTAATTGACAATGTAAATTATATGTTGTTTTGGGTTGTGAATTTGATTCACAATTTTTCCATGGCAAGATTGCAATATTCTCAAATATAATTGTGAATTATTTTTGAAGAATAAAAAGCAAACAAAAGTTGTTGGAAATAAATAAAGGAGATTTTCAAGGAGATATGCAATCTCATGGATTTCCATGAGATTGCTCTCCCCATGGAAATAGTGGGCGGCACCCTATTCCAAATAGGAAAGGGTGGCCGTCCACATGGAAGGTGCATGGAGATGAAATCTCCATGCACATTCTCTCCTTATTTATTGGGTTGATTTAGGACTAATTTATATTTGATTTTGTCAAATATATTTTAATCTAAATTTGTTGGTTTTACCAACAACAATCTTGGCCATTGGATTGACATAAATCAATCTCATCCATTGATTTTATGTCACATGGATTGAGATCCATGGATCCCAAAACCCTATAAATAGAGAGGCATACCATGCTCTCTATTTTACACACAATGCTTGAAAATCATCTCTCTCTCTTTTTCTCTCTACTCGACAGCCCTCTCTCCCTCTCATGTGGTCGTCCACCATGGATGACCTAAGAGAGGTTCTCCATCGCCGCGGCATCGTTGTTATGCTGCCCGTTCTTCTGCTCGTGGATCTCCGTCTCCTTCGGTGCGCCTCACTCGTGAAGAAGACGTCGGATCTCGTGTGTCGAGATCAGAAGATCCGTCGCTTGGATCATCAACATGGATTGCGAGAAGCACACGGTTCATCCCCGCGCTCGCAAGCGTCTCCTCCGTCGGATCGGACTTGAGACAGGAGGTCTCTTCGTTTAGAGACTCGATCGCAACCACGCTTCAAGAGGTAATCCTATTACTTGTTTGTGGTTTAGACAAAACGATCCGAGAAGTGTTCTTGGATCATGTGGTTTCGTCGTAAGAAAATTTTTTAATTCCGCTGCATCGAGCAACTAATGCGACTAGTCGCTCCTCGTCGTATTCGATACGACGCTCACGCTTCCGTGATGCGCTTGAGGATCTAACCATATCCTTCAGGCACGCCATCAGGGAGAACCTCACTAAGCATATTACTTGGGAGGACTTTGTAGATGAGCTTCATGAGGAGTTCTACCCTGACCACAGGGTAGAAGAGCAGAGGAGAGAGTTTGTAGAGCTAACACATGGCTCTATGATAGCTCAAGAGTACCTGATACACTATACAGATTTTGTACTCCACTCTCCTGCAACTACAACAAACCCACGGGAGAACTTGCAGAAGTTGATCCATGGCATGAGACGGGAGGTGCATGATCGCTTATCTACTATGGTCCTCATAGTAGGCCAACATGTCGAGGTTCTTTCAATTCTCGACAAGATCGTCGCTTCAACCATTTTGCGACGATAATAGCAACTAGAAGTTCCACACATCTCCATACCTAAAGGCATGCACTGACTGATCACAATACTACATCTGCTCATCCCCTAGTACATACACACAGTCAAAGACAATGGGGAGGCGGTATCGTTCTGTAGGATACTTGTCATAGAAGGTTTGTTTTTACTTTCAACAGCCTGTTCACTTCAAAGCCTAGTGCCCATTCTTTTAAGAAGTTTAGGTGCACCTCAACAGAGTGCAAGACCCAACACTTCTTTCAGTCTCGAGGATATGATTTTTATCAAAGAGATAAGGATTCCAACGTCCACCGTCATAGATGGCATATAGTATCACATGATGAAGTTCTTCACCAGCACAACGAGGAAAGTTGAATGATGTTACCCACGAGCAGGCCCATGCCTCAGGTTCAATCATAAGAGATATGTTTTCTATAGATGGATTTTCATTCCATGCTTTGTTTGTTTGTGGCACCATAAAATCATTCTGTGTACACCATTTAGTGCTACTCTAGGAAAACCGACCATGAGCATCTCGATCAAATACTATACCAAGGGTCCAGGGAGTTAGTTGTTTGTCATCAAACATGCCATAGATAACGTAGCAGTACAGATTGGTGGGCATCTCATGCATACATTCCTCATGTTGATACAGTTGGATGAATTTGATAACATTTTGGGCATGGATTGGTTAAAGAAGCATCATGCATGCTTAGAGTGCTTTGGGAAGATAGTTGTCTTCCATATACCAGGAGTACTAACCTTTCAGTTAAATGGATGTATGTCATTGAAATAGCCAGAACCTAGAGGAGAGAGTCTAGTGGTCCACACAACGCAGAACCACTAGGTCGTTGAATTGACCTCTCCCAAGAATCTCAACTAAATTCAACAATCAACCCATAAAATAAGAATCAAATAATGCAAGTAGATAAGTGAATCAAAATTTATTATACCCTACAAATAAGTGTATAGTGGACAAGTAGGTATGGGACGAATATAGGAAGCACGGGACGTAGCAGGTATTATTTAAATGAATAAAAAAAGCAATTATGTATATACAAGTGTGCACAAAATCAATCAATGTGTATGTGGGTTTTCTATTAAATAAGATATTTTTAAAAAAAAATTAATTTTCTGATTTTTATTTCTTTCTAATTTAATAATATGTAATATATATAAAGATATATGTATATATATTAAGGTATATGAGGTATATAAATAATATGAGTAATATATGATATAATAAATATACAAAATCAGAAAATAACCAAAAAGAATAGTCCTTTTAAACTTTTTTAAGGTTTTAAATATATTCACAATGATTATAATAATTAATAATAACGTAAACTATATATAATTATAAATAGGTATATATAGGCTATATAAGGTATACTATATATAGATATAGATAAAAAATTATGTGAAATAGCCAAATTATATCTTTTTATATTTCTCTAATATGCTTCTATTTTTATAAATTTTTGAGGAATTTTAGCAATTTTTGTATTTTTATATTCAGAAATAAGGTAGAACATGGACTATTTAATAGGGTCAAAATAATTTGAGATTTAAAATCAGGAAATGGTCTTAAAAATTCTCAAAATCTATTTTAATAGGTAGAGATAAAAATATATATGTGAAATAGAAATAAATATTTTGGGGATTTTTAGAAATATTTTATATTTTTATTGTAGTAAGGGTTCGTTAATTTTAACAATTTCTTTTGAGATTTTTTAAGATTTTTGTTCTAGAGTTAGAAAATAAGTAATAGATATTATCTAATTTTTTGGAAGTTTTAGAAAAGGTTTTAATTTTTTTGTATTTTATAATCAAATAGGGAATAAAATAATTCTAAATGATTTTTAATAAATATTAAATGCATGCAAAATGTTAAATAAAAATAATAAAATGAACAAGCAACCAATCATGCACATACACTATTTTTTTGAGATTTTTTTAGAGCACATGTCCTTTTTTATATAAAGAAATGCAAAAATAAAATATAACCAAGCTAGGAGTGAATATTTGCAATTAAAATAAATGACAAGGGCACATGTGCAAAATAACCTAAAAGTTTGAATGTCAACTTGATTTTAATAGACCTAATATTAAATACAAGAATTGGGATACGCCTGCAAAATTTCACCTCACATGGGTGTCCACAAGAGGTGATCTAGCAGTAAACTGATCTGCAATATTAACAAGTACCAAGGGCATACATGTAAATAGTCCATAAAGTTTTGAACCTAATTAAATATTTACATGAATATTTATAAAATATGAAAAGGTAGAGGGTTTACTTGCAATTATCACCACTTAAGCCCTGCTAGATCAGGTTGTCATCTTTGTGTCACATGTCCGATCCCATAGCTCTCAGTAGGCATCACTCCGATTGGCTTCGATGGCCGAGATTAGATCTTGGCATGGATCTTGATTGGAAGGCTCTAAAGGGGGATTGAAGAACTCATGATGAACAGGCCGCCGATGACTTTTGATTCATCATATCTTCGCGCCCGGGCAGTATCCACTTGATCCAACAAGTGGTCTAGCATGAGGTTCCTCTATTTGCAGTAGAACGCTCCAAGGATGGAAAGGGGGCTCCGAGTGCTCAAACGAGGTCCAAGCACCTAGAGATACTATAGGAGTTCAATACTTCTCTAGAAGCCTCCTGGGATTTGCAGATCTGCAACAAATGACTCATTGGCTTGAGGGTTGCTTCCTCAGCCAAAGAGTTAAATAAAAAGGGGTGGAGAATTGAATGAAGGTGTAGCCGGTGAGTGGCGATGGAAGGATCTTCGACTCCCAGGTGCACGATGGATCTGGGGTTCCACGATGGATCTGGGGTGGATGAGACATATAGTCTATGAAGAACGCGATGGGGAGAGCGATGGGAAGAAAATTGAGGGGAGTTAACGGTTGGATCACGATGATTTCCCCAAAAGCTCAAGCTCTAGGGATTTGGGGATTTATAAAATTAAACCTAATCGGATGATAAAGTGATTAATTAAACATAGAAATTGAATCTACATCTAAGATATTACCAAAGAAGCAGAAGAAAATTGCCTCAAACCAGCCGAGGGCTGGTGAAGCTGAACGTGTCGAAGGTGGCGATGGCAATGGTCTTGACCTCCTCCTCCTTTGCTCCTCCTCATTGAAGATCAAGGGAATCTGCTCCTATCACCAGCAGGAACCCTTTAAGAAGATCTGAGGACTAAGAACAAACGAAGAGTGATCAAAATTGGAAGAATGGCAGAGAAGGATTATTAAAGGTTGGATGAGGTGTCAACTTTAATGGAGAATCTGATCGACACGATGGAGATCAGTCGCACCTGAAGATCATGCGAGATTCATAGATGTCAGGGCTCTGGAGATGTTCAAGGCATGAGGCGAATCAATCATTAGAGGCATTGGGGAAAAGTATAAAGTGGGGTGCTCAAGGTGAATGCCAAAGTAGAGGAGGCAGAGGGTAGTTGACCTAGGTCAACAGAGGGAACCCTCTGGTTGGTCCACATGGACCAATCAGAAATTCCCAAGAACAAATTGTTGGTAAAATAAAAAACAAATAGTAAACAATTTAATTAAATTTTTATAAAAACACGAAAAAATGTTATAATTTAATGTAGTATTTTCAACATATTTTATTTATTTTTATGTGGATTTTATTACAAGTTAATTTTTTACATGTAAAATATAGGTATAAATATCTGTATTTTGGTATTTTATTTTTAATTTGTAATATATATTTTATTATCTTATGCAGTTATTTTACTAATTTTGTTTATTTTTATACACATTTAGATATTTTTATTGTATTTTTCTTAGTATGTACATACACTTAATAAATTAGGTATGTATACATTATAGGTATATACAATTATATTTTACCTATGTCTTGAATTACATTATTTATTTTAATTTTATTTTGCGGTTTTATTTTAATTTATTTATGCACATATGTTTTAAATAATATATAAATTTTTATAAAAATAAAAGAACTTAAAAATACAAAGAATAAATATATTGAATAAAATATACATGTATATTGCACAATATGGGCCCAAAACCTAACTTTTGCATCTTAATTATAAATTAAATGAAACCACCATCATTAAATAACTTATTAAAAGTTAGATACAATCAAAGGCGATTTTGGTCCATTTTCATAGAGTACAAAGAAGACACATGTTTGTGAAGTTTTTATTTTAGCTTTTTATCTTGTGTGTCCTGAGCACACTATGCATTATTTTTTTATGAATTTAATTTTGTATTTTTCCTTGTATTTTTATCTATAACTTTTGAGTACAAGTTTTATTGATTTAGGGTATAAAGAATAAAGAATAAAATAGGTGCCAAATCTTAATTATTTGAACAAGAATAATTAGGGTTTTATGTATAGACTACACAATTCATCCGCCCTATCTCCCCCTACTTTACTCCTTGTCAACCAAGTCATCATGATGATTGGTTCTCGGGGTTTAGGGTCACTCAACACCTATGGTGTCTCATTTATTTTTCTTCTCTTCCATTATTCTTTTATTTTAGAATTAAACATAACAAATATATAATATTTTATACAATATTTTGTACAATTTACACAGTATTTATTTTGATAAATTAATGGCATATGCATGCATTTAGCTAGGGATTTAAGGCCAAAATAAAAGAATAAAGGAGATGAAATGGAGATTCATCACCCCCTCCCCCTCATACTTGCCTTTGCTAGTCCCTAGCAAACATTTATTTCTATAAGTGCAAAAAAAAGAAAATAAAGAAAAGAAAAATAAAGAACTTGGATTGATTTTAACTTTCAAGCTTGTCTTTGTAATATCAAAGTTTGGAGCTCAATCGAATCGTTGGATTTTTAGTTTGGTCAGAACTTGTTTGGAACTGGACTTGAAACACAATAGCCTCTAAGAACTCTGCCCATACCAGGTTAAAGCACTTCGATGTCAGACGCAATCCCTTATGACTATGAGTCTATCTTGTACAGTGGGTGTGATATATAGCTCCTCTTGGATGAAGCGATAAAAGTCAGTCTTCTCCAACATGGTGACCCTGATTCCCCAATCCAATAATGCTTTCATCGGAAATCAGGGTATGCCCTTGTAGGTTCAATTACAACCAGCTCAAGAAGAGGAAAAGAGAATGGACGGTAGCCAGTGTAGCTACCGATCCCAAGTGCTTGACTAGTGTAGCCAAGTCATTTGGTTGCAGGCTCACAGGGATACTTTGATTTTGAAGCTCAAGCATGCTTATTGAATACATGCTTCGACGGAATTGATTTTTCTTTGAGTTTTTTCCCATCTATTTCTTGGAGTTTTTTATTTTTGCATTTTGTTATATTTTAACACCATATACATCAACACTTACATAAAGACTTTTTCCTATTGAGTGATGAATGTGAAATCTGCCTCTTTAATAATGATGAATTGTAGTATAGGAGGTAGAAAAAGATTCAACAAAGACCACACACGTTTGAATGTTGTGGAATATTTTTACTTGGCAAGTCTACCAAGGTCGAACACAGGGAATGGTGATTCTTAGTTGCGTGGTTTTAAAATTAAATAAAATAATTAATTAGTGGTTGATTAATTTTTGTGTTGGGATAATATAATACAATGCAATGATGAAGATGCGATGTAAAGAATATAGACAGAGAAGATTATGCCCAGGATCTGTGATTTTAAACGTGTTAAATCCTCAAATAATATGATCAATAAGTCCTCAAAATCTATCACTGATCAAAAAGAAATTCAAATTGTAATTTATCCAATCAGACTCAAGTTTCAAGGAGGGTAATGAATTATCCTGTCAGGACTCATTGTAATTCGCTCCTCAAAAATCACTATTTAATCAGAGAAATGATAAGGAAATTAAATTCTTCCTCGATTTAGCCCCCTGCACAGATTAATTTATTGAGAATAATCCACAATGATATGAAGGGGTTAATCCAATTAAATTCCACAACTGAACTCTTGCAGAAGATATCTTTAATTTCTCAAAGAAAATGTAGCGCAGATATGTCAAAATTAGCGTGCATTTGTCAAAAGAGATCCTCAAATAATAATTATCAATAAACAACCTCAGATTTGTCCACAAACTATGCTAAGCGATAGAGCATGAAAAGAGCTTCAAAATGACTTATTATATGCTAAAAATGAAGTTCGTATGCGAAAGATGTGCTAAAATGAAATTGTCAGGGCTAAAATGTAAATAAAATAATGTTTTTCTATCAAAAGGACCCTTGAGGGGCTTATCTGTAATTTCACAAAGCTTGAGGGGCCCCTATGCAATTTACCCCTGGCGGGTTATATCTGCAATATCTGAGATTTCCGGAGGCTTTGATGCAATTTTCCCCAAGCGCATGTGGGTGCGCCCGGAGGCTTGGAGGCGAGGCGGAGGCTCGGGGGCCCCGAGCCTGAGGTTCGGGCCCGTGCCCGAGGTTTGGAAGGAGCTTTGGAGACCAGACCTGAGGCTCAAATAACAAACCTAGAGGCTCAGGACGTGGGCAACGCGGCTCAATTAGAGACGTTTGATCAAGGCCTCGCCCTTGATCCAACGGTTGTTGGAGGGCGGTGATACGGGCTCGAGGGGGAACCAGTGGCGGGCGTCGTGCAAAGGAGCTCAGTCTCAGGTGAGACACACCCGAGGCAAAGCTGCAGCGGCCGGAGGCGAGGCAATGGTCGTACGTTAAGGATATGGTTAGATCCTTAAGCGCATCACGGAAGCATGAGCATCGTATCGAATACGACGAAGAACGACTAGTCGCACTAGTTGTTCTATGCAGCAGAATTAAAAAAAAATTCATGCGACGAAACCACATGATCCAAGAACACTTATCGGATCGTTTCGTCTAAACCACAAACAAGTAATAGGATTACCTCTTGAAGCGTGGTTGCGATCGAGTCTCTAAACGAAGAGACCTCCTGTCTCAAGTCCGATCCGACGGAGGAGACACTTGCTAGCGCGGGGATGAATCGTGTGCTTCTCGCAATCCATGTTGATGATCCAAGCGGCGGATCTCCTGATCTCGACACACGAGATCTGACGACTTCTTCACGAGAGAGGCGCACCGAAGGAGACGGTGATCCACGAGCAAACGATCGGGTAGCATAACGACGACGCTGCGGCGATGGAGACTCTCTAGGGCAACCATGGTGGACGGCCATGAGAGAGGATGAGAGAGGATGTGTGGGAAGAGAAGAGAGAGAGAGAGAGAGATGTGCTTCAATAGCATTGCCCTTGAGAGCATGGTATGCCTCTCTTTTTATAGAGTTTTGGGATCCATGGATCTCAATCCATGGGACATATAAAATCAATGGATGAGATTGATTCATGTCTAATCCAATGGTAAAGATTGTTGTTGGTAAAAACCAACAACTAATAATCTAATTTAAATCAAATATATTTGACACATCAAATATAATTCAATCCTAAATTAGAAAAAGCAATTAAGGAGAGATTAGCATGGAGATCACTCCCCATAAGGAAGGGGGGACGGCTACCACATTCCTTGTGGGAATGTGTAGCCGTCCACCATCTCCTTATGGTGGAGGCAATCTCATGCAATATCATGAGATTGCATATCTCCATGGATTTCTCCCATAATCTCCAACTTGTGATTTATTCTTCAAAAATAATTCATAATTAATTTTTAAAATATTGCAATCTTGCCATTGGAAAATTGTGAATCACATTCACAACCCAAAACTAAATATAATTTACATTTTCAATTAATTACACAAAGTGTATCCAATACACATCAATAATTAATTAAAAAATATAAATTATAATTAGCTCTCTCTAATACATTATAAATCACATTTATAATATATTATGAATAATATGGATAGTGCTATCTACTTTATTCATATTTATGATAATTAAATCACATTTAATCATCTTGGATCTCTATTCTCACGTGTCCAAATAATATGAATCACATTCACATTATTCACATCTTTGATAATCAAATCACATTTAATTATCTAAGATAACTCTCCTTATAATATGAATCAAATTCATATTATTCACGATAATTAAATCACATTTAATTATCCATTTTCTCAATACTCGGATACATATATCAACAATAGAACTATCCATGAACTCTTTCAAGGATAATGCATTTTCTCCGTGAATGCTTGGAGATAAGGGCAAGGCGATTGTATTGTTCCACGTATAGTAACTTGGATATTTAGATCACATCTCAAATCTAGATCTCGGGCCTCCCATAGATGCTTGATTAAATCAAGACCGCAAATCTAATCTTCTCTTTGAATCTGAATCACATTCAAATCAATGTCCAATATTTGGACTAAGATCAGATTACTTCTCTACTAAGAGGAGTCACTAAAATCCAGACCCGTTTCATCACTCCCTAGGAAGGGAAGCGTCATGGTTATACAATCATTTATGATCACATCACTCTCAGGTATTCCCAATACCTGTACATCCTGCATACTAGAAGACTCAAAATAAACCTGAAGTATAAGATCAATTTTACATTGTCTGCTTCAGAGTTTTATCATTAAGTTTCTCATTCGATCATTGGGAGTTGGTATCGATCATATACTTTCCAAAACATATATCATACCTAGGTTTTGATCATATACTTTCCAAAATTATATATCAAACCTACAAATTCAGTCAAGCTTCCAAAGCGAGACGACCATGCACGGAATTTGATTCTTCACAATATCTCATGAGTGAGCTCATGTCTTCCGGTTCAGTAATGAACCTGTATGATCCCTTTGAGAGATCGTATTACTCATATGCCCTTATATGCATACCAGCGTGCCAGTGTATAAACCTTGATTAGGTCATCAACCTATTGGTCTACCAAATGTACATACTCAGACATATAGTAACACATCTGTCTCCGGTCAGAGGATGCGTGCCTATATCACGACAGTATACGATATAGGACTTAGGTTATCTCAATCTCATTAAGTCAACTCTTTGACCTAACTTATCTAACACCGCCGAATCTATATTCATATGTAGAGGACCTGCATCAAGAGGTCGGTTAGATATTAGCCTTTAGAGAAAGGATTGCCATCTCCTTCTTAGGCTGGAGATCATCTCTTAATAATCATTTGACGATGCTCGATGAGTCCTCAATCTAACTCTTTATATATTCATCCAAGCACCAACCTCTATGATTCAATACTTGAATCAACAACTGTATGATCATCAAGATGGCCATGGTACATATCCCTAATTGTACTAAGGGACCTATTATGCAAATTTTTTTTCTTCATTTCAGATCAAGGAATGATATTTGCAATGACATTTATTGCATAATGGCTCGCCGTGGGCTCGCATTTCCAACAATCTCCCACTACTCGAAAGAGCCTTTAATGGGCTAATCATTTAAACCCACACTCATGTGACAATCATAGGCTATTTAGAAAATAGCTATGTAAGTTGATCAGTCACTCTATTCCCAAGAGACTACGCCAAGTCCTTTTACGGCACTTGCATATCCCCTAGTAACAGTGCTCGCGTCCAATGCGAATGTTGCATCTTATGCAACCAATACTCAATTTTTTTTATAGTATTCTTGACACTATAGCTCGATAATTATTATAACCAGTATGCCTATAATCCTTATCAGAATACCTTTATTCCTAGAGATCTCTATCTCCTAAGGTATCTACATTTAAGACCCTTATACATCACTATCTACAATGTCTTAAACTTTTGAAGATAAGACTTTGAGATCACTACCTCTAAGTTTCATCATCTTTGAAGATATTGTTATTACTGCAATCAAGTGTTTTATTCCATAGTAGGATTAGTAATAGATTATTACTCCCACTGCATGGCAGACATCTGGTTCTTTTGCACATCTAGCATATACTCAGCTTCTCCTAACAGATGCACAAGTGCAAGCAGTTCTAGCATTCACTTCCTCAACTCTCTGAGGTGTTATCCCTTTAGAAAGGTCATTACCATATCTTAAGGGAAGGAAGCCTTTCTTGGAATTTTCCAAAAAATGGAATAATTCCAAGGTGTACTACTAATGTGACGGTCCCAATACCCTCTTCTCTTTCCTTCTGAACGACTTCAGAACTAAGATCTAAGAGGTATCCTTGGTCATATCTCAAGGTATGTAATAACCAAATTATAAAACACTTATTATTATCCTTATATCAATCCAAATGATTAGAATAATATCTACATTTAGCACGATGAACACAATGGCACTCCCACTAAGCTTCACATGGTTCATCAAGATTTTATCTGAAATCATAACATTTATAATTTCATCAAATCTTATGTTCCAACTATAAGAAGCTTATTTGAGTCCAAAGATGGAGTTCTTTAGCTTGCACACCTTGCTTTCCTCAACCATGAAGCCCTGGGGCTACTTCATATGAATATCCTCAGAGAGGTATTCATAGAGGAATGCAATCTTGACTCGCATCATGAAGATGTCATAGATAAGTTGTGTAGCTATAGTTAGCAATATTCTGATGGGTTAAAGCATGGTCAATGGAGAGCAAGTCTCATCGCAAGTGATGTCTTCTCTTCGGTGTGTAGCTCATGGCTACGAACCGTTCTTTGAAGGACTGTACCTTCTCATCAAGTTCCCTCTTTCTCTTAAAGATCCATTTACACCATAATGGGTCTTACCCATATAGTTGGATCCTCGAGAATCTATATACAACATCTGTATATGAAGTCTACTTTAGACTTTATTGCTAACATCCATCTTTCCATGATATGATCTTTAGAAGCATCATCACATGAAGTCAGATCATTGTCAGGTTCAACTGACACATGGAATCCATCCTCAAACTTATTTGAAGAGGTATTGATGTTTCATCTTTAATTGTCTATTAAGTTTCCGATTTCAGGAGCCTCATTATCTTCTCGAGATTAAATGAGTTCCTTTACTTCATTTTCATCTTGAATCTCAAGAGAGTCATCCTCTAAGAATCACATTCTCAGATATGAGATCCTTTAAGAATCTCAAGGTCATAAAGTAGTTATCCAATACCATCCTTTATTTTCCTAATGAAGTAGTACTCTCCAGTGCCAGATTCCATATTAATCACATGGAACCTTATTAAGGATATATATAATGTAGTCTCTACCACATATATATATATATATGCCTGGAAACTAAGAGATAATTATGCTAAGATTAATCATTGATCAAATCATGTCACACATGATCAATTGTATCTCTCTACAACTCTATTGAGTTAAGGTTCATTAGGAGGATTGAGATAGGAATGATATTCACATCTCCATAAGGTATTCCTTGAATTCATCTAATAGGTACAAGCTACTTTGGTTAGATCAAATTCATTTCATCTTCCTTCAAACTTTGGTTCTAAATCAAAATTGTGAAATCTTTGAACATTTTAAAGTTTTCTAAGTGAAGAGAAGAAATCTCATATCACAAATAATCATCAATAGATATCACATATCCATAATGTTTGCTATGATATAGATGATTCACATACATCAATATGTATGAGATCCTGAATACCTTGACATCTTACACCTTTCCCAAAGAAGGGTGTATTGGACATTTTACTTTGAATACAATATTCATAAGTATGGAAGTTTTGAAATTTTAGACATTCTAAAGTTTCATCTCTTACTTGTCCATTGATCTCATCAATAGATATATGTCCAAAACATGATGTCAGATCATTGTCAAATGATCTTTATCCTCCTATTGATATTTAAAGGTTTAATTTTCAGTATTAGATATCTAATGAACCATTCATTAATTTTCTAATTTAGTGGAGTCCACTAGATGTTAGATTACTATCTGAAATATCCCCATCATAACTCTTTTTGATAGGTCTATTTCAGAATTCATGCTTATTCCCAGCATTTAGAAATAAACTATGAGTGTATTCTAATATCCATGTCATAGAGACATTCTCTAAGAGTAAGGGATCTCCCACTGAAAATATGAAGTATATTCATCTGGTGGAAATTGTTGCAACAATTGCATCACTTCCAACATGGATGACCATTAACCTTAAGATCAAATTTCTAATATTCTAATACAGATGCAACCAATTGCAAGTGTCATTAGAAGATTGAGATACAATTATTAGACTTTATCTTATCAAAATAAGTAAGTCAATATCAATGATTATATGTAGATTATTCTAATGTACTATCCGATTCCTTATCTAAGGATTCTAGATAGATTTGATAGTCATACTATCAACACATCAACTTATTGCAATATTGGCATTCATCCAACTCTTTGGATGTCATATGTAAGTCACAGAAGTACAGTCAACTCTTTGACTATACTTCTTACTTGGGTCCAACCCATGCTTCCACTGCGCTCCCTTTATCTATAAGCAACCATTGCTCAAGACAAAGGATTTCTTATGTTAAAATCAAAAATTTCAATATAAGAGTATTTCAACATTTATACATGCTTCATTCAATTCATACAATATGAATATTATGAAGCTTCATGAATGACTAGAGTATAGATAGTAGAATGATGACACTCATCGTATCTACATTCATTTAAACTCTTAAAACTTAGGTTCAGGTAAGTACTCAAACAATTTGAATACATCATCTCCTATAGAGCCATTCTGCATAATGTAGAGAATCATGTCATTCATTATTATATGTTGAGAGCACATATGTATGCCAGAACATCTTCTTAGATTTTATAAGGATTATTTGATAATTATGATCATTACCGACATGTCACTTCAAAAGTACATTCGATGAGATCAAGACTTATAGAAACATACAAACCCTAGGGTTTTAGTCCTATTGTCTATTTAATTATCATTCCTCATTATTATGAGGAAACTTGCACATTGCAACCACATACATTATGTGTCCAATTGCAAGTACAATATCTGGATCGTGGGTCCAATCCATGATATTCTACTGGTTATTATTGAGTATAACATTGAGTGAGATTAAAGAAAATTTATCTGAAATAAGAAATTTGCATAAACATATATAAATATATAATTTACTTTGATTTAGGAATTTTTATATCAAAGGTGTCTTGCCTTGTCAACATTGAAAGCTCATTCCCTTAATCACTTTCAATGTATGAGATATACTTACCATCATATCTCAGCAAGATCTGGGATCTCCTTCCTTATCTTTGTTACATCCTAATAATATGAGAACCTGTAACTCAGATAAGAAGAATCGAGAACACATTCCACCTTGCAAGTCCAAGTTGCATCTCCCAATTCTGTCTTTAACACCCGTGCCCACGACCCCTAAGGTGATGTTGACCCGTGATTAATTGAACCAATCGTCAATAGGACTACAACTCGCTATGCGCAATCCAATAGCACCCCAATAATATGAGGACCCGATATTGGGGTCACTATGCATACGTCCTTACTCTTTCGAGAAGCAAAGAGCCCGTTCCGAATGGATCATATGCAGGAGCTGTCACTTCGGACAGGCGTCTCCTACATACAATATCTGGCGACGGAACCCTTCGCCTTGACGGGAGACCATGGATGTCACTTATGTGATCCTCCACCTCATATTCAAATTTCAATTAATTATCATGAATCATATTCACATAATTAATTCTTCCAAGGGAAACAATAACACTATTCATAATAGAGTATTTAAATTTGGATATAATTAACTTAATCATATTAAATTAATTTTCAATCCAATTCAATCAACAATCTTGATTTTACTTGAATATATGGTATTATCTCAAAATACGTATCAATTCGAATTTTAATAATTAGAAAAATACATCATAATCTCTCAGGCATCATTCGTTCCCTACCCGTTGTCATGGCCAGTACCGGCGGGAGTGGGACGGACCGCATCCGGTGCAACCTGCTACCCCAGTGATCCCCGACTAGACACCATATCCGTCTCGGGAAAAAATAATGCCGAGTCAATCACTTTGTACTTGAGATGATCATCGGTTCTTCAACCTAAATTATACCATATAGTAATAATCAAAATATTTTTTATTATAAGGAAATTTTGTAGACAAAATCCCAATCCTTCTTAAGCAAGGAGTTTGATGACTGTGTTTTCAATTATGATCTAGATCAAATCTAATCAATTTATTGGTTGAGGCCAAGTCAATTAAGGAAATAATCATCATTAAATATTTCTCAAATATTTTCCATAATTATTTCATGAAATTAACAATTAATTTCACTAATTGACAATCACATGGTTCTTGATTAGGACTGTAATTTCAGCAGTGACCCCTACTTACTAAAATTAGCATATCTAAAATCAATTTAAATCCAAATTAGACAAAATAAATTTTTAAAGATTGCTAATTTGATTTAGGACATAACCTATGTGATATTTCACGCATTTCGAGGTGAATCAATACAGTAATTAACTCATTAATCATGTTAAGATTCGCAGTTCCCGCAACAGTGAACACATGTTCATTAAAACAACCATATCTCGAGCAAACGGAATCCAAATTACGTAAACTCAGACCCTATAGTTTCCTTATTTAATGAGGAACAAAATACAAGTTTTATTTTTGTGTTAAAATAATTTAAACAGGCACGAAAATAATCACTAACAGAGATGCAAAAATGAAATGCGATAAAACTTTCGCAATCCTAACGAACCCAAGTCGCCTTCGGTTTTATGGATCGTATCCAAAAACTTCGACCAAAGGCTCTGATACCAATTGAAGGATACGGTTAGATCCTTAAGTCCATCACGGAAGCGTGAGAATCGTATCGAATAAGACGAAGAACGACTGGTCGCACTAGTTGTTCTATGCAGCGGAATTTCAAAAATTTTCATGCGACGAAACCACATGATCCAAGAACACATCTTGGATCATTTCATCTAAACCACAAATAAGTAATACGATTACCTCTTGAAGCGTGGTTGCGATCGAGTCTCTAAACGAAGAGACCTCCTGTCTCAAGTCCGGTCCGACGGAGGAGATGCTTGCAAGCGCGGGGATGAATCGCGTGCTTCTCCAATCCATGTTGATGATCCAAGCGGCGGATCTCCTGATCTCAACATACGAGATCCGACATCTTCTTCACGAGCGAGGTGCACCGAAGGAGATGGAGATCCACGAGCAAACGATCAAGTAGCATAACGACGACGCTGCGGCGATGTAGACTCTCTCTAGGGCATCCATGGTGGATGGCCATGAGAGAGGATGAGAGAGGGCGTGTGGGAAGAGAAGAGAGAGAGAGAGATGTGCTTCAATAGCATTGCCCTTGAGAGCATGGTATGCATCTCTATTTATAGGATTTTGGGATCCATTGATCTCAATCCATGGGACATATAACATCAATGGATGAGATTGATTCATGTCTAATCCAATGGTTAAGATTGTTGTTGGTAAAAATCAACAACTAATAATCTAATTTAAATCAAATATATCTGACACATCAAATATAATTTAATACTAAATTAGATCAAGCAATTAAGGAGAGATTAGCATGGAGATCACTCCCCATAAGGAAAGGGGGGGACGGCTACCACATTCCTTGTGGGAATGTGTAGCCGTACACCATCTCCTTATGGTGGAGGCAATCTCATGCAATATCATGAGATTGCATATCTCCATGGATTTCTCCCATAATCTCAAACAACTTTTGTTGTGATTTATTCTTCAAAAATAATTCATAACTAATTTTTAGAATATTCCAATCTTGCCATTGGAAAATTGTGAATCACATTCACAACCAAAAACAAAATATAATTTACATTTTCAATTAATTACACAATGTGTATCCAATACACATTAATAATTAATAAACAAATATAAATTAAAATTCGCTCTCTCTAATACATTATAAATCACATTTATAATATATTATGAGTAATATGGATAGTGCTACCCACTTTATTCATATCCATGATAAATAAATCACATTTAATTATCTTGGATCTCGATTCTCATGCGCCCAAATAATATGAATCACATTCACATTATTCACATCTTTGATAATCAAATCACATTTAATTATCTAAGATAACTCTCCTTATAATATGAATCAAATTCATATTATTCATGATAATTAAATCACATTTAATTATCCATTTTCTCAATGCTCGGATACATATATCAACAATAGAATTATCCATGAACTCTTTCAAGGATAATACACTTTCTCCACGAATGCTTGGAGATAAGGACAGGGTCATTGTATTGTTCCACGTATAATGACTTCGATATTGAGATCACATCTCAAATCCAGATCTCGGGCCTCCCATAGATGCTTGATTAAATCAAGATCGTAAATCTAATCATCTCATCGAATCTGAATCACATTCAGATCAATGTCCAATATTTGGACTAAGATCAGATTACTTCTCTACTTAAAGCAGTCACTAAAACCCAGACCCGTTTCATCACTCCCTAGGAATGGAAGCGTCATGGTTATACAATCATTTATGATCACATCACCCTCAAGTATTCCCAATACCTGTACATCCTGCATACTGGAAGACTCAGAGTAAACCTGAAGTATAATATCAATTTTACATTGTCTAGTTCAGAGTTTTATCATTAAGTTTCTCATTCGATCATTGGGAGTTGGTATCGATCATATACTTTCCAAAAGCATATATCATACCTAAGTCTTGATCATATACTTTCCAAAAGTATATACCAAACCTACAAATTCAATCAAGCTTCCAAAGCGAGATGACCGTGCACGGAATTTGATTCTTCCCAATATCTCATGAATGAGCTCATGTCTTCCGGTTCAGTAATGAACCTGTATGATCCCTTTGAGAGATCGTATTACTCATATGCCCTTATATGCACACTAGTGCATCGGTGTATAAACCTTGATTAGGTCATCAACCTATTGGTCTGCCAAATGTACATACTCATACATATAGTAACGCATCTGTCTCCGGTCAGAGGATGTGTGCCTATATCATGAAAGTATACGATATAGGACTTTGGTTATCTCGATCTCGTTAAGTCAACTCTTTGACCTAACTTATCTAACACCTTCGAATCTCTATTCCTATGCAGAGGACATGCATCAAGAGGACAGTTAGATATCAGCCTTTAGAGAAAGGATTGCCATCTCCTTCTCAGGCTGGAGATCATCTCTTAATAATCATTTGACGGTGCTCGATGAGTCATCAATCTAACTCTTTAGATATCATCCAAGCACAAGCCTCTATGATTCAATACTTGAATCAACAGCTGTATGAATATCAAGATGGCCATGGTACATAACCCTAATTGTACTAAGGGACCTATTATGCAAATTATTTATTCTTCATTTCAGATTTGGGAATGATATTTGCAATAACATTTATTTCATAATGGCTCCCCGTGGGCTCGCATGTCCAACAGGGCGATGTGCGTGCAACGAGGGACGGCCAAGTCTGCAGCTGGAGCGTGCGAATAGCGGTGGCCGATGGTACCACCCCACCGAGAGTTGGGGCACAGAGTCGCAGCCGGTGGCAGAGAAGACCTGGCGGAGGGGAGATGCTGGAGACCTCGACCGACACACGGCCGAGCTGGAGCCAAGACTGGTGGCAAGGGTGGAGGAACTAGAAAGGCGTGCGATGCGCGACGTGGGACGTAGCGGCAACCCAGCGAAGTGGAGGTGATGGTGTTGGTGCTCGGGGGTGACAGTGGCGGCTGAGCTTGGGCGGCAGAGATGCGGAGGAGCGGGGGCTCCGTCGATGGGTGTGTAGAGGTGCGAGGCAGGGTAGCGTCATTTTCCTGCAAAGGGTTAGACCAAACCAAGAACAAGGGGCGGAGCTTTGAGCTTGGGAGGTTGATGAGATAGGTACCGCCAGAGGCGAGTTGTGTGGATAGGGGTGAAGAGCGCAAAAACGGCACTGCTCCAGTAGTCTTCGCTTCAATCGACATGGCGGAGGACGTCGAGAGGCTTCGCAGATCCGATGATGGAACTGCAACAAGGCTACCACGCCTTGGATCACGCTGTGATGGGGGTTGCCGCTGTCACTGGCCAAGTTGGAGGAAGGGCGGATGAAGAGGATGGTCGATTAGGTGTACCCTTTATAGGAGGAGGAGGAGGAGAACGGCCGTAGGTGGTGTGTGTAACAGCGGGAAAGAGGTCGGAGTAATGAGTATGGCAGAGGCGTTGCAGGAAGGACGGGGAGGGAAATGGCTGGATGTGGAAAAGGCATAGGTCACGTGCTGGGCACGTGACCTGGGGTGGCTTGTAGAGAGAGAATGTGGGTGCCACGTGGCACGCCCAGGAGCTGCCACGTGGCATCCAAAAAATTCAAAATTAAAAAGGTAGAAGAAAATAAAAAAAGAAATAGGAGGCGACTCGGATCGAAAAATTTCCTTCATAAAAGTTGTTCGTTTCGATGAGATATACAACTTTCATGAAGGACCCGTGAGCAAAAGAGGTCATCTGTGTGAATTGGACTTTTGGTGGTTCGCCATGTGTATAGAAAAACGATTTTTTGGGGTTTTGTAATTTTTTTGGTGGTTTTAAAGAGAATAAAAATTCTAGAAAAATATGATAAAATAAAGAAAATTAATTACACACTAATCTAGTTTTTTATTTTAAATAAATAAGAAAATTGGAGAATAAAATAGAAGTATGAAACACACAATTTTTGTACAGACTTGCAACGGACACTTGGACTCAGTCAGTTTCTTTGATTTCAGTTTTAATCTGGAATTGGATTTTTCTGTTGCTTAATAAAACCTTCATCAACGAATACAATTAAGAAGAAATAAAATTAATAGGGATAATTATGTACATAAAAACTCAAGTCAAAAATAGCAAAAAGTTAAAATGCGCAAAAGAGGCCCAAAACCCATCTTTCACATATGAGTTTCGAATTTTACGAAACTGGTCTTGTTTTGAAGGTATTTGAAAATGGAGTACTTAAAAGTGAGTAGACCAAAAACGGACGTTGTATAAGGGAGATATGCTCGTTTTAGTCCGTCAGATGGGAAATTAGACTTTGAGATTATTTGACACTTATTTGAGTTAGTAATTTTTTATTTTTTATATAATAATATTAGTAATATCTACACAATGGAGGTGGTTTGGGGTCAATCGAAGATAGGATTAATTAACTAAAAATATGAGAAGTTAGTGGCTTTTTGGGCTACTTTACAATTGGAATTTTTAATACAATTATGTATAATGAAATGCAAATATTATTTACACTTGTATGAATGCTAATTATGCTTTATTAATGATTAAATGCAAATGATTTGTGGGGAACAGAGCCTAATAAATCAATTTTAGCATGATGAATACGAGATTCATCATACCCCTATACTTAAACCATGCTCGTCCCCGAGCATCAGTGAATGAATGACTTGGTTGAATACCTCCCTGACTGTGCATGTGAATTTTCAAGGCTCAATTCATAGAAGACCCTTAACTTGAGTGATCCTAAAATTCTGGGCTCAACCATGCTTTACATAGAAGGAACCCAACTTTTCTAATTTTCAGACTCTCTGTTTGTACATATAATATAAGGATATGATTTTTAGTGTACTGCATTCATGAGAGTCAAGTCAAGACATCACCCAAAGATCCAATCCAAGAGACTATCCTCTAGACCTAATCCTCAACACTAGGGAATAAGTCTATTCTTGCTTCAATAATCTGTCAGACTTGAAAGTGTAGATGGATGTGTTGGACATGCGAGCCCACAACGAGCCATTATGCAATAAATGTTATTGCAAATATCATTCCTTGATCTGAAATGAAGAATAGATAATTTGCATAATAGGTTCCCTAGTACAATTATGGTTATGTACCATTGGCCATCTTAATGATCATACAGCTGTTGATTCAATTATTGAATCATAAAGGCCTGGAGCTTGGATGAATATCTAATGAGTTAGATTGAGGACTCATCAAGCACCATCAAATGATTGTTAAGAGATGATCTCCAGCCTGAGTAGGAGATGGTAATCCTTTCTCAGTTAGGCTAATATCTGACCGACCTCTTGATACAGGTCCTCTGCATAGGAATAGAGATTCTGAGGTGTCAGATTAGTTAGGTCAAAGAGTTGACTTAATGAGATTGAGATAACCAAAGTCTTATATCGTATGCTATCATGATATAGGCATGCATCCTCTGACCGGAGACAGATGTGTTACTATATGCCTGAGTATGTATATTTGGCAGACTAATAGGTTGATGGCCTAATCAAGGTATATACACAGGCACGCTGGTGTGCATGCAAGGGCATATGAGTAATACGATCTCTCAAAGGGATCATATAGGTTCATTACTGAACTGGAAGACATGAGCTCACTCATGAGATATTGGGAAGAATCAAATTCCGTGCACGGTCGTCTCACTTTAGAAGCTAGATTGAATTTGTAGATTTGATATATACTTTTGGAAAGTATATGATCAAGACCTAGGTATGATATATGCTTTTGGAAAGTATATGATCCACACTGACTCCCAATGATCGAATAAGAAACTTAATGATAAATCTCTGAAGTAGGCAATGTAAAATTGATCTTATAATTCAAGTTTATTCTGAGTCTTCCAGTATGCAGGATGTACAGGTATTGGGAATACCTAAGGGTGATGTGATCATAAACGATTGTATAACCATGACGCTTCCATTCCTATGGAGTGATGAAACGGGTCTGGATTTTAGTGACTCCTCTCAGTAGAGAAGTAATCTGATCTTAGTACAAATATTGGACATTGATCTGAATGTGATTCAGATTCAATGAGAAGATTAGATTTGCGGTCCTGATTTATTCAAGCATTTATGGGAGGCCTGAGATCTGGATTTGAGATATGATCTCAATATCCAAGTCACTATACGTGGAACAATACAATCGCCATGTCCTTATCTCCAAGTATTCGTGGAGTAAGCGCATTATCCTTGAAAGAGTTCATGGATAATTCGATTGTTGATATATGTATCCGAGCATTGAGAAAATGGATAATTAAATGTGATTTAATTATCATGAATAATATGAATTTGATTCATATTATAAGGAGATTTATCCTAGATAATTAAATGTTATTTAATTATCAAAGATGTAAATAAAGTGAATGTGATTCATATTATTTGGGAACAAGAGAAAAGAGATCCAAAATGATTAAATGTGATTTAATTATCATGGATATGAATAATGTGGATAGGACTATCCATATTAATCATATATATTATAAATGTGATTTATAATATATAAGAGAGAGCTATTTATAATTTACATTTGTTAATTAAATGTTGATGTGAATTGGATTCACATTGAACATTAATTGAAAATGTAATTCACATTTCATTTTGGATTGTGAATGTGATTCACAATTTTCCAATGGCAAGATTGCAATATTTAAAAATAATTATGAATTATTTTGTTGAATAATTTACAACAAGTGTTGATGTAAATCTTGGAGATTTTCAAGGAGTAATGCAATCCCATGAGATTGCTTAAGATTACATATCAAAGATATATGGTGGACAGCCACCAACTCCTATAAGGAAAAGGTTGTCGTCCCCCTATAATCATGGATTGGTGTAATCTCTACTCCTTGATCTTCATATGAAGTTGATTTAATTTTAGGATTGTTTTATATTGATTTATAAATATATAATTAATCTAAATTAAATTAATTGTTGTTGATTTTTTCCAACAACAATCTTGACCATTGGATTAGATATAAATCAATCTCATCCATTGATTTTATATGTCCCATGGATTGAGATCCATGGATCCCAAAATCCTATAAATAGAGAGGCATACCATGCTCTCTAGAGGGACATGCTATTGTAGCACATCCCTCTCTCTCTTTCTCTCTACACGTCTACTCTCTCTCTCCCTCTCATCTGGTCGTCCACCATGGATGTCCTAGAGGGAGTCTCCATCGCCGCAGCGTCATCGTTATGCTTCCCGATCATCTGCTCGTGGATCTCTGTCTCCTTCGCTGCACCTCGCTTAAGAAGAAGACATCGGATCTTGTGTGTCGAGATCAGGAGATACGCCGCTTGGATTATCAACATGGATTGCGAGAAGCACGCGATTCATCCCCGCGCTCGCAAGCGTCTCCTCCGTTGGATCGGACTTGAGACAGGAGGTCTCTTCGTTTAGAGACTCGATCGCAACCACGCTTCAAGAGGTAATCCTATTACTTTTTTGTGGTTTAGACGAAACGATCCAAGAAGTGTTCTTGGATCATGTGGTTTCGTCGCATGAAAAAATTTTAAAATTCGTTGCATCGAGCAAACTAGTGCGACTAGTCGCTCCTCATCGTATTCGATACGACGCTCACGCTTCCGTGATGTGCTTAAGGATCTAACCATATCCTTCAGGATGGCCAGATGATGGAGGTATAGGGTTGTGTCTAATTTTCTCTCCCTCATATTGGAACAAGGTGTCTCTTGAGTGCCTTTTTACTCAAAACAATTAGATTTTTAGTTTGTTGATCAGTGTGTCCATCAAGAGAATTTGGAGTTGTCTGCACTTGTTTTTCTAGGAGTACACCAGGGTGTGTCTCTTTTGAGTATCTAAGATACCTTCGACACCCAGACTTGTATCGCTTACGATGCAGAGCCCTTTTATGGTGTCAGCTCAACTCCTTGGTCCTAATTAGCGCTCGGTCCAAGTGGACACTTTGAAAATGTTTCGGAGCGCTCACCATTGGTGGAAGCTCATTTAGAATTTGACTTTGGATGATAGAGATTTTCTTTGACATTTCTTCTTTTTTTTTCTTTTGTTGGCTAGCTCCGCTGCTTTTATCAAAAGTTGGCGCACACTGATCAACAATTTCCATTAAGTTTCATCACACCCTGGCACATAGGTAGATATCAAAGAGATAGCATATGAACTTGTTCACATACTGGTTATGATTTTTCTAACAATCAGGTTTTCTGAAGCCTTCATTAACTTTATCCCATCCTCGAATATTATTAATTGGGTCTAAACTCAAATCTCTAGTCCTAGTTCCCCAAGTGATATCTCAACTCATCTCATCAATAATGTAGTTGTGAAAGTGATTGTGCTGATCATATTCTTTTGAAGGTAGAGATGAAGAGTGCAATATAGCGCTCAAATCTTTCAAACCAGCGAAGTGTGGATAATTAAGTTCAAAACCCTAATGACTAAGGCTGGCTAACTCAGAATCTCAAGATTTCATAAATCAAGTGTCCTCAAAAATCCTCAAGCCTTGAGTGATAGTGAATGTGTCAGGAACCCCTCTAATGGTCTAGTGGTAGAAGCAGTGGCTCCCACTTTAAAGGACCAGGGTTCGAATCCTACTAGTAAATAAATAAATAAATAAGTAGTGAATGTGTCAGGAATATATCAACTAAGGAATGCATGAGATGCTTAATGAAATGCAAGACCATGAGTGATTTTTTTATGCCAAAAGTTTTATTTTATTCTTTTGCTTTTTTTTGAAAAAAAAGGTAGTATATACATAATATACACTACTTGTATCCATCCCTTATGTTAGATAAAAATGATTAAAGTACGAGTTATGGATAAAGTAGATAGAATATATACAAACACACCCCCCCCCATACTTAGCATGTGCTATGTCCTCATGGCACAAAGTGAAATGTAGACATAGATCGTACTAAGTATAGATGAGGCAAAAATAAAAAGAGGAGAAATGATGTATAAGGAATGGTACCAGTCCCCCTATACTTAGGCTCAGGTCAGCCTAAATATGATCAGATTAATACAGATGGGGAACCGGGTAGATTTACGGATGTATAAGATCAAGGAGGTTTGCGACGGACCTTCTTGCGGGAGTATGGAGGGAGATAGTATGGAGATGTGGAGGGCGAGGAAGAGGGGCCTGATGAAGAAGACCAGACATCGTCGGAGCCGTCCTCAAGAGAATAGTAGTCACATGCAGAGGATTTCCAACTACTGTCGATCAGAGGTAAGTGCCCTAAGATCAGAGTTGTACCTATTGCACTTACTTGATGAACCACTTCAGTACCAGGTGAGGACTCGTCATAAATCACCTGGTTTATAAGATCAAAGGTGACTCTCTTGGTTAGCTTGTTTCCTTGAGAAGTATTGGGAGGAAGTTGGACAGTCTTCATCTCCCTGTCTTGAGTAACCGATGTGGCATTCGTGAGTTCCTCATCAGATGAATCCTCGTAAAAGTCAACCAATTCTTGTAGTGTCATATGTTGCTTCGGTCGAGTGAGATTGTCCCTACTAGGTCTGTGTGTTATGGCTGGGGTGGTTGATGTCACTTCCGGATGATCGTGAATTTTGGTGACATCAGATGTTTCCAGAGTCGGTTCCTTATATGGTTCAAGTATCTCATGAATTACTACTGACTCGAAAGCAGGACCACTTAAATAATTATGACGTTCTCAGAAATATGGTCAAATTCTTCATAAGCTCCAAAATCTTGATTTTTCCTAGGAGCAGTGATAGGGTGGTGCGAATCTGAGGTTTGTCCAATAGTCAGTCGTTCAGGTGACTCTCCTAGGGTTTGTATCTGTGTGCCATGGAGATTTCTGATAATGTGAAATATTTGTCTCCTGCTTACAACTGTCGGTTTCAAGTTTGTTTTCCTCAGAGCAGGTCATGTTATTGGGGGTTTGTTCATTATGATCCGAGTCTGGGAACTTAATTTCCTGAGTCTCACAATCGATGACCGCCTAAGCGGAGGCTAAGAACATCTTTCATAAAATAATAGGAGACTCAGACAATCTTCTGGGGTGCTCAATGTCAAAGATAATAAATTCCACTTTATAGTCTTTACCTCGGAAATTTACGATGACAGAAACGATCCACCACGGTCTTTTGATAGATCAATCGGGTAATTGAACGATCACCCTAGTCTTTTTTAGTTGTCCAAATTTGAGTTCATTAAAGACGGACTTCGAAAGGATGTTTAAAGTAAAGTCGTCGTCTAAACGAACATGAGTGAATGTAGAATCCTCAATTTCACATGTAATCCGAGTCAACCGCTTGATTTTGCAGCTTTTGATTTTATGATTCATCACCAAAGAACTAGCCATAGATATAACATGATATTCAGTTCTTGATCATTTCTTGCACGTCTTTTTGGGGTTTAGTCGACTCTTCACAAATCTCTTAAGATCGATCACATATTCTATGGCTTTGATCAATGGAAGCTCTAAGATCAGACTCTTGCAAAATGCTTCCATTTCAGAGTTGTCCAAAATTTTGTAATGTTCACATTTTTCAATTTTTTATTATTTTCTGTGATATGGTTAGTAGGGGGTCAGTGATTGTGTCTGATTGTGAGTCACTTGCTGATTTAGTGGTTCGCAAGGTGGTGGCCCCACTTCTTCTAAATTTTGCATAGACTGGATGAGATCATATATTCTCTCAGTTAAAGTGTATGCTCTATGATTAATCCGAGCAATCTCATCCTCAAACATCTCATAATTGGTGATTGAATAATCATTCTCCATGTGTCGTGATTTTGGCATGTAACCTTGAGTATAGTATTGATTGTTCATAATCATTGTGGTCTGGTCATGAGTTATATTTCTTTGACTCTAGTTTTCTCATGGATTGTCGAAGAAAAATTGATTGTACTCAAGAGGATAGTCATCCTGAGTAGGGGATGGTTCAAGAGGTTGTGAGATCATAGTAACTTGAAATCGTGTTCTACTGTCAATATCGGTTACTCTATTGTTCATCCTCAATTCTGCTTGCTCTCTCATGTCTATAAGACTGCTAGAATGTGAGAGAGATCTATTGCATGAAGAAGTGTGGTCATAGGGTGGGATATAAGGATGGGAAGAGAATGATGGCTAAGGGGAACCTGATTTGAAGATCAGGTTCCCCTACGGAGTGTGTGAAGAAGGATATCGAGACATGGTCGTGGAGATCAGGAAAGAAGACCACTATGCTGGCATCTTCTCTAGAGGGATGGAATGATGAGCGAACCACGATTTGCTTGTGATTGAAAGGTCTTTGATGTACACAAAACAAACACGTAGATTCACCCATTCAACACTGGTGAAGGCACGTTAGGGTTTGGCTGCTTATCTTTTCAATTTTAATTTAATGACAAAACAATCTTGAAAATTAAGCGGAGCTGTTAGGTGCCGAAATATTTCACAAAGACTGTCCCAAGTTCATACAACTAGTTGCACCTACTTTCAGCCAATATAGGTGTAAGTACGGATCGTTAAAACGGATACCCATGTTACTTGAGGACAGAGCCTTCTGTAGTGTCCTCTAAACCACCTACTCTGCTAAGGGAAGTCGGACCGTAAAACGGCTATCCAAGACCCTCACTGAAAAGTAGCTAATTGTTTTTAAAATCAGTAGTCTGAATGAAATTTTTCAGTTTTTGGCTCTGTCCTAAGTATGTGATCTTTTCCTTACAAACACAGAGTGGGTTCCTCTCCACCAAACACAGGTTAATTTTATGTCAATTTTATTTATAGTCACCTTGATTAGCAGTCCCAGTTTTAGATTAAGGTTCTCACTGAAGTTTATGTGACCACAGAAATTCACGACTAACGAGCAGCCTCAATTCCTTGAATTCCTAAGTTGTAAAACTTGAGGAGGGAGAATCGAAAAAGCTAATGCAAACGTGAATCAATGATGCATGCTTAAGAAGAAGACTTACAGTGGCTCCTCGTGCTCTTCATGCAGGATGCAGTACAAGGGATTTTAAAATTTACACTAAATGATATGCACAGATGAAATTTTCCTACGCAGATAGTTCTATTAGCGGGAAGAATTGATTTCAAAATTTGGATAATATTGAACGATCTATAGTGCGTTTAGTTAGTGAAAGTGTGGCCTAATAATTACGAGCACAATCAATTATAAATGAGCAAGCATATATGTGCCTAAGTCCTACACCACGCAAGTCGGGTCCCAACCACATAGAAGGGGTTGAAACAGACCCGACACACCATAGATAAGTTCAATCCAAGTTATTACAAGGGTTCAAAGAGAGGGACCCTGAGAATAATACAGATTTTAAATTATCTAAGCTCTCTCTCACAAAAATAAAATTCACAGATCCTTGAATAATATCCAAAAATTGCTCTGAGCTACGTGCAAAGAGAGAGGATGTGGTTAGTATGAGAAATGCAAATGAAATGTAGAAAAAAAATGACATAGAAATAAATTTTACAAGAATTAATTATAGAAAATATTTTTAAAACCCTAAAAATACATCGTTCCCCGGCAACGGTGCCATTTGATGAACGTGAAATCCGCCACTTTAATAATGATGAATTGTAGTATAGGAGGCTGAAAAAGATTCAACGAAGACCACACACGTTTGAATGATTTTTACTTGGCAAGTCTACCGAGGTCGAACACAGGGAACGGTTATTCTTAGTTGTGTGGTTTTAAAATTAAATCTAAATAATTAATTGATGTTTGATTAATTTCTGTGTTGGGACAATATAATACAATGCAATGATGAAGTTGCGATGTAAAGAAAATAGACAGAAAAGATTATGCCCAAGATCTGTGATTTTAAACGTATTAAACCCTTAAATAGTATGATCAATAAAACTTCAAAATCAATCACAGATCAAAAAGAAATTCAAATTGTAATTTATCCAATCAAATTCAAGTTGCAAGGAGGGTGATGAATTATCCTGTCATGACTCATTGCAATTCTCTCTTCAAAAATTACTATTTAATCAAAGAAATGATAAGGAAATTAAATTCTTCTTCGATTTAGCCCCCTGCACAGATTAATTTATTGAGAATAATCCACAATGATATCAAAGGGTTAATCCAAAGAAATTCCTCAACTGAACTCCTACAGAAGATATCGTTAAGTTCTCAACGAAAATGTAGCACAGATATGTCAAAATTAGCCTGCATTTGTCAACAGAGATCCTCAAATAATAGTTATCAATAAACAACCTCAGATCTATCCACAAACTATGCTAAGTGATAAAACATGAAAAGAGCTTCAAAATGACTTATTATATGCTAAAAACGGAGTTCGTATGAGAAAGATATGCTAAAATGAAATTATCGGAACTAAAATGTAAATAAAATAAAGTTTTTCTTTCAAACAGGTCCTTGGAGGGGCCTATCTGTAATTTCACAAAGCTTGAGGGGCCCCTATGCAATTTACCCCTACAGGGGTATATCAGCAATATCTAAGACTTCTAGGGGCTTCGATGCAATTTGCCCCAAGCACGTGTGCGTCGCACGTGTGCCTGGAGGCTTGGAGGCGAGGCGGAGGCTCGGGGGTCCTGAGCCTGAGGTTCGGGCCCATGCTTGAGGTTTGGAAGGAGCTTTGGAGACTGGACCTAAGGCTCGAATGACGGACCTGGAGGCTCGGGACGTAGGCAACGCGGCTCAACTAGAGACATTGGACGAATGTTGGAGGGCGGTGACACGGGCTCGCGGGGGAACCAATGGCAGGCGTCGCACGGAGGAGCTCAGTCTCAGGTGACATACGCCCGAGGCAGAGCTGCAACGGCCAGAGGCAAGGCAATGGTCGAGCGATATGCGCGCGATGAGGGACGGTCAAGTCTGCAGCTGGAGCGTGCGAAGAGCAGTGGCCGATGGTGCCACGCCACCGTGCGTTGGGGCACAGAGTCGTGGCCGGTGGCAGAGAAGACCTGGCGGAGGGGAGACACCGGAGACCTCGACCGACACACGGTCGAGGTAGAGCCAAGATTGGTGGAACGGGTGGAGGAACTGGAAGGTCGTGCGGCACGTGACGAGGGACGTAGCGCAACCCGGCGAAGTGGAGGTGAAGGTGTTGGTGCTCGGGGTGAAGGTGGCGGACGAACTTGGGTGGAGGAGATGCGGAGGAGCAGGGGATCCGTCGATGGGCATGTAGAGGTGCGAAGCGGGGTACCGTCGTTTTCCTGGAAAGGGTTACACCAAACCAAGAACAAGGGGCAGAGCTTTGAGCTTGGGAGGTTGATGAGAAAGGTAACGCCAGAGGCAAATTGTGTGGATGGGGGTGGAGAGGGCAAAAATGCCACTGCTCCAGAGGACGTCGAGAGGCTTCGCAGCTCCGAGGATGAAAGTGCAACAAGGCTATCATGCCTTGAATCACGCCGCGAATGGGGTTGTTGCTGTCACCGGCCAAGCTGGAGGAAGGGAGGAAAAAGAGGATGGTCGATGAGGTGTACCCTTTATAGGAGGAGGAGGAGGAGGAGAACAGCCGTAGGTGGTGTGAGTAACGGCGGGAAGGAGGTCGGAGTAATGAGTATGGCAGAGGCATTGCAGGAAGGAGGGGGAGGGAAACGGTTGGATGTGGAAGAGGCACAGGTCACATGCTGGACACGTGACCTGGGGTGGCTTGTAGAGAGAGAATGTGGGTGCCACGTGGCATGCCAAAAAAATTTCAAAATTTAAAGGGTAGAAGAAAATAGAAAAGAAATAGGAAGAGGCCTCGAATCGAAAAATTTCCTTCATAAAAGTTGTTCGTTTCAACGAGTTCTACAACTTTCATCAAGGATCCGTGAGCATAAGAGGTCATTTGTGTGAGTGGACTTTTTAGCGGTTCTCCATGTGTATAGAAAATCGACTTTTTGGGGTTTGTTAATTTTTTTGGTGGTTTTAAAGAGGATAAAATTTCTAGAAAAATACGATAAAATGCAAGAAAATTAATTACGCTCTAATCAGGTTTTTTTGGATTTTTAATAAATAAGAAAATAGGAAAATAAAATAGAAGTATGAAACACACAATTTTTTTACAGACTTGTTTTTCTGGGAGTACACCAGGGTGTGTCGCTTTTGAGTATCTAAGATACCTTCGATACCCAGACTTGTATCGCTTACGATGCAGAGCCCTTTTATGGTGTCAGCTCGACTCCTTGGTCCTAATTAGCGCTTGGTCCAAGTGGACACTTTGAAAATGTTTAGGAGCGCTTGCCATTGGTGGAAGCTCATTTGGAATTTGACTTTGGATGATAGAGATTTTCTTTGACATTTCTTCTTTTTTTCTTTTGTTGGCTTGCTCCACTGCTTTTATCAAAAGTTGGCGCACACTGATCAATAATTTCCATTAAGTTTCATCACACCATGGCACATAGGTAGATATCAAAGAGATAGCGTATGAACTTGTTCACATACTGGTTGGGATTTTGATAACACTCAGGTTTTCTGAAGCCTTCATTAACTTTATCCCATCCTCGAATATTATTAGATCGGGTCTAAACTCAAATCTCTAGTCCTAGTTCCTCAAGTGATATCTCAACTCATCTCATCAATAATGTAGTTGTGAAAGTGATTGTGCTGATCATATTCTTTTGAATGTAGAGATGAAGAGTGCAATATAGCGCTCAAATCTTTCAAACCAGCGAAGTGTGGATAATTAAGTTCAAAACCCTAATGACTAAGGCTGGCTAACTCAGAATCTCAAGATTTCATAAATCAAGTGTCCTCAAAAATCCTCAAGCCTTGAGTGATAGTGTTTGTGTCAGGAATATATCAACTAAGGAATGCAAGAGATGCTTAATGAAATGCAAGACCATGAGTGATTTTTTATGCCAAAAGTTAAATTTTTTTTCTTTTTTTGAAAAAATAGGTATTATATACATAATATATACTACTTGTATCCATCCCTGATGTTAGATAAAAACGATTAAAGTATGAGTTATGGATAAAGTAGATAGAATATATACAAACACACCCCCCCCTATACTTAGCATGTGCTATGTCCTCATGGCACAAAGTGAAATGTAGACATAAAAGTACTAAGTATAGATGAGGCAAAAATAAAAAGAGGAGAAATGATGTATAAAGAATGGTACCAGTCCCCCTATACTTAGGCTCAGGTCAGCCTAAATATGATCAGATTAATACAGATGGGGAACCGGGTAGATTTGCGGATGTACAAGATCAAGGAGGTTTGCGACGGACCTTCTTGCGGTAGTGTGGAGGGAGATAGTATGGAGATGTGGAGGGCGAGGAAGAGGGGGCCGATGAAGAAGACCAGTCATCGTCGGAGTCGTCCTCAGGAGAATAGTAGTCGTATGCAGAGGATCTCCAACTACTGTCGAGCAGAGGTAAGGGCCCTAGGATCATAGATGTACCTATTGCACTTACTTGATGAACCACTTCGGGACCAGGTGAGGACTCATCAGAAATCACCTGGTTTATAAGATCAAAGGTGACTCTCTTGGTCAGCTTGCTTCCTTGAGAAGTATTGGGAGGAAGTTGGACAATCTTCATCTCCCTATCTTGAGTAACCGATGTGGCATTCGTGAGTTCCTCATCAGATGAATCCCCGTAAAAGTCAACCAATTCTTGTAGTGTCATATGTTGCTTCGGTCAAGAGAGATTGTCCCTAGTGGGTCTGTGTGTTATGGCTGGGGTGGTTGATGTCACTTCCGGATGATCGTGAATTTTGGTGACATCAGATATTTCCAGAGTCGGTTCCTTATATGGTTCGAGTATCTCATGAATTACTGCTGACTCAAAATTTGGACCACTTAAATAATCATGACGTTCTCAGAAATATGGTCAAATTCTTCATAAGGTCCAAAATCTTGATTTTTCCTAGGAGCAGCGATAGGGTGGTGAGAATCTGAGGTTTGACCAATAGTCAGTCGTTCAGGTGACTCTCCTAGGGTTTGTATCTGTGTGCCATGCGGAGATGTCTGATAATGTGAAATATTTGTCTCCTGCTCACAATTGTCGGTTTCAAGTTGGTTTTCCTCGGAGCAGGTCATGTTATTGGGGGTTTGTTCATTATGATCCAAGTCCGGGAACTTGATTTCCTGAGTCTCACAATCGACGATCGCCTAAGCAGAGGCTAAGAACATCTTTCATAAAATAATAGGAGACTCAGACAATCTTCTGGGGTGCTCAATGTCAAGGACAATAAATTCCACTTTATATTCTTTACCTCGGAAATTTACGATGACAGAAACGATCCACCGCGGTCTTTTGGTAGATCAATCGGGTAATTGAACGATTACCCTAGTCTTTTTGAGTTGTCCAAGTTAGAGTTGATTAAAGACGGACATCGGAAGGATGTTTAAAGTAAAGTCGTCGTCTGAACAAACATGAGTGAATGTAGGATCCTCAATTGCACATGTAAACCGAGTCAACCGCTTGATTTTGCGGCTTTTGATTTTATGATTCATCACCAAAGAACTAGCCATAGATATGACATGATATTCAGTTCTTGATCGTTTCTTGCACGTCTTTTTGGGGTTTAGTCGACTCTTCACAAATCTCTTAAGATCGAGCACATATTCTATGGCTTTGATCAATGGAAGCTCTAAGATCAGACTCTTGCAAAATGCTTCCATTTCAGAGTTGTCCATTGTTTTTGAATTTTCACATTTTTCAATTTTTTATTATTTTTTGCGATATGGTTAGTAGGGGGTCAGTGGTTGTGTTTGATTGTGAGTCACTTGCTGATTTAGTGGTTCGCAAGGTGGTGGCCTCACTTCTTCTGAATATTGCATAGACTGGATGAGATCATATATTCTCTCAGTTAAATAGTATGCTCTATGATTAATCCGAGCAATCTCATCCTCAAACATCTCATGATTGGTGATTGAATAATCATTCTCCATTTGTCGTGATTTTAGCATGTAACCTCGAGTATAGTATTGATTGTTCATAATCATTATGGTCTGATCATGAGTTATATTTCTTTGACTCTAGTTTTCTCGTGGATTGTCGAAGAAAAATTGATTGTACTCAAGAGGATAGTCATCCTGAGTAGGGGATGGTTCAAGAGGCTGTGAGATCATAGTAACCGGAAATCGTGTTCTACTGTCAATATCAGTTACTCTATTGTTCATCCTCAATTCTGCTTGCTCTCTCATGTCTATAAGATTGCTAGAATGTGAGAGAGATCTATTGCATGAAGAAGTGTGGTCATAGGGTGGGATATAAGGGTGGGAAGAGAATGATGGCTAAGGGGAACCGGATTTGAAGATCAGGTTCCCCTACGGATTGTGTGAAGAAGGATATCGAGACATGGTCGTGGAGATCGGGAAATAAGGCCACTATGCTGACATCTTCTCTAGAGGGATGGAATGATGAGAGAACCACTATTTGCTTGTGATTGAAAGGTCTTTGATGTACACAAAACAAACACGTATATTCACCCACTCAACACTAGTGAAGGCATGTTAGGGTTCGGCCACTTATCTTTTCAATTTTAATTTAATGACAAAACAATCTTGAAAATTAAGCGGAGCTGTTAGGTGCCGAAATATTTCATAAAGATTGTCCCAAGTTCATACAACTAGTTGCACCTACTTTCAGCCAATATAGGTGTAAGTACGGACCGTTAAAACGGATACCCGTGTTACTTGAGGACGGAGCCTTCTGCAGTGTCCTCTAAACCACCTACTCTGCTAAGGGAAGTCGGACCGTAAAACGGCTACCCGAGACCCTCACTGAAAAGTAGCAAATTGTTTTTAAAATCAGTAGTTTGAATGAAATTTTTCAGTTTTTGGCTCTGTCCTAAATGTGTGATCTTTTCCTTACAAACAAATAGTGGGTTCCTCTCCACCAAGCACAGGTTAATTTTATGTCAATTTTATTTACAGTCATCTTGATTAGCAGTCCCAGTTTTAGATTAAGGTTATCACTGAAGTCTATGTGAGCACAGAAATTCACAACTAACGAGCAGACTCAATTCCTTTAATTCCTAAGTTGTAAAACTTGAGGAGGGAGAATCGAAAAAGCTAATGCAAACGTGAATCAATGATGCATGCTTAAGAAGAAGACTTACAGTGGCTCCTCATGCTCTTCATGCGGGATGCAATACAAGGGATTTTAAAATTTACACTAAATGATATGCACAGATGAATGATTTCAAAATTTGGATAATATTGAACGATCTATACTGCGTTTAGTTAGTGAAAGTGTGGCCTAATAATTACGAGCACAATCAATTATAAATGAGCAAGCGTATATGTGCCTAAGTCCTACACCACGCAAGTCGAGTCTCAACCACAAAGAAGGGGTTGACACAGACCCGGTACACCATAGATAAGTTCAATCCAAGTTATTACAAGGGTTCAAAGAGAGGGACCCTGAGAATAATACAGACTTTAAATTATCTAAGCTCTCTCTCAAAAAAATTAAATTCACAGATCCTTGAATAATATCCAAAAATTGCTCTGAGCTACGTGCAAAGAGAGAGGATGTGGTTAGTATGAGAAATGCAAATGAAATGCAGAAAAGAAAAAAATGACATAGAAATAAATTTCACAAGAATTAATAATAGAAAATATTTTTAAAACCCTAAAAATACACCGTTCCCCGGCAACGGTGCCATTTGATGAACGTGAAATCCGCCACTTTAATAATGATGAATTGTAGTATAGGAGGCTGAAAAAGATTCAACGAAGACCACATACGTTTGAATGTTATGGAATATTTTTACTTGGCAAGTCTACCAAGGTTGAACACCGGGAACGGTGATTCTTAGTTGTGTGGTTTTAAAATTAAATCTAAATAATTAATTGATGGTTGATTAATTTCTGTGTTGGGACAATATAATACAATGCAATGATGAAGATGCGATGTAAAGAAAATAGACAGAAAAGATTATGCCCAAGATCTGTGATTTTAAACGTATTAAATCCTTAAATAGTATGATCAATAAAACCTCAAAATCAATCACAGATCAAAAAGAAATTCAAATTGTAATTTATCCAATTAAATTCAAGTTGCAAGGAGGGTGATGAATTATCCTGTCAGGACTCATTGCAATTCACTCTTCAAAAATTACTATTTAATCAGAGAAATGATAAGGAAATTAAATTCTTCTTCGATTTAGCCCCCTGCACAGATTAATTTATTGAGAATAATCCACAATGATATCAAAGGGATAATCCAAAGAAATTCCTCAACTGAACTCCTGCAGAAGATATCGTTAATTTCTCAATAAAAATGTAGCGCAGATATGTCAAAATTAGCCTGCATTTGTCAACAGAGGTCCTCAAATAATAATTATCAATAAACAACCTCATATCTATCCACAAACTATGCTAAGTGATAGAGCATGAAAAGAGCTTCAAAATGACTTATTATATGCTAAAACCGGAGTTCGTATGAGAAAGATATGCTAAAATGAAATTGTCGGGACTAAAATGTAAATAAAATAAAGTTTTTCTTTTAAACAGGTCCTTGGAGGGGCTTATCTACAATTTCACAAAGATTGAGGGGCCCCTATGCAATTTACCCCTGGTAGGGGTATATCTGCAATATCTAAGACTTCTAGGGGCTTCGGTGCAATTTGCCCCAAGCACGCATGCGTCGCACGTGTGCCCAGAGGCTGGGAGGCGAGGCGAAGGCTCGGGGGTCCCGAGCCTGAGGTTCGGGCCCGTGCTTAAGGTTTGGAAGGAGCTTTGGAGACTAGACCAAAGGCTCGAATGACGGACCTGGAGGCTCGGGACGTAGGCAACGCGGCTCAACTAGAGACGTTAGACGACTATTGGAGGGCGGTGACACGGGCTCGAGGGGGAACCAATGGCAGGCGTCGCGCGGAGGAGCTCAGCCTAAGGCGACATACGCCTGAGGCGGAGCTGCAACGGCCAGAGGCAAGGCAATGGTCGAGCGATATGCACGCGACGAGGGATGGCCAAGTCTGCAGCTAGAGCGTGCGAAGAGTGGTGGCCGATGGTGCCACACCATCGTGCGTTGGGGCACAGAGTCGTGGCCGGTGGCAGAGAAGAGCTGGCGGAGGGGAGATGCTGGAGACCTCGACCGACACACGACCGAGGTAGATCCAAGACTGGTGGCATGGGTTGAGGAACTGGAAGGCTGTGCGGCACGTGACGAGGGATGTAGCGGCAACCCGACGAAGTAGAGGTGAAGGTGTTGGTGCTCGGGGTGAAGGTGGCGGACGAGATTGGGCGGCGGAGATGCGGAGGAGCAGGGGATCCGTCGATGGGCATGTAGAGGTGCGAAGCGGGGTACCGTCGTTTTCCTGCAAAGGGTTACACCAAACCAAGAACAAGGGGCAGAGCTTTGAGCTTGGGAGGTTGATGAGAAAGGTAACGCCAGAGACAGATTGTGTGGATGGGGGTGGAGAGGGCAAAAATGCCACTGCTTTGGAGGACGTCGAGAGGCTTCGCAACTCCGAGGATGAAAGTGCAACAAGGCTATCACGCCTTGGATCACGCCGCGAATGGGGATGTCATTGTCACCGCCCAAGCTGGAGGAAGGGAGGATAAAGAGGATGGTCAATGAGGTGTACCCTTTATAGGAGGAGGAGGAGAACAGCCGTAGGTGGTGTGAGTAACGGCGGGAAGGAGGTCGGAGTAATGAGTATAGCGAAGGCGTTGCAGGAAGGATGGGGAGGGAAATGGTTGGATGTGGAAGAGGCACAGGTCACGTGCTGGACACGTGACCTGGGGTGTCTTGTAGAGAGAGAATGTGGGTGCCACGTGGCACGCCAAAAAAATTTCAAAATTTAAAGGGTAGAAGAAAATAGAAAAGAAATAGAGTGATACCTCAAATCGAAAAATTTCCTTCATAAAAGTTGTTCGTTTCGACGAGTTCTACAACTTTCATCAAGGATCCGTGAGCATAAGAGGTCATTTGTGTGAGTGGACTTTTTAGCGGTTCTCCATGTGTATACAAAATCGGCTTTTTGGGGTTTTGTAATTTTTTTGGTGGTTTTAAAGAGGATAAAACTTCTATAAAAATATGATAAAATGCAAGAAAATTAATTACGCTCTAATCTGATTTTTTTGTATTTTTAATAAATAAGAAAATAGGAAAATAAAATAAAAGTATGAAACACACAATTTTTGTACAGACTAACAACGGACACTTGGACTCAGTCAGTGTCTTTGATTTTAGTTTTAATCTGGATTTGGATTTTTGTGTCACTTAATAAAACCTTCATCAATGAACACATTGAAGAAGAAATAAAATTAAAAAGGTTAATTATGTACATAAAAACTCAGGTCAAAAATAGCAAAAAGCTAAAATGCGCAAAAGAGGCCCAAAACCCATCTTTCACATACGAGCTCCGAAATTTAAGAAATTGGTCTTGTTTTGAAGGTATTTGAAAATGGAGTACTTTAAATGTGAGTAGACCAAAAATAGAGGTTGTATGAGTGAGATATGCTCGTTTTAGTCCGTCAGATGTCAAATTAGACTTTGGGATTATTTGACACTTATTTGAGTTAGTATTTTTTTTCATTTTTTATATAATATTGTTAGTAATATCTACACAATGGAGGGTTTGGGATCAATAAAAGTTAGGACGAATTAACTAAAAATATGAGAAGTTAGCAGCTTTTTTGGCTACTTTACAATTGGAATTTTTAATGCAATTATGCATGATGAAAAGCAAATATTATTTACAAATGTATGAATGCTAATTATGCTCTATTAATGATTAAATTCAAATGATTTGTGGGGAACAGAGCCTAATAAATCAATTTTAGTATGATGAATACGAGATTCGTCATTGAGCCAGTAGACTATCCCTCTTTTGAAGCATTATTGCAACCCACGAATTCTATCTTTAGACCTCATGGCTACTAGATCGGGTTAGGGCACAATGGCCACAGATGTGTGACTTCCGATGTTTCCATTGGCTTGTGTCTCATGCCGGTAAATCTATCCCTCTGCCACTTCAACTAAGTTGAGCAAAGTGTAAAGTGCAGGTGTGCAAGTTAGGTCACTGTCGACAAGAGTCATGCATGAGTTCTGAAATATCTACTTAGGTTGTCAAGATGACACTGACCCTAGTCCTGTGGTCTCAAAGAATTAAGACTAGTAGACTAGAAGCATCTCGATTCCAGTTCCTTTAAGTTCCTGTCATTGAGTGGATTAAGGTCCAACCAAGCTCCAATCTTCAAATTTATTTAGACTAGTTCAATTGTCATTATCAACTTGAAAAATGTGAATTTTATGCACAATGCAACGGAAATAATTTTCTCATGCAATTTTCTGGTTTTGAATTTTTATGGGTTTTTTGAAAAGTTTTGTAATTTTTTATGCAATTTTGAAAACATTTTGCAATTTTTAATGGACTTTTTATTTTGCAAGTTTTTAGTGATTTTTAAAAAATAAAAGAGTTTTGGCAAATAATTATGTGCACATATTTACACAGGAGTGTGTTTTGTTATTTACAAGAAGTTAGGTGAAGGAAGTTATACAAGGTATTTTCAAGTTTGATGTATAGAGTTTGTATAGATTTGTTTTTGCTTGAAGTATGTATAGGGTTATGAAAACATTTTCAAAACATTTTTCAAGCATTTTGAAAACTTTATTTTGGGCATCTCAAGAGCAAGATTCTGAAAGATCTGCACAACATCGGGATCTAACAAATCTATTTTCATTTTTTTGGATTTTTCTAAAGTATATGGCAAAGGAATATGTATAGAACCAAATGCAGAAATATTGCTCTTATTTACAAAACCAAAATCTATGCTCGCATTAGGCTATATGAATGGATGACAAAAAGTTGAATCTTCATCTCTCTGAAGTGGTGGTCATCCCAAAATAGTAGGCGGAGCTCCTTCGGCAGACTTTGGATTGGCTGCAGGTGTGATCCACTCCATTAATGGTTAGCTGGTGCTTTGGATGTTGTTGTCCTCTTTTTGTTGTTTTTTGTTTTTTTTTTCATTTTTTGATTTTTTTTATGCTTCTCCTTCTTCTTCTTCTTTTTCCTCACCCGTCCATGTTGTTGGTTTGATTGATGTAGAAGAAGATGATCACTCGCCTATGGAAGCTTTATTTTTGCCCTTCGATGTTGCAGATTGTTGCAACACACTACCGCTCCTAAGAGCAACATCATTAGATTATAAAGCATCATGCACATCTGAATCTGTGGGGTAGGATAGACATTACAAACTACCTGCTCATGCTTTCTGAAATTATTAGGTTTAGCCTCCACATGTACCGAAATTATTTTCTTGGCATTATTGAGGTCATCAATCTTTTGACTCATCTTTGTGAGGCTCTTGACAAGATAAGACAAGCAGTCAAGGGTAAGTTTCACAAGAGGGGCCTCTGATGGTTCAGCGTGTTGGCTGCATTAAGACTCTGAATGGTGATGAGGTTGTTGATAGGTATGTTGTGAAGGGTGTTGAGAAGGAGACTGGTATTATTAGTGATGAAGAGGAGGGTGCTGACATGGGACAACCACGTATTGTTGATAAGATTGTTATTGACGGTACTGCAGTTGTCGATACTGGTTTTGTCTCCAGCCTGCTGATATGGCTGAGACTGTTGGTGATGAGGCTGATTGTTCCCTTGGAAACCCCCCCCCCTTATTACAGAGGAATGAACGAGAGTTTGTAGAGTATCCATCTACGCATCGTTAGACCAAACTCCATTCACCTCCTGAATGAGAGGTAGTGGAGGAGATCATGGATCGACGATGATCGGGGGTTCTGGCGGCTATACAACCATGTACTAATGTGGTTATTGCGGAGATGATGACTGCGAGTCTTGTACGTAATATACATTGCTAAACCAGTGGCTAGAACTGACTCTACTAAAGGAGCTAAGGCGATGATGGTTCCTTCATCTCATTTATAGTCGTGACCGATGCAGACATGGAATTGCATGAGCTGATTGTGGTTACCAGCAGCTCCAGATGCTTGGAAATCTAATCCACTTTATCCAAGTTTGGGGTCCTTTGTTTGATCACAGCGAGCTTCTTGAGGTCCTGTGATTGCTTTTCAATTATATTCATCTTGGGCAGGAGGCTCCCAATAGTGCTCAAGTTTGAGCTCTCATCCTTGTTCTGCTCGTGTGAGGCTACCATATGTATTGCCTTCTAGTGAATTTGTGGTTGTCTCTGATATGCATGGGATGATGATAGGGCAGATTTTCCTTCAGTCAATTCTTCAAAAATTTATCATACCACATCCTCATCCTTATTGAAGTGTGAACCACCACAAGCAACATCGATGAGCTTCTAGCTCTTAATAGTGAGTCCAACAAAGAAATGTTAGACCATATGGGATTGTGGGATGTCATCTGATGGACCCAAATTTAGCCTCTTAGGAATGTTGTTTTAATGCATTGTAGCTGGATGAATTTGGTCCATTAAATACCACTTAATTAAATTATCGATAAATTCAGAAGAGGTCGATGTTTATTTTACGTGGGCAAGCCCAAGGTCAAACTCAGGGACACGAGCCTCTTAAGCTATTATCTAGACTCTTATTACCTAGACCAAGCGTTAGATTCAAAAATCCAAAGGTCAATGTGCACATGAAGACACGAAGCAAAACATGTAGATATGCAATTTTTGTTTGATTTTCAACTTGCGACAAAATGCAAGATTGCAATTACTCAAATATGACCTAATTAATCAGAATCTTTGAGCCATTAACAATAGCCAATTTCAAAAAGAGTTCATGAAGCCATTTTCATTGACAATCTACTTAATGGCTTGAAAATCATTGAATAAGTGACACTATGTAATTAGAATTAATCAATAAAATCAAAAGTTTCAAAACAAGAATCTAAGATGCCATTAAAAAGACAATGAACCAAGCTTTGAAACGCAACTAAATACGACTCAAACGGAGCTTGGATGCTCAAGATATGAATAAAAACATCCAAGGGCATAAACATAAAGAAACATAGAAATAAATAAGGAAAATATGGCAAACGTGTCCCTGGGATGGACTAAAATGTAATTAAAAGTAACTTTGAGGCCTTCTGTGTAAATTACCCACATATGGGGGGGTATAAATGCAATTATTAAAATCCTCAGGGGGTCGGATGCAATTTACCCCAGTTGGTCACATTCTGGCAGGACCTATCTACAAATTGAAGAAGATACGGGAGCCTCCCTACAAAAATCCCAAATCTCACTTTGCTGAGGCTCGAAGATCAGTGCAAGCTCAGAAAGGCTCGGAATAGCTGTGGATGCTGGCTCGGCTTTGGAGCGTAGCTCATTAGGCTTGGAGGAGGCTCGGGTGATCCGAGCCTAGAAGTTTGGCGCTGAGTCTCGGGGCTGACACTTTGATGCATGTAGACCGTCCGATCGTGGAGATCATATGGTAGATGGAGGCTCAAGGTGATGTTAACATGGTCGAGTGTTAGCAGTTGGATGGGCACCAGGGAGGTGCCATCCAACAACAACTGTACATCCAGGTGTTTCCTCCTCCTCCATGAGGGTGGCGGCGCTATCTGGACCCCGACAAAATCTTCATCGTTATGTCCCCATCTCATGTACATCGAGTTGTTCCATTGGACTCCTTAGAGGTGCTGGATTGATCGTCGAAGTGATGCCAAGCCAAGGGACCATCTGGAAGGAGTTGACATCGAACCATAGTCGAAGATGGAGCTCGCTGAGGATGCTTGGTGAAGGCTCCAGCCATTGATGGTTTAGTACCTGCAATGTTAGGACATAGCCAAAGCAAGCAAATGCCTTGTGTGTACGAGGTAAAGTGGGATGGAAGACCGCGAGGAGCAGAGAGCATGGTGGTCTGAGTCGTCTTCTTCGAAAAGCTCGGAGGAGAGGGGGAGGAGTGGTCTGAGGTTGCGGAGGAAGGAGAGGATGAGTGGAGTTATGCACGAAGACGGTGGAGGTGCGGTAAGGCTTGGTTGATGGTCAATGGAGGAGGAACATGCATGACGAGTCCTAATAAATTAGAAGAAATCAGAAGAAGGACACAAAGAAGATCGAGGAAGCTTACTTGGGCTATGGCGAAGGAAGAGCCTGGGCTTGAGCTCCTAGGCGGAGCTCCGGTCATCGCTGGATCCTCACGGGCACCGGGGATACCTTTTTGATGACGGAGTGTCGAATGCCCGACCTACCATGGCCAGGGTTCAAACCAGGGGATGTCGTCATTGTGGCGTCGTCTATCGGTCCTCCCCCTGTCACAGGGAGGAGGAGTGGTGATGGGCGGAGCCCTACGTAAAGGTGGACCCTTTGGAATGGTGGTGGAGCATGCGTATTTTAAGGCGAAGGTTGGTGGTCCAGATGGTGATCGTCGTGGGATGAGAGGGAGATATGGAGTGAGTTTGGAGGGAACGCGGAGCGAGTGGGATCCCGTGAAGAAGAGGGATGATCGGTCTACATCAGAGCATGGTCAGGAGGGTGAGGGAAAGGTTGGAGAGGTGGAGAAAATAGAAAGGGGGAGGTGTGTGCATAAGGTGGGCGACGTGGGAGAGAGAGTCGCTAGAGGTAGGAAATGGGTTCGTGACCGTTGGATCTTGCGATCCAATGGTTAGTAGAGGGGCGCGGAGGAACGGTCTCGATTAGATTGATCAGACTGCCATCGAGGGCTGAGGGCGTGACGCATGGCGCAAGGAGCGGACGACGGAAGTGGTCGGTCGAGATGATATTGGATGGCAGATCGAAGGGTGGGAATCAAAGCACTGATGGACGGTGAAGATGCGAGGTGTGTTAGATCGATCGGGCGGCGGTGGACAAGACACGTGTCGCAAAGAGAGGTGAGCGGCCCGGATGCAATCTAGATCTTGATCGAGGGCATAGAATGAAGCAGGAACGGGCGACTGGGATGGAAGGGGAGGAAGGCGATCAGACGGTAGTGGAGGATTGCACGTGGCGTGCAAAGAAGAAGGCCACGTGGCACAACCAGAAAGCGCCACATGACCTAATCAGGTTATTCAGATATAAGACCTCGCAAAAGAGGGAGAAAATTATTGAATTTGGAAAAGCTCAAAAATGAAAGTTGTAGATCTTGATGAGATCTACAAGTTTTAGGTTGACCAAAAATAGAGACGAGGTCAAATTAAGGGGGAATTATTTTTATAAGTGTTTTTAAGGGCTTTAAAAACAGTACGATTTTTATTTTGTTATTTTTTTTCTATTTTTAATTTATTCTAAGACTCTGATATATAAAACATTTTATCTGGTTTTTATTGACACTTAGTCTAAGCTAGGGGGTTAATATCTGCAAATTATGATGATGAAATCGAGTTTCATCACCCCCTATACTTAAACTATGCTCGTCCCCGAGCATCTCAAAAAATGAATGAGCTGGATTAACCCCCTTATGCATGCTCATACATGATCTGATCCGTTCAAGAACTCCCAATTTTAGAGATCCAAAATTTTAAAGCTGAACCCAACCTTAATCAAGAGGTATCCAATTTCTTTAATTTTTCCAGACTCTCTCTCTCTCTCGTGTATACATATAAACTAAGGATATGACATTAAGTGTTGACCATGATCACGAGAGTAGAGTCACAACGTAACCCAAGGTCCCCTGTCCAAGAAATTCGCCTAAGGACCCAATCCTCAACACTAGGGAATAAATCAAATATTGTGTCAATCCATCGTCTCTTTAGTTGTCAGACTTAGAAGTGTAGGTGGCAGGCCAGTTGATGGAGGGTTTAGGATTGAGTCATTTCTTCTCTCCCTCTCATTGGAACAAGGATATGCTCGAGTACCTTATCACTCAACACATATTTTTGGTGTTGATCAGTGCGTCCGTCAAAAGAAGTTGGAGTTGTCTGCACTTGTTTTCCTGGGAGTACAACCAGGGTATGCCTTTTTTGAGTACCTATTGTACCTTCTACACCCAGACTTGTAGCATTTACGATGCAGAGCCTTTTTTTGGTGCAAGCCCGACTCCTGGTCCTAATAGCGGTGGTCCAAGTGGACACTTTGAAATGGTTGGGAGCGCTCGCCTTTGGTGGAAACTCTTTTGATAATTGACTTGTGGAATGAGATCTTTTCTTTCAATATTGATATTTCCTTGCTTTGTATATTTGGCAAGCTCCACTGCTTTTACCAAGACTTGGGGCACACTGATCAACATTTTTTTTATTTATTTCTTCACACCCTGGCACTTAGGTAAATATCAAGAGATTAGTACAAGAACCAAGTTCTCATACTGGCTAGAAATGCTTACTCTCAGGTTTCATGAAGCCTTCAATTATTATATCCCATCTTTGAGCATCATTAAATTGGGTCCAGACTTGAATCCCTCATCCCAGTTCCTCCATTAAAATTTCAACTCATCTCATTGTGATCGCAGTCGTGTATGTGAAGTATTGATCATATTCTTAAGGGTAGAGACTAAGCATGCAATATAGCACGCAAATCTAGCAAACTAGGGAAATGTGGATAATTAAATCGAAGACTTGATGGCCAAGGCTGGTTAACCTAAAATCTCAAGACCTCTTAAATTAGGTGTTCTCGAACATCTCTAATCCTGTTTGAGAGTGAAAAGGTCAGGGATTAAACCAAATCCTTCATACATGTTTTTGAAATTTTTTTTCAAATTTTTATGAAGACTTTAAAAGGCCTACTGACTACCTAAACTCAAATGAGTTGTTGCATCTGCTTTCAGCCAGTATAGGTGTATGTACAGGCTGTAGAACGGAACTCGTTGCTTGAGGACAGAGCCTTACACGATGTCATCTAAACCACCTACTCTGCTAAGTAAAAACCCTCACTGAAAAGTGGCTACTTATTTACATTTAGTGGTCAATTTGACTTTCAAAAGATTTTTTTAATTTTTCTCATTTTTATTGTTTTTTTAAGTTAGAACACCAGTTAAACTCATTTTCCATGAAAGCAAGAAAATATTTTCCAAACCATGTCACGCATATATAGATTTTTCAAACGATTTTCAAAATATGAAACCCATTTTTAATCAATTTTCAAAATATTTTTCTCAAAAATAATGTAACATAGTATAGAAAATTTCTCAAAGCTTTGAAAACATTTTTGTCCACTTAGTTCAAAAGAATATACTTTAGCCCAAAAAGTTTAAATTTTTTCAAAAAAAATTCAGAATATAGCTAAAGTACATATACTGTATATACGGTATAACCCCTATACTTAAACTTTGTTATGTCCTCATAGCATTAAATGATACAAAGCCATAGTTCCATCTAATATAGAAAAGTATACAAACCGAGGCGGACGCCACCTATACTTAGGTTAGAAATAACAGAATTATCAGGGAAAGGAAAGATGAGTAAGAAAATCACAGGGAATCAAGTCCCCCTATACTTAGGATGAGAGTAGCCTAAGTACAGAGATGGATAATTGATGTTGGGGAAACTTGAGGTGGACGAAGAAGTTAGGATGGATATACAAGGGAGCGAGTGAATCTTCGGAGATGATAGGAGTACTTAAGGGCTAGGGGAGGGTGTTGGAGCGATCACGGCTCAAACAAGCATGCAATACCCTTTTAAATTCACCAACTCACACGTGAAACCAACAAGTGTTGGTCAATTATCTTGTCATTTTATTGGTTATTAAAACATTCTAATTTATGCAAGGATCAAGAATAATGTCAAATAAAACCATCCTACGTAGACAAGGGTGTTGCTCTCCCAAAACCGGATTTTACTGCATTTTAGATCAACTTGCATTTATCAGTCCCAATTTTAAGCTTAAGGTCATCATTGTTTAAATGTGAGCAAAAATCAATCAATCAATCATCTACCGCTCATTCCCAATTTCCATTAACCTAGGTGATCAAGCCAGGAAGGGATGTCGAGAAAAAGTAATGCAGTCAATAAAATCATGAACTATGCTAAGAGAGAAAACTCGCAGTGCCTTGAGCAAAATTCGTGAAAACAGAACTGAATTAAAAACCAACAATCAGATGCATGCAAGTCGATGAAAAATCACATCTATCATGCCTCTATTAGCGGGAAAGAATAGATTTTATTTTGGCTAAGTGAAGCGATGTCTATGTACGTCTTGAATTATTGTGTGTCCTACCTACGATAAAACACATAAAATAAAATGTAGAAATAGCTCAGAGAGCCGCATGCCAGATCCTAGGTCGACACTCAAGTGGGGCGATCCCCACACAACCACAGATATCATTGTTCATTTACACACACGAGTCTTCAAATGAAGACCGCTGTAAAGAAGATTATTGCATAGAAAAAAATGCAAGAAACACATTTTTTCTTCTTCGATTTTCCTCATAAGTTTGTTTTTGTGGCTCCAAGCAGCGAGGAACACCTGCTCTTCGCCTCCTTGAACACCAAGGGCCCTGCCACAAAAACATACATTAGATATCAATCAAAGAAAGATTAATAATACAAACAACAACATGACCTATGAATTAGAAATTAACACTCAATTTAAAATTAAAAAACTAAATAAATAAAAGATGAGTCGTGTCCCCGGCAATGGTGCCATTTGACGGACCCAAATTTAGCATCTTAAGAATGTTGTTTTAATGCGTTGTAGATGGCTGAATTGGGTCCATTAAGACCACTTAATTAAATTATCGATAAATTCAGAAGCAGCCGATGTTTATTTTACTTGGGCAAGCCCAAGGTCGAACTCAGGGACACAAGCCTCTTAAGCTATTATCTAGACTATTATTACCTAGATTAAGCGTTAGATTCAAAAATCCGTAGGTCAATGTGCACATGAAGACACGATGCAGAAACATGTAGATATGCAATTTTTGTTTGATTTTCAACATGCAACAAATTGTAAGATTACAATTACGCAAATATGCCCTAATTAATCAGAATCTTTGAGCCATTAACAGTAGCCAATTCAGAAAGAGTTCATGAAGCCATTTTCATTGACAATCTACTTAATGGCTTAAAAATCATTGAACAAGTGACACTATGTAATTAGAATTAATCAATAAATCAAAAGTATCAAAATAGGGATCTAAGCATGACATTAAAAATACAAAGAAACAAGCTTTGAAATGCAACTGAAATCGACTCAAACGGAGCTCGGATGCTCAAGATATGAATAAAAACATCCAAGGGCATAAACGTAAAGAAAACATAGAAATAAATAGGGAAATTATGGTAAATAGGTTCCTGGGAGGGACTAAAATGTAATTAAAAGTAACCGGGAGGCCTTCCCTATAAATTACCCACACGTAGGGGGGATAAATGCAATTATTAAACCCCTCAGGGGGTGGAATGCAATTTACCCCATGCATGTGTGTCACATATTGGTAGGACATATCTGCAAATTGAAGAAGATACAGGGGGCCTCCCTGCACAAATCCCTACCTCACATGATAGGGCACATGGGCTGAGGCTCAGCGATCAGTGCAGGCTCAGGAAGGCTCGAAATATCTTCGGTTGCTGGCTCGACTTTGGAGCATGGCTCGTTACGCTCGGAGGAGGCTCGGGTGATCCGAGCATGGAGGTTTGGAATTCAGGTTTGGGGCTGACACGTGGACGCTTGTAGACCGTCCTTCGCGAAGATAGACGGTAGCTGGAGGCTCAAGGCGATGACGACGTGGCCGAGTGTTAGCCGTTGGATGGGCACCAGGGAGGTGCCATCCAACGGCAACTGTACATCCTGGTGTTTCCTCCTCCTCCGCAAGGGTGGTGGCGCTATCCGGACTCTGGTGAAGGTTTCATTGATCTGCCCTCATATCCTGTCCATCGAGCTACTCCGTTGGACTCCTGGAGGTGCTGGATTGATCGTCGAAGTGATGCCAAGCCAAGGGACCATCTGGAAGGAATTGACATCAAACCATAGCCGAAGATGGAGCTCTCCAAGGATGCTCCAGCGAAGGCTCCGTCCATTGATGGATTAAGTACCTGCAACGTAAGGACATAGCCGAAGCAAGCAAATGCCTTGTGTGTGCGAGGTGGAGTGGGATGGAAGACCATGAGGAGCAAAGAGAATGGCAGTGTGATTCATCTTCTCCAGGGAGCTTGGAGGAGAGGGGACTGAGTGGTCTGAGGTTACGAAGGAAGGAGAGGATGAGTGATGTTATGCGCGAAGACGGTGGAGGTGTGGCGAAGCTTGGTTGATGGTCAATGGAGGAGGAACATATGTGACGAGTCCTAATAAATTAGAAGAAATCAGAAGAAGGACACAAAGAAGATCGAGGAAGCTTACCTGGGCTATGGCGGAGGAAGATCCCGGGCGTGAGCTCCTAAGCGGAGCTCCGGTCATCGCTGGATCCCTACGGCCACCGGGGATAGCTTGTCGGCAGCGGAGCGCCGAATGCCCGGTCTACCATGGCCAGGGCTCAACACCGGGGGATGTCGTCATCGTGGCACCGTCTATCGGTCCTCCCCCTGTTAGAGGGAGGAGGAGTGGTGCTGGGCGGAGCCCCACGTAAAGGTGGACCTTTTGGAATGGTGGTGGCACATGCGTATTTGAAGGCGGAGGTTGGTGGTCCATATGGTGATCGTCGTGGGATGAGAGGGATATATGGAGTGAGTTTGGGAGTAACATGGAGCGAGTGGGATCTCGCGAGGAAGAGGGATGATCGGTCTACGCCAGAGCGTGGTCAAGAGGGTGAGGGAAAGGCTTGAGAGGTAGAGAAAATGGAAAGGGGAGCTGTCTGCGTGAGGTGGGCGATGTAGGAGAAAGAGTCGCCAGAGGTAGGAGACGGGTTCATGACCGTTGGATCTTGCGATCCAACGGTCAGGAGAGGGGCGCAGAGGAATGGTCTCGATTAGATTGATCAGACCGCCATCGAGGGCTGAGGGCGTGACGCATGGCGCAAGGAGCAGACGGCAGAAGTGGTCGATCGAGATGAGATTGGATGGCTGATCGAAGGGTGGGAATCAAAGCACTGATGGACTGTGAAGATGTGAGGCGTGTTAGATTGATTGGGCGACGGTGGACAAGACACATGTCACAAAGAGAGGTGAGTTGAGGTGAACGACTCAGATGCAATCTAGATCTTGATCGAGTGGCGTAGGATGAAGCAAGAACGGGTGATCGGGATGGAAGGGGAGGAGGGTGATCAGACGGTAACAGAGGGTGGCACGTGGCGTGCAAAGAAGCGGGTCACGTGGCGCAACCTGAAAGCACCACGTGGCCCAATCAGGTTATTCATATGTAAGACCTCACAAGAGAGGGAGAAAATGACCAAATTTGGAAAAAAAATCAGAACATGAAAATTGTAGATCTTGATGAGATCTACAAGTTTCATGTTGACCAAAAACGGAGACAAGGTCAAATTTAGGGGGAAATATTTTATGTTTGTTTTTAAGGTCTTAAAAACTCTACGATTTTTACTTAGTTATTTTGTTTAATTTATTATAAGACTTCGATATATACAACATTTTATCTGGTTTTTATTGACACTTAGTATAAGCTAGTGGGTTAATATCTGTGAATTATGATGATGAAATTGAGTTTCATCATTATCGTGTGGACATTTCTCTTGCATATCAGTAAACCTCTCCCAAGAATGGATTCATCGGTGGCTTGGGTGAAGTTCGCAATATGGGTGTGCATCTGATTCAACTACCTGAGAGGGTAGAACTCATGTAGAAAGGCAGACTTGAGTTCCTCCCTGGTTGTGACGACCTTCCCTACATGATTGATGTAGTGAAGAGCCTTGTCTTGAAGGCTGAACGGTAATGCAGTCATTTTAACTACACCTAACGGGATGTTAGGGTAGTGCATGGTTCCACAGATGCATCTAAACTGGGTGAGATGAATGTATAGTTCTTCATTTGCATTACCATGGAAGGAGGGAAGCAGGGCCAAGGCTTCAACTCAAAATGGGCATGGATGGCTGGAATCTGAATCCATTCGGTCAATTGTCCTACACCGGGGTTGTTATCTCCTTAAGGGTAGGCTTGGGTTGCCCTCCTCTCGGCTCATCAGCTCCTCCTCCATGGGGTCCACCTCCAAAATCTTCTTCTTCTCCATTTCATGGCTGGTCTCTTCTTCTCCCAAGATCGTTCAGCATATCCTGAAAGGTGACATGGGCCAATGCCTGGTCAGTGAGTTGCTGTTGAATTGCATGTATGGAGGCAAGGAGTTGAGCATTCACCGCATTATAATATGGCTATTGTCCTAATTGCGGTTATGGTGGGTGTTGAGGTCCCTTTACCTTTTTGTTCGAAGCCATCTCTTTCTCTGAATCTGAATCAGAATCTGACACAATTTATGGATCCAGATCAGGCTTGTGATATGCACAAGGAATGATGCCCCGATCAGTCTGTATAGAAGCATCAGATGTGACAAATCTTTCTGTGTTAAGGTTAACATAGAACTTCATTAAGGATGGAGAGGTATATGGAGTAAAATCAATCTCCATCCAAAATAGGCAGATTTCGGGACAAGAATGATCAAGATTTATTGAAGAAGGTGGGGAGTCTGGAGAGTGGTTCGTGGAGTTCGAACCGTGATACCGAGAATTGCCCTGAATTATTAGAGAGGTCAACTGCATGGAATCGATGTGGGTGTCAGTAGAGTCCTGAATATACCATTTGAGGGTCACCATCTCAAGGTAAAAGAGAGGATCAAGAATGGATGAATGATATGGAGGTCGATGAGAAATAAAATGAGTACAAAACAGCAGAATGGCTCAAAATGAGCGGGAGTCAAATGAGAATGAAAGAAGAGAACATGAAAATCAAAATTTGCTCAAGTGCGGGACTTGATCTTGGACCATAACTAAATCAAAAAAACACCATGCAAGTTTTGAATTCACCAACACAACCCAAGTGAAGCCGTGAGAGTTGGCTATTTTTATCTTTTCAATTTTATGGTTATGTTGCAGGCAAATCTTTTAACAATTCCTTAAGAGCGCAAACCCTATAGGAATGTCTGTACTACTAAGAAAGTACCCCGTACTTCTTCCACCTCCTTTGTAACATGTGGTCTGCGTACTTTGAGGTCCTTGATCTCGTTCCTGAGCGGCTACTCAACCAAAGAAATATAGAAAGGATAATAATAAGCAAAACTAATACTTCCCTCCCAAGCGAGGTACTCGGTCACAGGACCATGAGACAGACATCCCCCCTGAAGATCTGGCTTGTGCTCAATACTTTAGACCAAGTACGATGTTCCACAAAAGGAGGGAACACCATCGTCTACAACGCCCTATTCGATTGCGTATGATAGAATCGCCAATACATCACCAACCCAGGTGATAATCAAGGCTGCCACAGATTAGATTTTTGATTCGAATCCTTAAGGGGTCGCCCCTCACTCAGTCGGGAGTGTACCTGAAAGCAATGAGGGCTTAATGAACCCAAAACAAGGATGTTCATTATGATTTTTATTAAGGTTAAAGTTTTATTAGCAGTCCCATTATTTTAGTTTTTGAGTTTTCACCTTTTTTAGTATTTTTCAAAGCAATCCGCCTAACAATTTTTTTATATTTTCTTTTAAGTCCAAAATTGGATATCAAATAGGAGGTAGAGAACGGAAATGCAATGCAAGTGAATACGGAAGTGGAAATCTCACTCTTGTATCAAATGACACATGCAAATTAAGAAGACTCACAATGCTTCCCAATGCTCTCCATGCAGGATGCAAGGAAGAATAAAAATGTGTACACTATATGAAGATATGCAAGTGATAAATCATCCTAGACATAAATTGTTATTATCACGAAGAGCTAAATGTAAATCACTCAAAAATGGATCCAAGTGGCTGATCTTGGAGACTCATCAATACCCACCACAACGGGTCCTGCAAGTGTTGTGTGGATTCTCTCACGGCTCGTGGTTCAAAATCCATGTGATTCACAATTAATTATTTAACTAAGTCCAAGCAAAAGAGTTTTAGGTACATGCTTCTATTAGGTCTTTGAACCTAGTTACCGATTCAAGCAAACCTATATCTAGGGGCTCGATCACATAAAAAAAGAAAAATAAAAGCAAAAAACTCGAAACACAACAAACAAAATAAAATAAAGGTGATAAAACACAAAAAATCACGACGAGGCTGCCAGGTGAACAGACGCCCAAGCAATGGACCTCATTGGTTATGTAGTGTCAAAGTCCAAATTATTACAAATTAATTATACAAAATAAAATAAAAACATCTCTCACAAAATAAAACAAAAAATATGCCAATTGTGAGTTGTCTTCTTCTCCTCACCTTGTTCCCCTCTCCTGCTCTCTCATGGTCGGCTCACAAGTAGAAGAGAACACCTCCTCGTAGCTCGGGTGTGTCCACCTCCTAGGAAGAAACCATCGCCACATGGTCCCTCATAAGAAAGTTAAAAAAAAGTAGTCAGAGCAGATCAAATAATTATCAAAGATAAATGAATAAAAAATAAAGTGGAAGTATTGTGCAAGCCATATATACAAAAATGCCATGTTATCCACTGCTCCCTGGCAACAGCGCCATTTGAAATAGCCAAAACCCAGAGGAGAGGGTCTTGTGGTCCACATAAGGTGGGACCACTAAGTCGTTGAATTGACCTCTCCCAAGAATCTCAACTTAATTCAACATTCAACCCACAAAATAAGAATAAAACAATGCAAGCAGATATGTGGATCAAAATTTATTATACTCTACAAACAAGTGTATAGTGGACAAGCACGTAGGAGTCGAACATAGGATGCACGGGATGTTGCATGTATTATTTAAATGAGTAAATAAAGCAAGTATGTATATACAAGTGTGCACAAAATCAATCAATGTGTATGTGGGTTTTTAATTAAATAAAACAATTATTTTTGTTTTAGTTTCTGGTTTTAAATTTCATTCTAATTTAATAATATAAAATATGTAAAATATATATTAAGATATATATTAAGGTATATAAGGGTATATATAATATGAGTAATATATGATATAGTAAATATATAAAATTCAGAAAATAACCAAAAAGAACAGTCCTTTTTATTTTTCTACGGTTTCAAAATATATTTACAATATTTATAATAATTATAATAATGTAAACTATAAATAATTATAAATATGTATATATAGGCTATATAAGGTATATTATATATAGATATAGATAAAATTATGTAAAAATAACCAAATAAAATATTTTCATATTTCTCAAATATTTTCTATTTTTTATGGATTTTTAAGGAATTTTTGAATTTTTTTTGTATTTTGAAATTTAGAAATAAGATAGAACAGACTATTTAATAAGGTCAAATTAGTTTGAGATTTAAAATAGGAAATTATCTCAAAAATTATCAAAATAAATTTTAATAGATAGAGATAAATATATATATATATGAAATAGAAAGAAATATTTTTAGGATTTTTGGAAATATTTTAGATTTTTTAGGATTAGCAAGGGTTTGCTAATTTTAAGAGTTTCTTTTGAGATTTTTTTGTGATTTTCGTTATGGAGTTAGAAAATAATGTAATAAATTGTAGATAGGGATTTTTACACCAATAACCTTGAGTAATTTCACAATAACATTCATAACCCTGCAAAATCGCGAATTACATAAGAGACCTTGAGTATTGCTTAACTCTTACATGACATAACCCTATGTTAGGTACCGTTTGGGATGACCGTTATATTTGACGGTTTTCGTTAGAAAAAGACCAAATTACCCCTAATCTTCATTCTTATTTGCAAAACTTGCCCATAACTAAATCTGCCCCTCCCCCTTGTCGAGCACCACCTCCCTCTTCCCTGCAGGCCATGCATCGAGTCCCCGCTGCCGCCGACTGAACACCTTTGCAACCTCCATGTCGATCGCGACCACATCTGTCAAGCCCTCCATCCCCAGCTGCAATCCCCCCTCCCAGCCCTATTGACCGACCTGCAAGCAACAAGCCTCAGCCTCCCGTAGCCCAACCCCCCATCGAACAACCACTAATCAACCCCCCCCCCCCACCCCCTCCCCCCACCCCCCCCCCCGGCGACCGAAGTGCATCCGCCCGCACCCTCCTCGCGACCCCCATGTCAAGCCCTCCATCCCTAGCTGCAATCCCCCCTCCCAACCCCGTTGACCGACCTGCAAGCAACAAGCCTCGGCCTCCCGTAGCTCAACCCCCCGTCGACCAACCACTAATCAACCCCCCCCAACCCCCCGGCGACCGAAGTGCAACCGCCCACACCCTTCTCCCGACCCCCCTGCGCACGATCGACCCGCACCCCCCCCCCCTACGCGCGATTGACCCGCACCTCCCCACCCCGGGCGACAGATGTTCAACCGCCCGCACCCTCCGTGCGATCGACCTGCACCCCCCTGCGCACAATCGACCCGCACCCCCGGCCTCGCGATCGACTTGCAACTCCCCCCATGCAGGTTCTGCCCCGGGCATTGTCTTTCTTCTTGCCGCCGTTTACGGGGCATGCTTGGGCTACAATCACATGAAGTTGATACACCACAGGCAGAAATTCTTCAAACAAAATAGTGGCATATTCCTAACACGTCAGATGCCGTCTTTCTTCTCGACCCGTACCCTCGGCCTCGCAATCGACCTGCAACCCCCCCCCCCTGCACGCAATCGACGCACACCCCTGGCCACCCAAAAGCTCTGCTCTACCTGGCACCGACCTTCCCCTTCCTCGCGCCCCTGCTCAGCAGAAGCAACCCCCTCGCACCCTGCCTAGATGAAGCCCTCTCCCTTGCTGCACCCCCACCCGGTAGAAGCTCAGAGCTCCCCCTCCCTCTCGTGCCCCCACCCAGACGAAGCCCTCTCCCAGCTCAAAGCCCCCCTGCGGTTGCCCATCACCCCCCCTCCCCGCACATCCCAGCTTCGAAGCCTCCCACCTCTCGTGCCCACCCAGCCAAACTGCAACGGAGTTCCTCCCATCGTCATTGCATCGGCATGCAAGCCAGACCTGGGATTCCAACATGTAGGAGTTTTTTCTTTTTTTCTTTTTGATCAATCGTAGTCGTTAGGTGTAGAGTGGTTAGATTAACTCCCTTCTATGGTTGAGTTAACGTGTTAAAGTAACGAAGGGTTATGGGTGTGAAACGGAGTGACTATCCAAGGTTTCTCATGTAATTTGCGATTATGCAGGGTTATGAATGTTATTGCGAAATTAACTCAGGGTTATGGGTATAAAATCCATTTTTTATTTTTAGAAAATGTTTTATATTTCTTGTATTTTTAGTCAAACATGGAATAAAATAGCTCTAAAAGATTTTTAGTAAATATTAAATTCAGGAAAATGGCCAATAAAAATGATAATGAGAACAAGCAACCAATCACACACATCCACTTATTTTTTGATATTTTTTAGAGCACACGAGCTATTATAAATAAAAAGAAATGCAATAAACAAAATTTAATCAAGCTGGCAGGGATATATTTAAATAAAGATAGGGGCACATGCACAAAATAACCCAAAAGTTTGAAATTCAACTTGATTTAATACCTAATATTAAATACAAGAACCAGAGGGAGTATGCCTGCAAAATTTCACCTCAAGTGGGTGTCCACGTGAGGTGACCTAGCACTGGACTAATATGCAATATTAACATGTACCATGGTCATATGCAAATAGCCCAATTAAATTTTGAACCTAATTAAATATTTATCGGACTATTTATAATATACAAATAGGTTGAGGGTTTACTTGGAATTTTCACTACTTAAACACCATTTCATCGGGCCATCATCATCGCACCACATGTCTGATCCCACTACCCTCCATAGGCACCGCTTTGATTAGCTTCAATGGCCAAGATTAGATCTGAGCCTGGATCTTGATCGGACTGCTCTAAAGGGCTGGAAGAACTCACGATGAACAGGCAGCTGGTGACTTTAGCTTCGTCATATCTTCGCATTTAGATAGTCTCCACTCGATCCAACAAGTGGTCTAGCTTTCCCGAGGTTCCTCCACGTGCATTGGAATGCTCCAAGGACGACATGGGGGCTCAGAGTGCTCAGATGATATCCAAGCACCTGTAGCTGCTCCATGTGATTCATACTGCTTTAAAAGCCTCTTGGGAGTCATGGACCCTACACCAAATAACTCCTTGGCTCGAGGGCTACTACCTCGGCCAGGGGGTTAAACAAAAGGGGTATGGAATGGAATGAAGACGGAACTCCGATGAGTGGCGATGGTAGGAGACTTGGCTCCCAGATCAATGATAGATATGAGGTGGATGGGATGGGAAGTCGATGAAGAACACGATGGGGAGCCAGATGGGAAGAAAATTGAGGGGAGTTAACGGTTGGATTACGATGATTTCGCCTGGAGCTCAAGCTCTAGGGATTTGGGAATTTATAAAATTAAACCTAATCGAATGATAAAGAGCTAAATTAAAGATAGGAATTGAATCTATATCTAAGATATTACTCAAGAAGCGAAAGAAAATGGCCTCAAACCATCTGAGGGCCAGTGAAGCTGAACCTGCTAGAGGTGTCTCCGATGATGGTATGGACCTCCTCATCCTTTGCTCCTCCTCACTGCAGATCAAGGGAATCTTCTTTTGTCACCAGCAGGAACCCTTTGAGATGATCTTGGGAGCTAAGATAGACGAAGAGTGGTCAAAATTGGAAGTGTGGTAGAGGAGGTTAATTTAAAGGTTGGATGAGGAGGCAACATCGATTGAGAATTGGATCGACTTGATGGAAATGACCTGGACCTGAAAATCCTACGAGATTCACGAATGTTAGGGCTTTGGAGATGTTCAAGGCACGAGGCAAATCGGCCATTAAAGGCTTTGGGGGGAAAGCAAAAAGTGGGTTGCTTGAGGTAAATGTCAGAGTAGAGGAGCAGAGGGACTAGTTGCCTAGGTCAACAAAGGGAGACCTCTAGTTGGTCCACGTGGACCAACAAGAAAAATCACAGGAAGAAATTATTGGTTAAATAAAAATAGTAAATGATTTAATTAAATTTTTATGAAAACATGACAATTATTTATAAGTGAATGTGTATTTTTTACATATTTTTTATTTTTATGAGGCTTTTTATTATAAGTTAATATTTACTTTTAAGATATAGGTATAAATACATATATTTCAGTATTTAATATTAATTTGTATTACATATATTATAATCTTATATAGTTATTTTACATAATTTTGGTTTATTTTTATACACATTTAGATATTTTTATTGTATTTTTTCGAATATGTATATACACTTAATTAATTAGGCCCATATACATTATAGGTATATACATGTATATTTTACATATGTATTGAAATACATTATTTATTTAGATTTTATTTTGAATGTTTTATTTTATTTTAATTACGTATATATATTTTAAATAATATATATAATGTTATAATAATAACATAATTTGAAAAGTACAAAAAAGAAATATATCGAATAAAATTTATAGGTATATTGCACATATGGACCCAAACCAAAATTTTAAATCTCAACTCCAAATTAAATGAAATCGCCTTCATTATATAGCTTATTAAAAGTTATATACAGTTAAAGTGATTTTTATTCATTTCGATGCAGTATGGAGAAGATACAGGCCTATGAAGTTTTTATTTGGCTTTTATCTAGTGTGTCCTAGGCACACTGTGCATTATTTTCTATGAATTCAATTTTATATATTTCCTTATATTTTTATCTATAAATTTCATGTACAAGATTTATTTATTTGAGGTATAAATAATAAAGAATAAAATAGGTGCCAAAACTTAATTATTTAAGCAAGAATAATTAGGGTGTTTATGTGTAAACAGTATAATTCATATGCCTTATCTCCTCTTACTTTATTCCTTATCGATCAAGTCATAATGATGATTGGGTATCGAGGTCTAGGGTCACTCAACACCTATGGTGTTGCATTTATTTTTCTGTTCTTCCTTTATTCTTTTATTTTGGAATAAAATATATTAAATATACAATATTTTATATAATATTTTATACAATATAAATAGTGTTTATTTTGATAAATTAATGAAATATACATTTATTTACCTAGGTGTTTAAGGATGAAAGAATAAAGGTGATGAAATGGAGATTCATCGGTCATATACAGAGGTTGAGTGCATATCTTCTTTGAGATCGCAACAGTACTATAGTGAGGGATGTGTAGGATATCTTACTTACATTGTCGACACATCTGCTCAGGATAGGATGGTTGAGGATATCAGGGTTGTTCGAAAGTTCTCTGATGTGTTTTTCTATGATCTTCTCGGATTATGATCGGAGTAAGAGATAGAGTTAGAGATTATGCTTCTACCTGGCACTATCTGATCTCTATTCCCATGTACCGGATGGCACCTGACAAGCTCAGGGAGCTCAACGTTCAGCTACAAGATATGCTTGAAAAGGGATTTGTCTGCCACAGTACATTACCATGGGGAGCGCCAGTCCTCTTCATGAAAAAGTGGATGGATCCATGAGATTGTGTATTGACTACAGGCAGCTCAACAAGTGAGTGCTCATGACCGTTACCACTCCAATCCACCCCCAAATATTGATGGATCTCTTTGATCAATTGCAGAGAGCAACAATGTTCTCCAAGATTGATATGCAATCTGGATATCATCAGTTGAGGATCAAGGATTTGGACATTCCAAAGTCTGCATTCTGTATGAGATACAGACACTACGAGTTTGTTATGATGTTGTTCGGGCTCACGAATGCACCTATCATTTTCATTGACTTGATAAACAAGATCTTTCATATATGCCTGAATAGATGAAGGATATGGGATAATCCTCAAGCGCATCACGGAAGCGTGAGCATCATATCGAATACGATGAGGAACGACTAGTCGCACTAGTTGTTCTATGCAGTGGAATTTAAATTATTCATGCGACGAAACCACATGATCCAAGAATACTTCTCGGATCGTTTCGTCGAAACCACAAACAAGTAATAGGATTACCTCTTAAAGCGTGGTTGCGATCAAGTCTCTAAACGAAGAGACCTCCTGTCTCAAGTCTGATCCGACGGAGGAGACGCTTGCGAGCGCGGGGATGAATCGTGTGCTTCTCGCAATCCATGTTGAAGATCCAAGCAGCGGATCTCCTGATCTCGACACACGAGATCTGACGTCTTCTTCACGAGCGAGGCACGTCAAAGGAGACGAGGATCCACGAGTAGACAATCGGGCAGCATAACGACGACGATGATGTGATGGAGACTCCCTCTAGGGCATCCATGGTGGACGGCCATATGAGAGGGAGAGAGAGTAGGCATGTAGAGAGAAAGAGAGAGAGAGAGAGAGAGATGCTTCAATAGCATAGCTCTTGAGAGCAAGGTATGCCTCTCTATTTATAGGGTTTTGGGATCCATATATCTCAATCCATGGGATATATAAAATCAATGGATGAGATTGATTTATGTCTAATCCAATGGTCAAGATTGTTTGTTGGTAAAAACCACCAACTAATAATCTAATTTAAATCAAATATATTTGATATATCAAATATGATTCAATCCTAAATTAGATCAAGCAATTAAGGAGAAATTAGCATGGAGATTACTCCCCAAAAGAAAAAGGAGGGGATGGCTACCACATTCCTTGTGGGAATGTGTAGACGTCCACCATGTCCTCATGGTGGAGGCAATCTCATGAGATTGCATATCTCCATGAATTTCTCCCATAATCTCCAACAACTTTTGTTGTGATTTATTCTTCAAAAATAATTCATAATTAATTTTGAGAATATTGCAATCTTGCCATTAGAAAATTGTGAATCACATTCACAACCCAAAACAAAATATAATTTACATTTTCAATTACTTACACAATGTATATCCAATACACATCAATAATTAATTAACAAATATAAATTATAATTAGCTCTCTCTCTAATACATTATAAATCACATTTATAATATATTATGAATAATATGGATAGTGCTATCCACATTATTCATATCCATGATAATTAAATCACATTTAATCATTTTGGATCTCTATTCTCACTTGCCCAAATAATAATGAATAACATTCACATTATTCACATCTTTGATAATCAAATCACATTTAATTATCTAAGATAACTCTCCTTATAATATGAATCAAATTCATATTATTCATGATAATTAAATCACATTTAATTGTCCATTTTCTCAATGCTCGGATACATATTATCAACAATTAAATTATCATGAACCCTTTCAAGGAGAATGCGCTTTCTCCGTGAATACATGGAGATAAGGATAGGGCGATTGTATTGTTCCACGTATAGTGTCTTGGATATTGAGATCACATCTCAATTCTAGATCTCGAACCTCCCATAGATGCTTGATTAAATCAAGACCGCAAATCTAATCTTCTCATTGAATCTGAATCACATCCAGATCAATGTCCAATATTTGAACTAAGATCAGATTACTTCTCTACTGAGAGGAGTCACTAAAATCTAGACCCGTTTCATCACTCCCTAGGAATGGGAGCGCCATAGTTATACAATCGTTTATGATCACATCACCCTCAAGTATTCCAATACATGTACATCCTGCATACTGGAAGACTTAGAATAAACCCGATGTATAAGGTTCATTTACACTGTCTACTTCAGAGGTTTTATCATTAAGTTTCTCATTCGATCATTGGGAGTCGGTATTGATCATATACTTTCCAAAAGTGTATATCATACCTAGGTCTTGATCATATACTTTCCAAAAGTATATATCAAACCTACAAATTCAGTCAAGCTTCCAAAGCGAGACGACTGTGCACAGAATTTGATTTTTTCCCAATATCTCATGAGTGAGCTCATGTCTTCCGTTTCAAGTAATGAACATGTATGATCCCTTTGAGAGATCGTATTACTCATATGCCCTTATATGCACACCAGCGCGCTGGTGTATAGACCTTGATTAGGTCATCAACCTATTGGTCTGTCAAATGTACATACTCAGACATATAGTAACACATATGTCTCTGGTCAGAGGATGCGTGCCTATATCATGACAGCATACGACATAGGACTTTGGTTATCTCGATCTCCGTAAGTCAACTCTTTGACTAACTTATCTAACACCTCTGAATCTCTATTCCCATGCAGAGGACCTACATCAAGAGGTCAGTTAGATATCAGCCTTTAGAGAAAGGATTGCCATCTCCTTCTTATGTTGGAGATCATTTCTTAATAACCATTTGACGGTGCTCGATGAGTCCTCAATCTAACTCTTTAGATATTCATCTAAGCACTGACCTCTATAATTCAATACTTGAATCAACAACTGTATGATCATCAAGATGGCCATGGTACATAACCCTAATTGTATTAAGGGACCTATTATGCAAATTATTTATTCTTCATTTCAGATCAGGGAATGATATTCACAATAATATTTATTGCATAATGGCTCGTCGTGGGCTCGCACGTCCAACAATCTCCCACTAGCCCAAATAGCCATTAATGGGCTAATCATTTAAACCCACACTCATGTGACAATCATAGGATATTTAGAAAATAGCTAAGTAAGCTGATCAGTCACTCTGTTCCCAAGAGACTACGCCAAGTCCTTTTACGGCACTTGCATATCCCCTAGTAACAGTGCTCGCATCCAAAGCAAGTGTTGCATCTTATGCAACCAATACTCAATTTTGTTATAGTATTCTTGACACTATAGCTCGATAATTATTATAACCAATATGCCCATAATCCTTATCAGAATACCTTTATTCCTAGAGATCTCTATCTCCTAAGGTATCTACAGTTAAGACCCTTATAGATCACTATCTACAAGGTCTTAAACTTTTGAAGATAAGACTTTGAGATCACTATCTCTAAGTTTCATCATCTTTGAAGATATTGTTATTACTGCAATCATGTGTTTTATTCCATAGTAGGATTAGTAACGGATTACTACTCCCACTGCATGGCAGACATCTGGCTCTTTTGCACATCTAGCATACACTCAGCTTCTCGTAACTGATTCACAAGGGCAAGCAGTTCTAGCATTCACTTCCTCAACTCTCTGAGGTGTTATCCCTTTAGATAGGTCATTACCATATCTTAAAGGAAGGAAGCCTTTCTTGGAATTTTCCAGAAAATGGAATAAGTCCAAGGTGTACTACTAATGTGACGGTCCTAATACCCTCTTCTCTTTGCTTCTGAACGACTTCAGAACTAAGATCTAAGAGGTATCCTTGAGATCATATCTCAAGGTATGGAACAACCAAATTATAAAACACTTATTATTATCCTTATATCATTCCAAATGATTAGAATAATATCTACATTTAGCACGATGAACACAATGGCACTCCCACTAAGCTTCACATGGTTCATCAAGATTTTATCTGAAATCATAACATTTATAATTTCATCAAATCTTATGTTCCAACTACAAGAAGCTTATTTGAGTCCAAAGATGGAGTTCTTTAGCTTGCACACCTTGCTTTCCTCAATCATGAAGCCCTAGGGCTACTTCATATGAATATCCTTAGAGAGGTATTCATAGAGGAATGAAATCTTGACTCACATCATGAAGATGTCATAGTCAAGTTGTGTAGCTATAGTTAGCAATATTCTGATGGGTTAAAGCAAGGTCACTGGAGAGGAAGTCTCGTCGCAAGCGATGTCTTCTCTTCGGTGTGTAGCTCATGGCTACAAACCGTGCTTTGAAGGTCTTTACCTTCTCATCAGGTTCCCTCTTTCTCTTGAAGATCCATTTACACCACAATGGGTCATACCCATATAGTTGGATCCTCGAGGGTCCACATACAACACTTGTATATGAGGTCTACATTAGACTTTTATTGCTAACATCCATCTTTCCATGTCGTGATCCTCAGGAGCTTCATCACTTGAAGTCAGATCATTGTCAGATTCAACTGACACATGGAATCCATCCTCAAACTTATTTGAAGAGGTATTAATGTTTCATCTTTAATTGTCTATTTAGTTTCCGATTTCAGGAGCCTCATTATCTTCTCTATATTAAATGAGTTCCTTTACTTCATTTTCATCTCGATTCTCAAGAGAGTCATCCTATAAGAATCATATTCTCACAGATGAGATCTTTTAAGAATCTCAAGGTCATAAAGTAGGTATCCAATACCATCCTTTATTTTCCTAATGAAGTAGCACTCTCCAGTGCCAGATTCCAGAACCTTATTAAGGATATATATTGTAGTCTCTACTACATATATACCTTGGAAACTAATATATTATTATGCTAATATCCATCATTGATTATATCATGTCACACATGATCCAATTGTATCTCCCTACAACTCTTATTGAGTTTAGGTTTATAAGGAGGAGTGAGATAAAAATAATATTCATATCTCTATAAAGGTATTCCATGAGTTCATCTAATAGGTACAAGCTACCTAGGTTAGATCAAATTCATTTCATCTTCCTTCAGACTTTGGTTCAAAACCAAAATTGTGAAATCTTTGAACATTTCAAATCTTTCTATGGTGAAGGAAAGAAATCTCATATCTCAAATAATCATCAATAGATATCACATATTCATAATGTTTATTCTGATATAGATGATTCACCTACATCAATATGTCTGAGATTTTGAATACCTTGACATCTTACACCATTCCCAAGGAAGGATGTATTGGACATTTCTACTTTTGAATACAGTATTCACAAGTATGTAAGATTTGAACCTTTAGACAATCTAAAGTTTCATCTCTTATCAGTCTATTGATCACATCAACAGACAAATGTCCAAAACATGATGCTAGATTATTATCAAATGATCTTCATCCTCCTATTGATCTTTAATGGTTTAATTTTCAGTATTAGAAATCTTAATGAACCATTCATTAATATTCTAATTTAGTACAGTCCATAAGATTTTAGATTACTATCTGAAATATCTCCATCATAATTCTTTATGATAGGTCTAATACATAATTCATGTTTATTTCCAACATTTAGAAATAAACAGTGAGTGTATTCTAATATCTAGGTCACAGAGACATTCTCTAAGACTAAGGGCTCCTACTGAAAATATGAAGTCTATTGATCCAATGGAAATTGTTGCAATGATTGCATTACTTCCAACATGGATGACCAATAAACCTTAAGATCAAATTTCTAACATTCTAATATAGATGCAACCAATTGCAAGTGTTATTAGAAGATTGAGATACAATTATTAGACTTATCCTATCAAATAAGTAAGTCAATTTCAACGATTATATGTAGATTATTTTGATGTACTATCAGATTCCTTTTCTAAGGATTCAAGATAGATTTGATAGTCATATTATCAATACATCAACTTATTGTAGTATTAGCATTCATCCAACTCTTTGGATGTCATATGGAAGTCACAGAAGTACAGTCAACTCTTTGACTATACTTCTTACTTGGGTCCAACTTATGCTTCCACTGCGCTTCCTTTATCTATAAGCAACCATTGCTCAAGACCAAGGATCTCTTATGTTAAAATCAAAAATTTCAATATAAGAGTGCATGCTTCATTCAATTCATACAATATGAATATTATGAAGCTTCATGAATGACTAGAGTATAGATAGTAGAATGATGACACTCATCGTATCTACATCCATTTAAACTCTTAAAAACTTAGGTTCAGGTAGGTACTCAAACAATTTGAATACATCATCTCCTATAGAGCCACCATTCTGCATAATGCAGAGAACCATGTCATTCATGATTATATGTCGAGAGCACATATGTATGCCAGAACATCTTCTTAGATTTTATAAGGATTATTTGATAATTACGATCATTATAGACATGTCACTTCAAAAGTAGATTCGATGAGATCAAGACTTATAGAGAATACAAACCCTAGGGTTTTAGTCCTATTGTCTATTTAATTATCATTCCTCATTATTATGAGGAAACTTGCACATTGAAACCACATACATTATGTGCCCAATTGCAAGTACAATATCTGGATCATAGGTCCAATCCATGATATTCTACTGGTTATTATTGAGTATAACATTGAGTGGGATTAAAGAAGGATTATCGGAAAATGGACTGAGAAACCTTCTTTACTACATCATTAGGAATAGAAATGGAAACTTAGCAACTATACCAAGAGGAGAAAGACTCGACTAAGCCACAACCTCAACATGCTTCTATCCTGCATTTGCATCGAAAATCTGGCTTTGATTTCTTGCTCGACTTCCATGGGTTTTCAAGAAATGTAACATATTGCGCCTATTGGCATAGCATGACATATATACTTTGGAAGACAAGAATGGATGAGTTGTTCTATTCATGGGGCATGCGTTTCCTTTGATAGTGTGCAACCCTAAAGCTAAAAAAAGAGATCATTACAAAAAGAGGCTCTCAAGTGGTTACAAGACTCAATAAAATAGAATGAAGAAATAATGAACAAAAGATAATCAAATAACTCTAATACTCCCCCTCAAGTTGAAGCATATCCACCGATCTCGCCCAACTTGAAAATCAATTAAGATATATGCTTCTTTGGTGGGGCCTTCGTGAAGGTGTTTGCTAGCTGAAGACCCGTGGAGATATGCAGAGTAGTAATCTTGCCTCCTCGTACTGCATCTCGAATGAAATGACAATCAACACCTTAATGTGCTTAATCCCCTCATGAAAGACATGGTTAGTGGCAATATACGTAGCAGACTTGTTTTCATACTACAAGGGGACATGGGTAGTAGCAAGAAGTCTAAGCTCCTGTAAACTAATCTCACACGTAGCTTGAGTCGTTGCCTTGTATTCGACCTCTGCACTCGATTTAAACGCAACGGTTTGCTTCTTGCTCCGTTAAGTAAAAAAGTTTACTCCAACAAACATGACATAACCTCTGGTGGATTGTCTATCCATAAGATAACTAGCATATATAGGCAGTGATATATGTGTGACCATTGTCCCCATATAAGAGGCATTTCCCTGTAAATTCTTTCAGGTATTAAAGAGGATCAATAGAATATCTTGTTATTGATCATAGTAAGGTCTTTCCATGTGCTAGCTAGCTTTGCTCACAATATATGACATATCTGGCCTAGTGACAATAAGGTAACTAGTTTGCCTACTAGACTTCTATATCATGTGGTATCCTAAAATTCAGGATCAGTAGATGTAGCATGCTTCTGCAACATCGTTGGGATGCCAGATGGTTTGCATCCAAGCATGATTGCCTCTGTAAGAATGTCAAGGTGATTCTTCCCATGTGATAGGTGTAATCACTTTGTAGTGTGTATCATCTCAATGCAAAGGAAGTATCTGATTTGACCAAGGTCTTTGTAATGAGTATCTTTTAGGGGGAAGGAGTTAGTGTATGCAATATATGCTTCATCATCACTTGTTACTACCATATCATCAACAAAAACTGTGAGTAACACCATGCCATTAAACTGTCATTTGACAAACATAGAGTAATCATCTGTCATCTTGTGGAAAGAAAATGGAGCTGATCTCAATGGTAAGCTGGTCAAAGCATGCTCGTGGACTCTGTTTTAGGCCATAAATGATCTTACAGAGTCGGCACACATATTTCCCTAGGCGGAGTAAGTCAATGGTTGCATCATATAGATTTTCTCCTTGAAGCAGTCGTATAATTCTTTACCTCAAGCAGAAAGATGTGCCAATTTTTATTGGCAGCGACCAAGAGAATAGTGTGAGTCGATCCCATCCTCGCCACAGAAGAAAATGTCTCAAAGTAATCAACTGCATAAGTTCGAGTGAAGCCATTGGCCACAAGTATGGTCTTCAGTCTATTAATAAAGCCATTTGGAGACTGCTTGGTTGTAAATACCCATCTCTAAGCAATTGGCTCGATGCCAGGGGGACATGGCACAAAATCCCATGTGCCCCTTAGAAGTAAGAGCACCCATCTCATCATCCATGGTCTTTTTTCAACCATGTTCCTGCAAAGTGCTATGATGATTACAAGGAATAGTAACAATCATAAGAGCCTCTATAAATTATTTGTCACAATTGGATAAATCATTAGTGGAAGTAAAATGTGACAAGGGATTTAGAGTATATTGCCTCTTTGGCTTCCGCAGTGCATCCATCTCCTCGTTTATGATTTTTTTTCGAACCATGGTCCTATAGAGCGCTATGGTGATCACGAGAATAGTATAAGTCATAAGAGCATCTATAAATCGTTTGTTGCAATAGTATAAACCATCAATAGAAGTAAAATGTGACAGTGATGTGGATTATATTTCCTCTTTGGCATTTGTAGTGCTATAGGTAGTTCTGGTGGAGCATCTTGAGTAGTAGTAGTAGTAGGGATACTGGAGAGGGCGCATCATCCTGCAAATAAGGAATAGGTAAGAGAACTGAGTCAGCATGCATAGTGTATTTTCCTTTGTAGACAATTGTCAGTGGTGGAATCTCCAAGGGAATGCCACTAACAAATTGAGTAAAGTAGCTAGTTTATTCAAAAAAGGTGACATCATAAGAGATGTAGTGCGATGACATGTGGGGTTATAACACATGTACCCATATTCGGTATGAGAATAGTCAAGGAAAACACACTTGATAGCACAAGGAGACAATTTATTAGCAACATGAAAATTATGAACAAAAGAATTGCAACAAAAAATCCTTAGCAGAAGAGGAAAGAGCTTCTCATTTGGATATAAAAGTGAGCAAGGAGTTACTCCTTTGAGGATCGAAGATGGGACCCTATTGATGAGGTATGTGGCGGCGAAAATGGCATCCCCCCACGTAGATGAACAAGGTATGGGCAATGTCTATAAGATGGTGCAGTTTCTTTTCCGCTGCCCCATTTTGTTGAGAGATATATGGACATGATGTCTGGTGAAGGGTTCTTTGAGAGGCAAAGAAAGACATGAAATCATGTTGGGTAAACTCAAGAGCATTGTCAGTCCATATAATCTGAATACAAGTAGAGAAAGATGTTTGAATAAATTGAAAGGACTTAACAATTTAATTAATCTCTAACCATTTCTTTATTGAATATACCCAAGATAATCTACTATAATCATTTAAAAAACATCAAAATATCTATGACCACCGATAGTACAGATTGGACAAGACCTCGAGATATCAAAATGGACCAAAGAAAATGGTAATGATCAACGTGGCTCATCCCTAGGTGGAAATGAGGATTGACGATGTTTCCCAAGTTGACAGGCGTCGAACTCAAACGATGTCAGAGACGAAGGTTGATCTATAAAAACCTCAAAGGGAGTCTCGTCATCAAGATTCGAGTCAAGGTCATTAGGTGTCTTTTTTGGATTTCATATTGCCATAAAAACTTCAAAGGGTTTTGAACCAATAAAAACCTCAAAGAGAAAACATGTCATCTATTTTTATTAGGTAAATAATTAAATATACTTGTTTTAATGATTACCTGAGAAAAGTTTCAGGTATCATGCCCAAATGTCGGCTTCGGTCTCCCGCATCGCCTCTTCGACGCCGTGTCGGTGCCACAACACCTTAACGAAGGGAATCTCCTTGCTGTAGAGCTTCTTCACAACATTGTCAAGTATCTGCATTGGCTTCTCCCTGTATGTCAAATCTGATTCCACATCAAAATTCTCGTAACTGATGACGTGTCATAGGTCGTGCACATACTTCCTCAGGTTAGATACATGAAATACGTCGTGGATAAAGGTGTGGAGGAAGAGCTACTCAGTAAGCTACCTTCCCCACTCTAGCTACAATCTGAAATGGACCAATGTATCGTGGCTCCAGCTTACCACGAACACCAAATCTCTGAATTCCCTTCATGAGAAATACTCGGAGAAATATCCAATCTCCCACCTGTAATTTACAGGAATGTCATTTATATGTGAGACTAAATTGAATATAGATAAGTCATAATTGAATGGACGAAGAGAAAAGAATTGAATTACTTGAAACTCTAAGTCTCTTCTCCAACGGCCTGCATAGCTTTTCTGGTGGCTTTGTGCCGTCAGAAGCTTCCGTCTCACAAGAGGAACAGCTCTTGCGGCCTCCTCTAAGAGATCAAGGGAAGATAGAGCATGATCACCTGCCTCACGCCAACTGAGAGATGTGAGGCATCTTCGCCCGTATAGGGCTTCGAACGATGCCATGCCGATACTGGAATGATAGTTGTTGTTGTTGTACGTGAATTCAACCAAAGATAGATGGTCCTTCTAGGACCCTTTCCACTCTATAGTGCATGTGTGAAGCAAATACTCTAGTCTTTGAGTGGTACGCTCACTCTGCCCGTCGATCTGCGGATGTATGCAGAACTCATCTTCAGCTCTGTTTGTAGTGCTAACATGAACTGATGCCAATAATGCAGTGTAAACGGGTGCTCGGATCCGAGGGCGTCTCAATTTGGTATCAGAGCCGTGGTACCCCGCTAGACGCATTCGCAGTATTATAAATCTGATTGCATTAAGTTCTCAGATAACGATAGTTTTCCGAATTATCGTGACTCTGAGAATGGAAATATAACATTTGAATTCAATAACCACCGATGCCACCAATGTCATTAATTTTCATATTATATCCCAAGAAGAGAAAAAGCATAGATCATAGTATATGTGAACAATAAATTTTAGGGATAAAAATGGTTTTTATGCAGAACCATGACGTCCACAACAACTCAGGATATGACTGACCATCTGGAGCGCATCATTACTGCTCTCATCGATCTTTAGCAGTAGCAGACTGCTATGAGAGGCCAGCAGGACCAGATTCTAGTACAACAGACTGAGATCGTTGACAGATATGGAGATGAGGTTCGAGGAGCTGTCAGATTACACCTACCATCCATCTCAGGATGGAACCAGACGGGATCCACATCAGTCGGATGAGGTACAACAACCTCATTTCGATGATCCAGATGAGGTGATGCCAGCACCTATAGCTGAGGATGGAGAATATGATAGGGAGCATGATCCTGTTGACTTTGCAGATGAGGGTGCACACGAGTACTCTGCCCTTCACAGACATCACTCGATTTTCACTTCCTACAAGCAGGCCAATGTGCCCATGTTCGAGGGCACGTGGACGTCAGATGTTGCTGAGTAGTGGCTGAAGAGGGTGATGAAGGTGTTGAGGAGGATTCGCGCGCCACGAGACACATGGCTATCTTTCATGGAGTATCCACTGATAAATTTTGTGGAAAGATGGTGGGATGCGGTAATTTATGAGTTGGGTCGCGAGCTTACATGGGATGACTTTGAGACGAGATCCAAGTCCCACTTCTTTTCTGCGTAGTGGAAGGAGTCCCGGCGCCGACTATTTGCAGAGCTTCGTCAGGGACTTATGATAGCCAGAGACTACTTCGTTAGATATACCGAGCTGTCACAACACACTACAGCAGCCACCGCATTTGCAGATAAGAATATGGAAAAGTTCATCAGAGGCATGCGAGAGGAGGTGCAGGAGAAGTTGGGTGGATTGCATATCACTGAAGGATATGGTATAATCCTCAAGCGCATCACGGAAGCGTGAGCGTCGTATCGAATACGACGAGGAGCGACTAGTCGCACTAGTTGCTCGATGCAGCGGAATTTAAAAAATTTTCATGCGACGAAACCACATGATCCAAGAACACTTATCGGATCGTTTCGTCTAAACCACAAACAACTAATAGGATTACCTCTTGAAGCGTGGTTGTGATCGAGTCTCTAAACGAAGAGACCTCCTGTCTCAAGTCCGATCTGACGGAGGAGACGCTTGCGAGCGCGGGGATGAATCGTGTGCTTCTCGCAATCCATGTTGATGATCCAAGCGATGGATCTCCTGATCTCGACACATGAGATCCGACGTCTTCTACACGAGCGAGGCACACCGAAGGAGACGGAGATCCACGAGCAGATGATCGGGCAGTATAACGACGACGCGGCGGCGATGGAGAACCTCTCTAGGGTATCCATGGTGGACGGCCATGAGAGGGAGAGAGAGTAGACGTGTAGAGAAAGAGAGAGAGAGAGACTTATGTTCTCTTGGTGTAAAGAAGAGCAAAGGGGTGCTTCTCCTTTTATAATATTTTGGGATCCATGGATCTCAATCCGTGGGCAACACAAATCCAATGGCTCTCATTGATTGTGTTTCTTTTAATGGCCAAGATTTGTGTTGGTAAAAACCAACAACAATTAATTTAATTTAGATTAAATCAATATTAATAAATCAACATAATTTAATCACCAAATTAAATCAACTAACATTGGAGATAATGGAAAGGAGGCTCCTCCCTTCCATAAAGGAAGAGTGGACGGCCACCCTTTCCTTTAAGGATTGGTGGCCGTCCCCCCTCTCCTATTAGGAACGGGGGAGTCTCAATGCAATCTCAAGATTGCATAATTCATATGTCTCCAATTATCTACAACAACAATTGTTGTAAATTATTCTACAAAATAACTCATAATTATTTTGTGAATATTGCAATTTTGCCATTGAAATTTATGAATCACGTTCATAACCCAAAATAAAATATAAAATACATTTTCAATTTTATGTTCAATGTAAATCCAATTCACATTAACATTTCATTAACAAATGTAAATTACAAATAGCTCTCTCTTATATATTATAAATCACATTTAAAATATATACAAATAATATGGATAGTGCTATCCACATTATTCATATCCATAATAATTAAATCACATTTAATCATCTTGGATCTCTATTCTCATGTGCTCAAATAATATGAATCACATTGACATTATTCACATCATTGATAATCAAATCGCATTTAATTATCTAAGATAACTCTCCTTATAATATGAATCAAATTCATATTATCATGATAATTAAATCACATTTAATTATCCATTTTCTCAATGCTCGGATACATATATCAACAATAGAATTATCCATGAACTCTTTCAAGGATAATACGCTTTCTCCGTGAATACTTGGAGATAAGGACAGGGCGATTGTATTGTTCCACGTATAGTGACTTGGATATTGAGATCACATCTCAAATCCAGATCTCGGTCCTCCCATAGATGCTTGATTAAATCAAGACCGCATATCTAATCTTCTCGTTGCATCTAAATCACATTCAGAACAATGTCCAATATTTGGATTAAGATTAGATTACTTCTCTATTAAGAGGAGTCACTAAAATCCAGACGCGTTTCATCACTCCCTAGGAATGGAAGCGTCATGGTTATACAACTGTCTATGATCACATCACCCTCAGGTATTCTCAATACAAGTACATCCTGCATACTGGAAAACTAAGAATAATATCGAAGTATAAGATCAATTTTACACTGTCTACTTCAAGGGATTTATCATTAAGTTTCTCATTTGATCATTGGGAGTCGGTATAGATCATATACTTTCGAAAAGCATATATCATACTTAGGTCTTGATCATATACTTTCCAAAAGTATATATCAAACCTACAAATTCAGTCAAGTTTCCAAAGCAAGACGACCGTGCATGGAATTTGATCTTCCCAACATCTCACGAATGAGCTCATGTCTTCCGGTTCTGTAATGAACTTATATGATCCCTTTGAGAGATCGTATTACTCATATGCCCTTACATGCACACTAGTGCGCCGGTGTATAGACCTTGATTAGGTTATCAACCTATTGGTCTGCCAAATGTACATACTTAGACATATAGTAACACATATGTCTCCGGTCAGAGGATGCGTGCCTATATCATGACAGCATACGATATAGGACTTTGGTTATCTTGATCTCGCTAAGTCAACTCTTTGACCTAACTAATCTGACACATCCGAATCTCTATTCATATGCAGAGGACCTGCATCAAGAGGTCGGTCAGATATCAACCTAACTGAGATAGGATTGCCATCTCCTACTCAGGTTGGAGATCATCTCTTAACAATCATTTGATGGTGCTTGATGAGTCCTCAATCTAACTCATTAGATGTTCATCCAAGCACCAGCCTCTATGATTCAATATTTGAATCAACAGCTGTATGATCATCAAGATGGCCATGGTACATAACCCTAATTATACTAAGGGACCTATTATGCAAATTATTTATTCTTCATTTCAAATCAGGGAATGATATTCGCAATAACATTTTTTGCATAATGGCTCGTCGTGGGCTCGCATGTCCAACAATCACTTCTATCTCTGAGGCTACCGACGCAGCAGAGAAGTTTGAGGACATCTGAGAGCGACGATTTGGGAGCTCGTCTGGAGCGGCGCCTAGACCACAATGATCATTTGGGATGATACGTCGACCATTCCATCAACAGAGGTCAGCCAGATAATTCTGACCTACAGGTTCCTCATTCTCAAGCAGTGCTCGCTCATCTCCATCGAGTACTTTAGGAGGAGCACTTGTCGGATGTGGCACAGATTCTGTTCGACCATTTGGGTCGCTGCGAGCAGACAGGCCCTCAGTAGGACTGACTTGGAGCACAGACACGATCACTCTATCTACCTGACCAGTCTGATGTTACTTGTACCATGAGTGGGGACATTACCAGCATCAGTGTCCCCAGAGATCTAGTGAGCCTCGCCACAACCACAGTCGTCACAGCCACAGGTACAACATACAGGGAGTTCTCGTGGCAGGAACTCCAACTTCAGGAGGCAACAACAGAGACAAAAACAGAGTGTAGCAAGTTCCAGTACCGCACCAGCCAGACAGGATCAGCTACACGCAGTGATCGTGGAGCATGCTCGTTCAACAGCTACTGTGGTGAAAGGTATGGTCGTAGTCTTGGACCGACCTTTCCATTTTTTTCTGGAGTGATACATTCTTTCCTTGCTTCGAGACTACTAACTTCTTTAAGCAGAGTTGCTGAGGTTTTATCTTCTCCATATGACATCTGTGGGCCAGGTGGTCAGTTGTTTATGATTTCACTGATAGTCAGGCACTTGTCAATACTGATTGGTGGTCACGAGATGATCGTAGGTTGTCTATTCCTACATCTTGATGAGTTTGACTTGATTCTAAGCATAGATTGGTTATCAACTCATCATGCTCTTGTTGATTGCTTTAGGAAGACGGTTGTCTTCAGGATTTCAAATTTACCCGAATTCACTTTTGAGGACACATTACACGACACTAAAATGGAGTATATTTCAGTGTTGAGAGCTCAGAGACTTGTTGATCAGGGTTGTGATTCATATCTAGCATTTGTTCGAGAGTTATCTAATCTTGAGCTGATGGAACATGACATCTGAGTAGTATCCGACTACCTAGATGTGTTTCCTTAAGAGCTAACAGGATTATCTTCTGAGAGAGAGAGATTGACTTCGAGATCACATTACTACCATATACACAGCCGATCTCGATAGCTTCTTACCGCATGGCACCAACTGAGTTGAGAGAGCTGAAGGTGCAGTTGCAGGAATTACTTGATTTGGGATTTGTGAGACCGAGCACTTCACCTTGGGGTGCTCCAGTTCTATTTGTCAGGAAGAAGGATGGATACATGAGATTATGCATCGACTACCGGCAGCTGAACAAGAGAACTGTGAAGAACCGTTATCCATTGCCGTGCATTGATGATTTGTTCGACCAGTTTCAAGGATCTTCGGTGTTCTTGAAGATCGACCTTCGATTGGGCTCTCATTGGTTGAGGATTCGAGAGGCAGACACTCCGAAGACCGCTTTCAGAACTTGTTATGGACACTATGAGTTTGTGGTGATGTCGTTTGGGCTCACCAATGCACCTGCAGTTTTTATGGATATGATGAACCGAATTTTCTGTCCATACTTGGATAAGTTTGTGGTGGTGTTCATTGATGATGTGATCATATATTCTCGGAATGAATGATATCATGCGAATGATCTAAGGACTGTTTTGGACACATTGCGAGAGAACAAGCTATATGCCAAGTGGAGCAAGTGTGAGTTCTGGTTATCCCAGGTCTCATTTCTGGGGCATGTCATTTCTGGAGCAGGCATCGCAGTTTATCCTGCGAAGATTGAAGCAGTTATGTCTGTTGGACATGCGAGCCCACGGCGAGCCATTATGCAATAAATGTTATTGCAAATATCATTCCCTAATCTAAAATGAAGAATTCATAATTTGCATAATAGGTCCCTTAGTACAATTAGGGTTATGTACCATAGCCATCTTGATGATCATACAGCTGTTGATTCAAATATTGAATCATAGAGGCTGGTGCTTGGATGAACATCTAAAGAGTTAGATTGAGGACTCATCAAGCACCATCAAATGATTGTTAAGAGATGATCTCCAGCCTGAGTAGGAGATGGCAATCCTTTCTCATTTAGGCTGATATCTGACCGACCTCTTGATGCAGGTCCTCTGCATGGGAATAGAGATTCGGAGGTGTCAGATTAGTTAGGTCAAAGAGTTGACTTAACGAGATCGAGATAACCAAAGTCCTATATCGTATGCTGTCATGATATAGGCACGCATACTCTGATCGAAGACAGATGTGTTACTATATGTTTGAGTATGTACATTTGGCAGACCAATAGGTTGATGACCTAATCAAGGTCTATACACCGGCGTGCTGGTGTGCATATAAGGGCATATGAGTAATACGATCTCTCAAAGGGATCATACAGGTTCATTACTGAACCGGAAGACATGAGCTCACTCATGAGATATTGGGGAGAACCAAATTCCATGCACGGTCGTCTCGCTTTGGAAGCTTGACTGAATTTGTAAGTTTGATATATTCTTTTGGAAAGTATATGATCAACGCCTGGGTATGATATATGCTTTTGGAAAGCATATAATCGATACCGACTCCCAATGATCGAATGAGAAACTTAATGATAAAACCTCTGAAGTAGATAGTGTAAAATTGATCTTATACTTCGGGTTTATTCTAAGTCTTCCAGTATGCAGGATGTACATGTATTGGGAATACTTGAGGGTGATGTGATCATAAACGGTTGTATAACCATGACGTTTCCATTTCTAGGGAGTGATGAAACGGGCTGGATTTTAGTGACTCCTCTCAGTAGAGAAGTAATCTGATCTTAGTCCAAATGTTGGACATTGATCTGAATGTGATTCAGATGCAATAAGAAGATTAGATTTGCGGTCTTGATTTAATCAAGCATCGATGGGAGGCCCGAGATCTGGATTAGAGATGTGATGTCAATATTCAAGTCACTATACGTGGAACAATACAATCGCCCTATCCTTATCTCCAAGTATCTGCGGAGAAAACGTTTTATTCTTAAAAGGGTTCAAGAATAATTCCATAGATCTAAGCATTAAGAAATTGATAATTAAATGTGATTTAATTATCTTGATGTATGTGGAAAATATCCAATATAATTAAATGTGATTTAATTATTGTGGATAAGAATAATGTGGATACAATATCCAATTATTAATAATATATTATAAATGTGATTTATAATGTATTAGAGAGAGTCAATTATAATTTATATTTGTTAATTAATTATTGATGTGTATTGGATACACATTGTGTAATTAATTGAAAATGTAAATTATATTTTGTTTTAGGTTGTGAATGTGATTCACAAATATTAAATGGTAAGATTGCAATATTCTCAAAATTAATTGTGAATTATTTTTGAAGAATAAATTACAACAAAAGTTGTTGGATATTATGGGAGAAATTCATGGAGATATGCAATCGCATGATATTACATGAGATTGCCTCCACCATGAGGACATGGTGGACGGCTACCAATTCCCACAAGGAATGTTGTAGTTGTCCCCCCTTTCCTTATGGGGAGTAATCTCCATGCTAATCTCTCATTAATTGCTTGATCTAATTTAGGATTGAATTATATTTGCCATGTCAAATACATTTGATTTAAATTAGATTATTAGTTGTTGGTTTTTTTACCAACAACAATCTTGACCATTGAATTGAACATAGATCAATCTCATCCATTGATTTTATATGTCCCATGAATTGAGATCCATGGATCCCAAAACCCTATAAATAAGAGAGGCATACCATGCTCTCTAAGTCTATGCTTTTGAAGCACATCTCTCTCTCTTCTCTTCCCACACGTCAACTCTCTCTCCCTCTCTTCTTAGTGGCCGTCCACCAAACCCTAGAGGAGAAAGCCGCCGTCGCCTTCGCCACCGCGCAGCCGCTTCGACATTCTTCGGATCTCCATCTTCTTTGGAGTGCTACGCTCATGAAGAAGGCATACGATTATGTACGACGAGATCAGGAGATCATCTGCTTGGATGAACTCGTTGGATTGCGAGGATCACACGACTCATCCCCACGCTCGCAAGTGTCTTCTCCGACGATCGGACTTGAGACAGGAGGTCTCTTTTCATAGAGACTCGATCAACCACGCTTCAAGAGGTATTCCTTTATACTTATTGTGGTTCTAAATGAAATGATCCGAGAATCGTTCTTGGATCATGTGGTTTCATCGCATGAAAAATTTTTCAAATTCCGCTGCTTAGAAAAACTAGTACGACTAGTCGTTCTTCGTCGTATTCGATACGACGCTCACGCTTCCGTGATGCGCTTGAGGATTATCCAATATCCTTCAATGTCTTGGGAGCATCCCAAGACAGTTACTCATATTCGAAGCTTCCTTGGGCTAGCGGGCTATTACAGACGCTTTTCAGTGGATTTTCATGCATTGTTCGTCTATAGACACGATTGACGCAGAAGGGAGTTCCATTCATTGGGAAAGATTCATGTGAGCAGGCCTTCAGGACACTGAAGGAGAGATTGACTACAACGCCTATTTTTGCTCTTCCTTCACGCACTCAGGATTATGCAGTCTACACAGATGCAACTGGAGAAGGTCTATGAGTGGTATTGATGCAGAAAGGTCACGTGATTGCATACGCATCACGACAGTTGAGGCCGCATGAGTGCACCCCACCCATGACTTGGAGTTGGTGGCAGTTGTCTTCGCCTTGAATATCTGACGCCCTATCTTAATGGGGTGAATTTTGAGATTTTCACAGAACATAAAAGCTTGAGGTACATCTTTGATCAGAAAGAGTTGAACATGAGACAACGCAGGTGGCTCGAGCTACTGAAGGACTACGACTGCACGATCTCTTACCCTCTGATTCGGAAAACGTAGTGGTTGATGCACTTAGCAGGAGAGCTCATGTAGAGAGTACGGCAAACTAGCTATATATGTGGGATATGCTCGCAGCTTTGACTGATTGGCATCCTCAGGAGAGTACATCCATATCCGCTGCCGTACCTCCACGATTTAGCAGTCTTTGGGATCGCATTGCCGAAGGCTAGAAGACATATCCCTGGATTCGAGACTGATACATGCGCCCTGTCAAGGACAAGATTGATGATTTCATTCGCAATACAACATTCACTAAACATCACGTTGAGTATATGAAAATATAGAAAACATTTTCGCTTGTTGTGATGATGTCATTTATGAATTAAAAAGAGAGAGAGAGAGAGAAAGAGGAAGGTTCCAAGAAGGAACCTCCCCCCTCTCCCTATATAACCAATACCAACACCTATTCCCTCCCCTTATTCTTCTTTTTACTTTCCTAAAATCCCACATTTTTCTTCTTCCATTCCAGCCGAGAAGGGCAGTTCCAGCCCCTTTTTTCCTCTTTTTGCTCTCTTTTTCACCGTTGTTAGTCGTTGTCCAGCAACCAAGGTTCGAAATCTCGATTTCGATCTCGTTTCGGTGAACCGGAATACCGAATTTCGCCGAAATTTCAGGAAATTTCGATAATTTCGGTGGAAAAGTCGGAAAAGGCTCAAAATCCGATTTTCCCCCAATTTTATTGTAAATTTCGATATTCCAAGTTATTAGAACAATAAATAACATACGAATACACAATTATTTCACACATATTGGTCATCTATACCCCTTATATAGACATATTGATCATATTGGTCATATCAATCATATTGTAACATTGTTAGATATTGCAAATGGACTTAATCTAAATACTTCAAACAATGAAACAATAGATGTACACCTATAGGATTACAACATACATATCAATCATCTTATGATTCTTATCATCCATGACTATGACGGTATGTAACAGTCACACACCTCATCAAACATATCGTTGTTACTTGTTAATAGTTAATACATAATAATAGAGTAATAGTCGTACATGTTACAACAAGTGAAAATTATCAAGAACATGCACATTAATGATCAATGCAATAAAAGATTAAAATATATTACCTGGTGATATGTTTAGTTCAGAACCAAGAGTTCCGCGGTGGATCTGAATGTCCCCCCTTCCTTGTTGTCTCTCATAACGCATCGCATATTCAATGAACTCGCAGTAGTTCTCCCATGTCATGTACGAGTACATGGCCTTGTAATCCATCACATACTGCATGTACTGGTAGTCATCGATTCCTATGAGTATCCCGAGACGAGGATAAACAACACTAGATCCGGTATCACGAGTGGCACGACGAGGCTGCGAACTACTGGCCTGAGATCATCGGGACGACGACGGAGTAGGAGATCTCTGCGGAGGAGGAACTGGCGTGTACTTAGGGAAGAAACCTGGCACCCCCAAAGAAGCTGCTCTACCTCTGCTCAGGTTGGCTACCTTGGTAGTTGTCTCCGTTGTAGCTATTACATCACACATACCCACTGTAATCATATGAATATGATGGAGGTGCATACTGAGGAGGAGGAGGAGGAGGAGGTCCTGGAGGAGGAGCATGAAAGTATTCCAGGAAGACGCAAAATTATCTTTCATCGTGCGACGATCCATATCCGCCTAAAGGACTTGGTGTTCCTTCGCGATATGGGCTGTCAATGTCCATGCAGCTCAAAGAACCTACAGATGATATCAAATCGTCCATGTATATGTCAGTTGGACGATGGCCTCGACCGTACTTGTAATCCATAGGTCATGGACTCGGACTTGGAACAAACTATCCGTCTGTGTTCCTCTGTCGCTTCATATATTCACGTCTTGCATGTAGCCTTTCCTCAAACCTGGTATCTTGTGGTCCACGACCACACCCTCCTGACCCACCTGAGTTTGTTTCCCCCACCATCACCAGATTCACCATGACCAACATCATCGTCGTCATCTCCACTGTCAATAGCCGCATCAATCTCGCCCTCTTACCCTCCAACAGGGTATGTAATCCGCCTGGATCTTGCCAAATAGTCACCTACGTTTGCTCCCATTTGATGGCTTATGTTCTCATTTGGTATTCCACCTGGTTGATCGAGAACAGGGGCATCATTGGAATCCATCCACCTCTGTAGAATGTCTTCATCAACATCGTCATCGTGCATCTTGAAAATGTATGCAATATGATCAATAGGGTCCGTGTAGTCATCTTTGTCTTGTCCCTCTCTTGCATGTTTCAACTTCAGCCTCAAGTTGTAATGCACGTAGACAAGGTCATTAAGTTTCTTTTCTCCCAACATGTTCCGTCTCTTGGAATGGATCAAATTGAACGTGCTCCAGTTCCTCTCACAACCACCAGCAGATGCGGTTTGAGACAACACTTTCACTGCCACACTTCGAAGGTTGGGAGCTTCCATCCCGTAAAATAACCACCATTCGGTTGCAAAAAAAGAAAAAGAGAAAAATCAATAGTAGGAATAAATGAATACACAAGCAATGATTTTATTTATCTTCGTCCCTACTAGGAACAGTATTGCCCCATCCATTTACCGCAGTAGTCCGACCGAAGGAACCCAACGCGTCCCGGAAATACTTAACCTGCATACATAGGTTTAAGTCATAATCCATCTTAACAATTTTTTTGATGTGAACCCCCTTATGATCCGGGTACCCGTTTACGCTACTTTCGCGGCATTTTATTCACATAAGATTCGCACAATCTACAGAAAAACAGGGAAAATTTTTCGCGTTGCAACAATTGTATGACTTTCACATCCATAATCATAACCCCAAACTACTAGAGACAAATGGCACTAAAATTTGATTTCATTAATTTCCATATCATTTTACATCATGTACAGTGTCTGCTAGTACATATACAATATCCCAAAAAAATCTAACTGAACAAACGAGAAGCATTATTCATAATCAACCTGAGACAAAGTAAACCATACCGTCTAGTGTATACCCTGTCTCCTGAAACATGAACGGCTACTGATCAACAGGCTGTTTGCCTGCCAAAACATGTTTAGGAAAGAAACGGAGTCACAAACGTGAATACAAATATGTAGTTTAAAAATAAATGACGAGTAATTTATTATGTGCAAAAGAGAGCAAGTAGAAAGGTGGAACAAGCACATTTTACATCTATTTGCGTAAGTAAAAAGGTTTTCAGGTTGTTTGTAAGCGTCTCTAATGATTGTCCCAAAAACCCAACATTTCCCACATATGACATATTTATATTGTAGTTGAATATTCATGAGTGTATAAATGTAAGCATATATATCATTTTCTTCAGAGATCATGTCTGTGAGTGATGATGGAAAAGTTTGAGATTGGAAAGATTTCTTGATTTATTTAGATTCTTATGTCTAGTGAATAGTCATTTCCTATCAATCACAATTTTTGATCGTAACTTCTCCAATTCTTATCTTCAGTTGTTTCATATATAACTCCAGATGATGTAGATATAGATATGGATGATCTAGATATAGAATCGCCAAGTCTGTTGGCGAAATAAACTCAAGCGGTGAGGAAGCCTACAAATGGCTCTTCCGTCTCACCCTCTAATTGGAAGTGCGGTCCAATAGAAGGATAGGTCTACTCCAAAACTACGCCACTAAGACGGGTGAGAGAGACTCTCCGGAAAAGTCACTCTAGAAAAATAGCCTTACCGGTAACAGGCAACTGAGCTCGTACGAAAAACTAAAACCGAGAATCCCCCGCCTAGGTATCCTAAAATAAAGGGTCAGCAGAACTGGTTTAAAGTCGGGATCCCAATGAGGCGTAAAAACACTGCGAGCTCGCGTAAAACCGTGAAAGGACTGGGATCCTAGACCCGCGTTCTTGGTGGTCGCTGCCCTAACTGGGCATTCCTTTCTCCCGCCCAGTTGAGGGTCACCGCGCCCTCGCACGAGCAGGTGTAAGGTCACCATGATCGACACTAAATATTTATTAAACATCACAATTCACCATTTTCCTTACATTCTTGCCTTCTCAATTCTTTCTCTATCTCTTTTGTAGTTAATCAAACAGATCTAAATCTCTTGATCAACGTTTTTTTTATTGACATTACTTTATGGATGACTAAACAAGTCTAGATCTTTTACCATATTAATATATAATCGGTAGATTAGTATCATGAATTGTTTGTTGAGGATTTACTTGGCATTAAAATAAAGATCTTAATAATCATTTAATGGCTTCATAAGAGAATGGTATTAATATTGTAACATTTTGTATTTCAAAACTCTTTTATAAGGTCATGAGAATTTGACTAGATATTGATATGATTAAAGCATATTATACACTAACTCTTAACAAGTAGTGAACTTAGAGTCTACTTCATATAAATACATATGTGTATATATATACCTAGGTTTCAATAGAATTTCAATCAAATGCTTTATGGTTTTATCTAGTAATTCATAAAATACTCCTCTTTAAAACAAAAACATGAAAGATACATCTCCATTGAACAGTTAATGTCTTAGTGCAAGTCCACGTACTTGTAAAATTACTTAAAATACAATGTATGACATATATTTTGAAAATATGTATAATTTCCTCACGTGATGCATGATAGTTTTATGATGACAGTAATTATAGGTCAATCATCACAAGAAAATTTGTTAATCTGTCCTACAAAGTAAAATATGTATTTAACAAAAGAAGTTGTAATGCATTACAAGTTTGTTACTAAGCGTAAACAAATAGTAAATAGTTACCTTTTTAGTTTTCTTCTTATCAAAATCATGAGTTTCTATCTATTGTTTACGATGTTATACTATATCTTCCATATGTATATAGATTTGTAACCAACTACACATTGCCTCAATGGTAAGTTATGTGTGTAATGATGCATATAAGAATCAATAGCAGTACTATGTAATTGGTAAATGTTGAGTACCCTGAATCCTATCAGCTCAGATAACTTGATGTAATTGTGTTCCATGTCTTCAATATTCCCATTGTGGGGTGAAACCTCTCATCCAAAATGATCATTTTGTTGCCCTCCAACAATTCTAGGGATGAGGCAAATAGGAGTCAGTTGAGTATGATACATCAAACCCCCGAACCCACTAAAGTACCTGTGACTCGTCACTTGGCCTATTTCTTCTTCAAATTTTAATAAATTGAAAACAAATGGAAGATATTATGGGACTGCAGACTTAAATTTCCAGTGGATAGAGATTTGATTTTTTTTTTTAAAAGACAAGAGGATATAGAATCCAGTTCTCACAAACATAATAGATGGACAATCGGAGGGAAAAAGAAAGCTCAAGATAAACCCAATTCTAAAGATTAAGATCCATTACCAACACTTCCCACCATATGTTACACAAGAAAAGAACATAATTATAGGATCTAATTGTGTATAAAATCATGCATGGCAGCAAGAAGGAGGGTAAAGGGAAGTGTACCTTAGTTCCCAAATTTTGGGATGAAATTTAGACTCAAATCTGTAGCATGCAGGGCTGATCTAAACAGGGAGCAGCAGATGGCTTTAATTTACTGCAAATGATGGAGTGCTGGAGTAGCTAGAAGGCTAAAATCAAGCTTCAGGCTGTAGCAAAAAGCAGGAATGTGGTATGGCTTTGTTGGGGAATATGGAAAGATAGAGGGAGAGGGAGATTGGTTTTCCTTACGGCTGGAATTTGGGGCTCTTGCAGGAGAATGCAGCAAAGCTCCTGGCTGATGTAGAGAGCTCTTGGGTTGCTGGAATTGGCAGAACACAATCACAGCAAGAGAAAGAGAGGGCTTGAAATTTTTGGAAGAAAAGGGAAGGGAATTGGAAGAGAGGGTTGTGGCTCTCGGCTGAGTGGGCCTTCCTTCGTTGAGAATGTTGGAGAGAAAACGTTGGAAGAATAGAACCCAAGAGAAAGTTGTGATATAAATAAGGAGGAAGAAGCCTCCTTTGATTGACAATTGGTTAATAAGAGAACCCAAGTGGAAAAAAAAGGGTAGGCCACGACTGGCTGCAACAGCTGAAAATTCATAAATTAAAAAAATATTTATTTATTTTTAACCGTACAGACTGTATGTGAAATACTTAAAATAGTCCATATGCGCACCTCGAGCTTCCGTTTTCAACGCGAAATAACTTAATTTTATCGTCTTTCAACAACGATCAAAATGAGTATAATACTGATATACTTCCGATCGGGTTTTAAATACCCGAAATTTTCGGATATGGTTTTTGTTTTAGATTAAATTTTGTGATTTAAAAATATCAAACGACCTTCGATTGACGAACGGGCGATTCCGTTGATCTTGTTTTGTCGAATCGGATCTAATGATGGTCTTGGTTTGTTTTGCGGTTTCTGAATTTGCGTCGCGGTTTTTTCGCGGCACGCATTACGAAGTGACCGATTTTTGGTCGATTTCGTCTGAACGACTTTTTATTTTTGATCAATTGATCTATTTAGGTTATCTAATATGGTCAGATATCTTTATTGGGTTAAACGGACTCTAATCGGGTTGGGTTCGGGTTTAATTAAAAACCAGATGTTACAAATATAAAAACATCAAAGGGAGTCTCGTCCTCGAGACTCGAATTAAGGCTATTAGGTGTCTTGTTTGGATTTTATATGTCCATAAAAACCTCAAAGGGTTTTGAACCCATAAAAATCTCAAAGAGAAGATAAGTTATATATTTGAACATATATTTAATTACAAAAGCTTATATTGTGTATTACCTTAGAAAAGCTGCGGGTATCGTGCCCGCATGTTGGCTTCGGTTTCCCACGTCGCCTCTTCGACGTCGTGTCGATGCCATAAAACCTTGACCAATGAAATCTCTTTGCTGCGAAGCTTCTTCACAATACGGTCAAGTATCTGGACTGGCTTCTCCTCATAAGTCAGATCTGGCTCCACGTCAAGATTCTCATAACTGATGACGTGTCGAGGGTCGTGCACATATTTCCTCAAGTTGGTTACATGGAAGACATCATGGATAGCTGAAAGATGTGGAGGAAGGGCTACTCGGTATGCAACCTTCCCCACTCTAGCCAGAATCTCAAATGGTCCTACATATCGCGGTGCCAACTTGCCACGAACACCGAATCTCTACACTCCCTTTATAGGAGATACATGGAGAAATACCCAATCTCCTACATGTAGTTTATGGGAATGCCATTAGTATGAGGTTTAGTTAAATTTGCAAAAAGGAGCAAGATGAAAGTATTGGATTACCTGAAACTCTAAGTCTTCTCCGACGGTCCGCATAGCTCTCCCGGCGACTCTGTGCCGTTAGAAGCTTTCGTTTCACAAGATCAACATCTCTCGCGGTCTCCTCCAGGAGATCTACGGAATATAAAGCATGATCACCTACCTCACGCCAACTGAGAGGTGTGAGGCATCTTCGTCCGTATAGGGTTTCGAATTTTGCCATGCCAATACTGGAGTGATACATGTTGTTGTACGTGAATTCCACCAAATGGTCCTTCCAGGATCCTTTCCACTCCAAAGTGCAAGCGCAAAGCAGATCCTCTAGTGTCTGAATGGTGCGTTCACTCTGCTCATCTGTCTGCGGATGGTATGCAGAACTCATCTTCAGCTCGATGTAGTGCCGACATGAACTGATACCAATAATATGAAGTAAACCTCGAATCCCTATCAGACACCACCTCTCGTGGTATACCATGTAGTCTGATGATGTTCTGCACATACAGCTTGGCCAATCTGGATGGAGTGTAAGTCGTGTTGACATGTATCAAATGGGCTGACTTGGTCAACCTATCAACAACGACCCATATGGAATCATGGACACCTGGTGTCTTCGGATGACCTGTGACAAAATCCATAGAAATGCTCTCCCACTTCCACTCGGGAATGGGGAGAGACTGTAGTAATCCTGGTGATCTCCTGTGCTCGACCTTGACCACCTGACAGGTCATGCATCTGCTAACATGTAGCGCCACATCGCGCTTCATTCCATCCCACCAGAAATGTCGACGCAGATCTCGGTACATCTTTGTGGTACATGGATGGATAGATAACCCTGAACTATGTGCCTCATCCAGAATGTCTCTACGAAGATGCTAGTCATTGGGTACTACGACCCGTCCTTCCTTCCATAAAATAGACTCCATCACAACAAAGTCATCAAATTCGTCCTTGATGGCGCGCATGTATCTATCTCGGATCCAAGGATCGGTCTTCTAGCCTCTACAATACGATCCCAAACGTAGAGGCACGACGGTAGAAATGGATGCGCTCTCCTGAGGATGCCAATCGATCAAAGCGGCAAGTGTATCCCGTATATATAGCCAGTTCACCGTACCATCAACATGTGCTCTCCTGCTGAGTGCATCAGCCACCACGTTTCCCTTACCAAGATGGTAAGAGATCGTGCAATCATAATCCTTCAGCGGCTCGAGCCATCTGCGATGCCTCATGTTAAGCTCCTTTTGATCAAAGATGTACTTCAGACTTTTGTGGTCTGTAAAGATCTCGAAATTCACCCCATATAGGTAGTGGCGCCAGATCTTCAAGGCGAAGGCAATTGCCGCCAACTCCAAGTCATGCGTAGGGTAGTTCCGCACATGCGGTCTCAACTGTCGTGATGTGTAAGCAATCACCTGTCCTCTCTGTATCAACACTACTCATATACCTTCTCCAGAAGCATCTGTGTAGACTGCATAATCCTGAATGCTTGATGGAAGAGCAAGAATAGGTGTCGTCGTCAATCTCTCCTTCAGTGTCTGGAAGGCCTGCTCACATGAATCGTCCCAAATAAATGGAACTCCCTTTTGCGTCAGTCGTGTCAGAGGGCGAATAATGCGTAAAAATCCGCTGACGAAGCGTCTGTAATAACCTGCTAGCCCAAGGAAGCTCTGAATCTGCGTGATAGTCTTGGGTTGCTCCCAAGACATAACCTCATCTATCTTCGCAGGATCAACTGCAATGCCTGCTCCAGAAATAACATGTCCTAGAAATGAGACCTGGGATAGATAGAACTCACACTTGCTCAGCTTGGCATACAGCTTGTGTTCCCATAATGTATCTAAGACAATCCATATATCATTCGCATGATCTCATTCATTCCGTGAGTATATGAGTACATCATCAATGAACTTACTACAAATTTATCCAAATATGGACGGAAAATCCGGTTCATTATATCCATGAAAACCGCAGGTTTATTGGTGAGCCCAAACAGCATCACCACAAACTCGTAGTGTCCATAGCGAGTCCTAAAAGCGGTCGTTGGAATATCAGACTCTCTAATTCTCAACTGATGGTAGCCTGAGCGAAGATCGATCTTCGAGAAAACTGAAGATCCCTGGAGCTGGTCAAATAAATCATCGATGCGTAACAAGGTATAACGGTTCTTCACAGTTCTCTTGTTCAATTGCCTGTAATCGATGCACAGTTTCATGGATCCATCTTTCTTCTTGATAAATAGAACCGGAGCATCCTAAGGTGAAGTGCTCGGTCTCACGAATCCCAAATCAAGTAACTCCTCCAACTGTACCTTCAGCTCCCTCAACTCGGCTGGTGCCATGTGATATGATGCCATCGAGATCGACTGTGTATCTAGTAGTAATGTGATCTCGAACTCGACCTCTCTCTTAAGAGGTAATCCTGGTAGCTCATCAGAAAATACATCTGGATATTCTGACACTATTCGGATGTCCTGTGTCATCGGCTCCTGGTCAGATACTTCCCGAACAAATGCAAGGTATGAATCACAACCCTGATCAACAAGTCGTTGGGTTCGCAACACTGAAATGTACTCCATGATGGAGTCATGTACAGTACCCTCAAAAGTAAACTCGTGTAGATCTGGAATCCTAAAGAAAACCGTCTTCCTAAAGCAATCAACAAGTGTATGATGAGCGGATAACCAATCCATGCCCAAAATCAAGTCGAACTCATCAAGCTGCAGAAGTAGACAATCTGCGATCATCTCGTGACCGCCAATCAGTACGGGCAAGTGCCTGACTATCAGGGAAATGATAAACAACTGGCCACCTGGCCCTCGGATGTGATATGGGGAAGAAAGAGTCTCTGCGACTCTACCAAAAGAATTAAGCAACCTCGAAGAAAGAAAAGAATGTGTCGCACCAGAATCAAATAGAACATGGAAAGGTCGGCCCAAGACTGAGACCATACATTTCACCACAGTAGCGGTTGAACATGCCTGCTCCTCAGTAACTGCGTATATCTGTCCCTGCCTGGCTGGTGTGGCGCTGGAACCTGCCACACTCTATGTCTATCTCTGGTGCGGTCGCCTCAAGTTGGAGTTCCTACCACGGAAACTCCCTGAATGTTGTGCCTGAGGCTGCGACGACTGTGGTTGAGGCTCACCAGAAGCATGTGGCATGTGGGCACTATGATCGATAATGTCCCCACTCGTGACATCAGTAACATCGGACTGGTCGAGTAGATGGAGTAGTCGTGTCTGTGCTCCGAGCTGGTCCTGCAGGTGGTCTATCTGCTCGCTGCGACCCAGATGGTCGAGCGGAATCTGTGCCACGTCCAGCTAGTTCCTCCTAAAGTAATCAATGGAGATGAGCGAGCACTACCCGAAAATGCTTTTTCTCTTCTTGGGATATACTATGAAAATTAATGAAATTGGTGACATCTGTGGTGATTGATTATGAATGTCATATTTCCCTTTTCAGACTCACGACAAGTCGGAAGACTGTCGCTATCCGAGAACTTAATGCGATCGGAATTATAATGTCGTGAATGTGCGTATCGGAGTACCACTGCTCTGATACCAAAAATGTGAACCCCTTAGGATCTGGGTACCCGTTTACGCTACTTTCGCGGCATTTTATTCACATAAGATTCGCATAATCTACAGAAAAATAGGGAAAATTTTTCGCGTTGCAATAATTGTATGACATTCACATCCATAATCATAAACACAAGCTACTAGAGACAAATGACACCAAAATTTTATTTCATTAATTTTCATATCATTTTACATCATGTACAGTGTCTGCTAGTACATACAGTATCCCAAAAAAATCCGACTGAACAGAAGAGAAGCATTATTCATAATCAACCAACCAAAAACTGAGACAAAGTAAACCATACCGTCTAGTGTATACCCTATCTACTGAAACATGAACGGCTACTGATCAACAGGTTGTTTGCCTGCCAAAATATGTTTAGGAAAGAAACGGAGCCACAAACGTGAATACAAATCCGTAGTTTAAAAATAAATGACGAGTAATTTATTATGTGCAAAAGAGAGCAAGTAGAAAGGTGGAACAAGCACATTTTAAATCTACTTGCGCAAGTAAAAAGGTTTTCAGGTTGTTTGTATGCGTCTCTAATGATTGCCCCAAAAACCCAACATTTCCCACATATGACATATTTATATTGTAGTTGAATATTCATGAGTGTATAAGTGTAAGCATATATATCATTTTCCTCAAAGATCATGCCTGTGAGTGATGATGGAAAAGTTTGAGATTGGATAGAATTCTTGATTTATTTAGATTCTTAAGTCTAGTGAATAGTCATTTCCTATCAATCACAATTTTTGATCGTAACTTCACCAATTCTTATCTTCAATTGTTTCAGATATAACTCCAGATGATGTAGATATAGATATGGATGATCTAGATATAGAATCACCAAGTCTGTTGGCGAAGTAAACTCAAGCGGTGAGGAAGCCTACAAATGGCTCTTCCGTCTCGTCCTCTAATTGGAAGTGCGGTCAAATAGAGGGATAGGTCTACTCCAAAACTACGCCACTAAGACGGGTGAGAGAGACTCTTCAGAAAAGTCACTCTAGAAAAACAGCCCGACCAGTAACGGGCAACTGAGCTCGTACGAAAAACTAAAACCGAGGATCCCCCGCCTGGGTATCCTAAGACAGAGGGTCAGCGGAACTGGTCTAAAGTCGGAATCACAACGAGGCGTAAAAACACTGCGAGCTCGCGTAAAAACCGTGAAAGGACTGGGATCCTAGACCCGCGCTCTTGGCGACCGCTGCCCTAACTGGACATTCCTTTCTCCCGCCCAGTTGAGGGTCACCGCGCCCTCGCACGATCAGGTGTAAGGTCACCATGATCGGCACTAAATATTTATTAAACATCACAATTCACCATTTTCCTTACATTCTTGCCTTCTCAATTCTTTCTCTATCTCTTCTGTAGTTAATCAAACAGATCTAAATCTCTTGATCAACGTTTTTTTATTGACATTACTTTATGGTTGACTAAACAAGTCTAGGTCTTTTACCATATTAATATATATAATCGGTAGATTAGTATCATGAATTGTTTGTTGAGGATTTATTCGGCATTAAGATAAAGATCTTAATAATCATGTAATGGCTTCATAAGAGAATGGTATTAATATTGTAACATTTTGTATTTCAAAACTCTTTTATAAGGTCATGAGAATTTGACTAGATATTGATATGATTAAAGCATATTATACACTAACTCTTAACAAGTAGTGAACTTAGAGTCTACTTCATATAAATACATATGTGTATATATATACCTAGGTTTCAATAGAATTTCAATCAAATGCTTTATGGTTTTAGCTAGTAATTCATAAAATACTCCTCTTTAAATTAGAAACATGAAAGATACATCTCCATTGAACAGTTAATGTCTTAGTGCAAGTCCACGTACTTGTAACATTACTTAAAATACAATGTATGACATATATTTTGAAAATATGTATAATTTCCTCATGTGATGCATGATAGTTTTATGATGACAGTAATTATAAGTCAATCATCACAAGAAAACTTGTTAATCTGTCCTACAAAGTAAAATATGTATTTAACAAAAGAAGTTGTAATGCATTACAAGTTTGTTACTAAGCGTAAACAAATAGTAAATAGTTACCTTGTTAGTTTTCTTCTTATCAAAATCATAAGTTTCTATCTTCGGTTGTCGATGTTATACTATAACTTCAATATGTATATTAGAAATTCTCCAATATTATACATAGTAGACGGGTTTGTAACCAACTACACATTGCCTCAATGGTAACTTACGTGTGTAATGATGCATATAAGAATCAATAGCAGTACTATATAATTGGTAAATGTTGAGTACCCTGAATCCTATCAGCTCAGATAACTTGATGTAATTGTGTTCCAGGACTTCAATATTCCCATTGGGCGGTGAAACCTCTCATCCAAAATGATCATTTTGTCGCCCTCCAACAATTCTAGGGATGAGGCAAATAGGAGTCAGTTGAGTATGATATTAACCCCTTCCAATTCCAACACCATATTCATCAAACCCCCAAACCCACTAAAGTACATGTGACTCGTCACTTGGCCTATTTCTTCTTCAAATTTTAACAAATTGAAAATAAATGGAAGATATTATGGGACTGCAGACTTAAATTTCCAGTGGATAGTTCTCACAAACCTAATAGATGAACAATCGGAGGGAAAAAGAAAGCTCAAGATAAACCCAATTCTAAAGAATAAGATCCATTACCAACACTTCCCACCATATGTTACACAAGAAAAGAACATAATTATAGGATCTAATTGTGTATAAAATCATGCATGGCAGCAAGAAGGAGGGTAAAGGGAAGTGTACCTTAGTTCCCAAGTTTTGGGATGAAATTTAGACTCAAATCTGTAGCATGCAGGGCTGATCTAAACAGGGAGCAGCAGATGGCTTTAATTTGCTGCAAATGATGGAGTGCTGGAGCAGCAAGAAGGCTAAAATCAAGCTCCAGGCTGTAGCAAAAAGCAGGAATGTGGTATGGCTTTGTTGGGGAAGATGGAAAGATAGAGGGAGAGGGAGATAGGTTTTCCTTACGGCTGGAATTTGGGGCTCTTGCAGGAGAATGCAGAAAAGCTCCTGGCTGATGTAGAGAGCTCTTGGGTTGCTGGAATTGGCAGAACACAATCACAGCAAGAGAAAGAGAGGGCTTGAAATTTTTGGAAGAAAAGGGAAGGGAATTGGAAGAGAGGGCTGTGGCTCTCGGCTGAGTGGGCCTTCCTTCGTTGAGAATGTTGGAGAGAAAACGTTGGAAGAATAGAACCCAAGAGAAAATTGTGATATAAATAAGGAGGAAGAAGCCTCCTTTTATTGACAAGTGGTGAATAGGAGAACCCAAGTGGAAAAAAAAGGGTTGGCTACGGCTGGCTGCAATAGCTGAAAATTCAGAAATTAAAAAAATATTTATTTATTTTTAACCGTACAGACTGTATGTATTTTTTTAATTCATTTGTTTTAACAAAAATTCTTGTTATTTGAATACTTAAAATAGTCCATATGCACACCTCGAGCTTCTGTTTTCAATACAAAATATCTCGATTTTATCGTCTTTCAACGACGATCAAAATGAGTATAATACTGATATACTTCCTATCGGGTTTTAAATATCCGAAATTTTCAGATATGGTTTTTGTTTTAGATTAAATTTTGTGATTTAAAAATATCAAACGACCTCCGATTGACGAACGAGCGATTCCGTTGGTCTTGTTTTGTCGAATCGGATCTAATGACGGTCTTGGTTTGTTTTGTGGTTTCCGAATTTGCGTCGCGGCTTTTTCGCGGCGCGCATTACGAAGTGACCGATTTTTGATCGATTTCGTCTGAACGGCTTTTGATTCTTGATCAATTGGTCTATTTAGGTTATCTAATATGGTCAGATAACTTTATTGGGTTAAACGGACTCTAATCGGGTCGGGTTCGGGTTTAATTAAAAATTGGATGTTACATTTGACTCCAAATTTAGATAGAAATTGAGGATTTCCTCGTTCGTGCACATGATTTGTAACTTCTCGTCCTTGACGAGCTTCTCCACCACAATTTGTATGGTTTCTAGAAGGTCAACATTTGTACCAAGTCCATTCTTGTACTGGTACGTAGGATTGAAGTAATAAGCTGGAAACAAAGTCACGAACAAGCTTAATACTCATATTCTAAAGATGTATAAAAATTTTTAAAATGAAAAAAAAATAGATTTTTACATAATACATACCTTCGTTATGAAGAGGATGTGAGAGCATCTTGGACCATCGCTCGTCTATGATGTCCAACCATGCTTTGGATCCATTTCCAACCGCTTCTCTGACCTTCTCTCTCATGCAGTGCATTGCCTCGCAGATGACTCTCATGGTGGGCTTCTTATCGCCATCCACGATCCGCAATGCTGAAACAACTGGATCCGTGATCCTTGTGACCCGAGTCACGTCATCTCAAAAGGAGATATCATTGATCAATATCTCCACCTTCCGTGATCAATATTTCGATTTTGAGAAAAACGACCTTAGATCTATACATTACGGTCTTAGATCTAGCAATTAGGGAACCATTTTCAAGAAAGACTACCTAAGTGACACAAAATATGTACAAAAACCAAAAGATTTAACATATGATTTTCGGATTTTCTCAATTTTTAAATTTTATTAAAAAAAAATTCCGTATTATGATTTCTACTTCCATAACTTAAGATCCGAATTTATAATAATCCAACTCATTATCGTTCCACATTAAACCTCAAAAGCCCCAATTTCCACTTCCATAGATCTAACAAAATGTTCTCAAACTATGTTTTAGTCCATAATAAACTTCCGATCCGAGATACCATGATCATATCTACCACTATTGTGCAATCAAATCACAAAAGTCCTAATTTTCGTCTCCAAATTTAAAGCTATATTTTGGAAATCTCACAAAATAAACACCATGCCAAGCTATATCAACACCTTAAGAGTGAAACCCCTAAAAAAATTTATGAATTTGATGAAGAATTAGCCTAATTTGGCTTACGTTGAAAGAAGAAGAGCTTGGAGGAAGTTGGAGATGCTTTTGCCTGAACTCGGTCAAAATGTGATGCTTTCGACCGAAATTTCGGTAGATATCGGCATCTCGGTGAATATTTTAATGCAAGATTCCCTCTGTCAGACGATATCTCGAGTTGAGCCGAAATCTCGTCGAGATCTCGCGAGATTTCGCTCAAACTGTGGATATCGATATATATACCGGTTTCAAAAGGCCAGACCTGTCGAAACCGATATTTCGATGAAATTTCGTCGAAATATCGCAAATTTTAATTCCATGCCAGCAACTGGAAATCATCTCCTTGATGCCAAAAAGCAACTCCTCATTGTTGCTCCTCCCCTTCTTGTGGACTGCTGCATACAAGACCAAATCAAGCATCTTTCTTCCTCCAAATTGGAGAAAATTAAGGTACAACCCTAATTCCCTCTACTTGTTGCCATGCATGTGCTTCACTACTTTTCTTTTGCAACTCTTCACGTAGATTTCACACAATTTGATTTTAAATCTCATATTTGTAGAATGTTAGCTCCTGAGATTAGGTTTAAAAAAAGGAATTTGGGGGTTTTTGGATTTTAAACTTAAAAGTTGATATTTGGGTACATTTGCATGAAATCCTTACTATTAGTCTCCATTAAATTTTTAAAAGTTTTAATTAAGAAATTAAGCACTGTCTATTCTATGCAGTTACAGTATTATATTAGAATTGTTTAGCAATACATGTCAATATAAAATTGGTGGTGTATGTATTACAAATTTTGGACATATTATATATACCTTGTAACTACAGTACTACATTAGAACTAATTATCAATGTATCAATATATCCAACATGAGCTTATCATGATACTAAGAGGTTACATATATATATCCAACATGAAGGAAAGAATATACTATGGTTCTCATACGTCATAAAATAACTGAGGTCATCGTCAATAGTATTAATTAAAAATTTCTTGACATTGAATCAGAAAATTATTTGGAAAATCCTTTGATCAGTTATGTTTTTAGTGGAAACATAGCAAATGCATGGTATGTGTATTATGGAATATGGATATGTACATGATTAGTTCTTCTCTGTTCAAGCTAGAAATTGAAAGGAACAACTTGAATGAAATCTTGACTAGACCTGATGTGATGTGATATGTATTGTGGAGATGGCATTTATTCATCACGCATTGGTATAATTTAATATGCATGGAAATCCCTTGCATCGATATCTATGTACCTGATGAATTTTGAAGAAGCTTTTGGATAGGAACAGTAAGTGGTCAGGAGCGAACATTTGGGGGACATCATAATAGAAATCCATCTGTTTGCGATCCCCTATGGATTTGGAAAGATGCAAATAGTGTAAGAAAACTTTTGAGATCAGAAGTTATTGTTGAATGAACGGAAAGGACTTCAAAAAAGAATTAAGTTGGCTTTTTACTGACAAAAATACACTAAACATGTCCGTTTGGAAATTTCATGTGAAAGCGAAGTTTGGAAAAACCTTATATTTGAAGATTAATCCACTATGGATACCTTGTACTTGGTCAATAAGCACTAAACTTGCTGAAAATTTGAAGAATTGTCAGCTACGCTTATATGTTAGTTATGGATAATCAAATAGTGTTAATATTTAGGAGGTTCACATAATATTGAATAAATATCTCAGATGCAACTAAAGCAATCTATGGATTTCTATGTGTATTATGACTATTAATTCCATCAATAAATCCTCCAGTATAAATAACAATTAATAAATTGTTAACCACATACCCAGATCTGTGAAGATTGACCACAGAGGGATTGAGAAAAGGATGTGTAATAAAGATACTAATTGCGACGGTGATGAATGAGTAATGTAAATTCATAGTGCCAGTCATGGTGATCCTTACACCTGACTGTGCAAGGGCGCGGTGACCCTCAACTGGGCGGGAGATAGAAAGCCCAGTTCGGGCAGCGCCTGCCAAGTGCGTGAGTCGAGGATCCCAGTCCCTTTTTCGGTTTTTACGCGAGCTCGCAGTGTTTTTAGTTTTTACGCCTTGTTGGGATCACGACTTTTGACCAGTTCCATTGACCACTGACCCTTTGTTTTAGGATACCCATGCGGGGGATCCTCGGTTTTCAGTTTTACGTACGAGCTCGTTTTCCCGTATTAATCGGGCCAGTTTCTAGAGTAACTTTTCCGCAAAGTCTCTCTCACCCGTCTTTGGGGCGTAGTTTTGGAGTAGACCTTTCCCTCTATTGGACCGCACTTCTAATTAGAGGGCGAGATGGAAGAGCCTCTTAGGAGGCTACTTCATCGCTTGAGTTTTAATTACTTTTTTGCCAATAGGTTTGGCAATGGTACATCTGAAATCATATGGGGTTACATTTGGAGGAGTTTCACTTGAACTCAGAGAGAAGTATTATAGATCTTGTCTAAGAAAGGAAGTTGAGTGTGAGTTGTTTTGACTAGAGTTGACTATCATTAAGTTAAGTGGACGTGTTGGGAACTTAGTTAGGATGCATTATACAATACCGCATGCCTACGGAGGCACCCCACCCTAAGGCACTTTTTCATGCCTTAGAGTCATACTGTGAGGTAACACACCAACCAAGATCATAGACTATCTACTTAACTTAGGAATTTAAATAAAATCAAGAGTCATTCAAAACTTAAATCTTCTGCATTATAAAAATCCATATTTAAGAATTCCAAATAATAAGACACTAATAGTTATATGTATATATATACATATGAGTCATCAACTATTATTATCGAGTTCACATCTCTGAAATTTTCGGGATGCAGTTTTGGTTTGGGTTAAATTTTCCGAAATTAAAATATCAGACGACCTCCGATTGACGAACGGTCAATTCCATTGGTCTTGTTTTGTCGAATCGGATTTTATGACAGTCTCGATTTGTTTTGTGGTTTTCGAATTTGCGTCACGACTTTTTCGGGCACACATTACGATGCGATCGATTTTTGATCGATTTCGCCCGAACGACTTTTGATTTACGATCAATTGATTGATTTAAATTATTTAGCATTGACCAACAAGTTTATTGGTTTAATTGGACCCAAATCGGATCGGGTTCAGGTTTGATTGGAAACCGGATGTTACACAGTTCCAAGCCTTGTCTGTAGCAGGAGCCTCCAGAAGATTTGGATAACAATTACTACAACAGTAAGGAGGCTTCCGGTAGGAGATGCAAGGTTGCAGCTGCTTGATCTCCAACATAGAGAATAAGAAAACTTGTTGGAACAACAATAGCCGTGAGAAATAAGGAGAAAAAGGCAACTCCTTTGGTGGAGAAAATTTAAAAAAAGGAGGGCAATGGGGGAGAATATAAGGAAATGGGGAGAATGGTTTTAACGTTGGCATTTGTGAGAGATGGGAGAAAAAGAGGAGGGAGGGGTGATGAATCCGCGATTCATCATCGCAATATCTTGATCTTAGCAAAATCCCTGAGTAAAATCCCAGATAAATGTCTATAAATCCATAAATTAACAAAATGACTCTTGTACATAAAATACACTAATTATTGTATATAAGATTGTACAAAATGAATTAACAATAAAAAGCCGCAAAAATAAAGGTGTTTTATACATGTAAATAGCCCAAAACTTCGTATATTTTTAATAATTTCATTTCAACTCCTTTTTACCTAATTCTTTCTCTAACTTGTTTATAAAAATGTTAACAATATAAAAATACAAAATAAATTTTACCTCAAATAAATGCTCCTAGATCCCAAAGAGAAAAAGTCGTAAAGTCCAACTACCAAGCTAAATTCACGCTCCGTATGAACTCCAAATTCACCAAACTCACTTTTAAAGTTCAAGTTAGAAAATTATCTATCCAACGGAAGTGGTTTCATTAAAATCGGAACTCATTTGCAAAAGTTGGGTTTTGGGACCTAGATGTACATTGTACATTATGTATATATTCATACTTTCTTCATTTTTTATTGTATCTTTCTTAATTATTGAAAATACAAAAAAATCATACTTGTGTTGTATTTTAATTATAGTATTTTATTGTATTTTTCTATTGTAAATATCTCTTATTAAAAAGATAAAAAAATACATATTAGAAAAGTTAAAAAAATGTGTACATGTTGTTTGTCTTCCATTGTAAATTCTCCACTATTTCTCTTCTCTTTTTATTTTATTGTATTTAAAGTAGACAACTTTATTTTATTTATTTATTTATTTTACATTCTCTACAATAACCACCATTCAACTCATTATACCACCAACTTCCATTCAACCCCACCATTTTTTTAAACCTCCCATTCAACTCCATTAATAATCCAACTTCCCATTCAACTCCACCACCATAATAACTTCTCATTTCATCATCTATATATACATCCCATCCTCCTCAATTTGCCCTTGATCCATCTTTACGTGAGGAGAGCCAAGTTCCCAGAGTTGAATCGGTGACAGCGACGCAACCGCGGTCGAGCGACGATGGCCCTCTCTCCGGTGTGATCCGTTGGCTTTTTGGTCAACATCGCAGCCGCAATCGCGTGCTGCTCGAGCTCATCGCACGCCGGCGATTTGAGCGAAGACCGTGCTCACGAGAGCACTTCATAGGCGCCCGCATTCATCGTAGGTAATTTTATCATCTTGGTATTTTTGCAATTTTTTTAGCACACAACATATCATCTCCTCCACTACCATCACACCATTTTTTTCTCATCATCACCACCACCACCATCTTACTTTTTTTAACCATATTCCCTTTCTTAACAAAATTTAAAAAAAATAAAAAAAATTTAAAACAAAAAAAGTCTCTGTCTTTTCATTACAACAGTTTTTTTGTTAATCAAAACAGTAAAAATAATTTTGAAAAAAAATAAAAAAATCAACGGTGGACATCACCACCGCCGACTCCCCTTCCTCTCCAGCGGCAACCCCGCCGCCGCCGTCGCGGGCTGCCCCGCGCCAGCCCCCCTCTCTTCAGCGGCCCCTTTCCCCCGCCTCTGCGCGCCGACGCTCGCAGGCCTCCTCGCCACCGCCAGGCCGCCCACCCGCACCACCGACGCCGCCGCTCGCCACCTCCACCGCCCTCAGCTCGCCGCCTCCTCTCCGCCGTCGACCCCCGCGCGCGGCCGCACTGCCGCCGGTTCCCCCCTCGTTGGGTTCTCCCTGAGCCCTACCGAAGGAAGGAGAAGGTGCATTTTTTTCTTATTTTTTATGTAAAAATTGCGTTAGTTTATTTCTATATTTCTGTTATTGCAAAAAGGTCCTTGTACATAACTTGCTTTGTAATTTCAGTTTCTTTATTTGCAAAGATACCCCTGTATTTGTACTTGAATTTGGACCTTGTTTTGGCTTCCTTTTATGCAATAAAAAATGTTTTCATGTTGAGCAACTAATTCTCTACATTATAGGTATTTGTTTATATTTTTGTGACTCATGGATAATTAACTAAAAATAGTTAACTAAAATTTTGTGTATTTTACCCAATCAGGGCTCATAAATTTATACCTCACACACGGTTGCTCTAAAAATTCCACAAAAATTATATGTGATGCCTTGATATGTGATTAATTTTCTATCCAAATTTCATCTAAAATGGAGTTGTCTTGCGCTGGAATAATTTGTAGAGTGAATTTAGTGTTTGATTTTTAATTAAATCCTCATATATCCTTTTTGCGAAATTACAAATCTCTTGGATTCTTCATGAAAATATCTACTTGAGATAATTTGCACGTTGATTAATTTGATAACGTGGATTAATTAAGAATTATTTACTCACTGTCACTCTATTTTCACTAAAAAATCCTCAAAAAATTCATAATTTGTCAAAAAATTCCAAAAAAATTACTGTAGCTTCCTTGCATCATGTTTATGTTCCAGTAAATTTTCATAATTTTTTCTTACTGTTTGTGTGATAAATTGCGAAAAAACCCATAAAAAGTGTGTATTTTTATTTATTGCATTTTAACCCTGAAAATTCTAATAAAATATGTTTTGCATTCGTCATTGGATTAAGTTTACTAGAAAAATATAATTTGGCTAAATTGGACTAATTTCTTATTAAAATAATTTGGCTAAGTTGTATGCTTTCGTACTATCTTGATTCACCCGCATCTTGCATTTGCATTTGTTTTGCATTAAAAAAAATCTAAAAAAAATACCGCATTGGAAATCTAGACCTAAGTTTTTGAATTGAACCCAAGTTGTTCCTTTGCCTCCCTGAGTTTGACCCCGGACTTGCCCGGGATATAAATTAAGCCGAGACACTCTTCACGGAGATCTTCTCTCGGTTCTGACCGAATCGCTAAGTACACATATTACAACGAACATGAATTAAACATCGTATTTAGCGACTCGTCAGATGGCGTCGTTGCCGGGGAGGCAAACGGCTTAGGGATTAGTTTAAAAATTTAGATTTAGATTTTCATTTACTCGGGTAGTCTGACCCCCGAGCCACTTGTATTTATTCCATTTTTTGCAATTATTTCTCTTTATATTTTTGTATATATCTTGTTGTTTATCTCTCTAATATAAATTTTATTTTCCTTGCGAGGGCCCGGTGGACTTGGAGTACATCGGAGGTCGAAGGACGCGACGCGTGCCGACTGTTGAAGTGCGAGGATAATTTATTTATTTTTGAGAGAAATTTTGTAAATTGTTGTAATTATTTATCTTTCTCATTTATAGCGGCTCTTGTTTGAGAGCTCGCGCTGGACATTATTTGTGGTGTGTCGAGCCTGTTTTACTCTCCGACGAGGGTGGGGCTTGACTTGAGTGGCGAACTTAAGGATTATGCACGCGGTAGTTTAGATTCAAACTTGTTTGTGCCCATCATAAATTAGGCCACACATATCTTAGAAGAATCACTTATCTGATAAGATTCATAATGAGACGCACATAAACACGTACTACTTAGCTCAAATTCAATCAATTCTTCCCCACTAATAGTATATTGTTTAGGTGCGGTTTTCTCGATCTGCATGCATTTAGTGTAATATTTATAAATTCTGTTCTGCATAACGCATGAAGAGTGCTGGGATTCACTGTAAGTATACCTTCTTCTGAGCATGCATCATAGTTTCTCGTTTGCATTCTGATTTCCGATTCCCATCTTGTTTTACAACTTAAGGTCAAAAGGAAATTGGGACTGAACGGTAGACGCGCTTGTGTGTTCACATAAATTTCAAGTGATAACCTAACTCAAAAATTGGGATTGAATTGAGCAGGTCGATCTAATTAATTGGAATAAAAAGAACCCTTGTTCTCGAGTGCATAAAGCCCTCATTGTTTGTTTTAATTGCAAGTGAGAGAGAGACAACCCTAGGATAGAGCCAAGTCTGGATTTCTTACTTACTACTGGTTCTTTCTTTTTAGGCGATTAGCTACTTTTCAGTGAGGATTTACGGGTAGCCGGTAAACGGTCCGAACTTCCTTAGTAGAGTGGGAGGTTTAGAGGACGCATTAGTCCTTAATCTTTCCAAGATTGTATTCTCACCAACTAAAATTGACCAGACAAATCGGCTGAACTCTTACGGCCATCATGTGTTGAGTTGGTGAAATTGGGGGTTTGAATTGCGTTTTGTATTGTGTGAGTTCACTCCGCACATTTACGTGCACCGTAGAACTAGCGCCTCATTGATTATCGTGATCTAATCGGTTCTTTTGACATCTAGGATGACTGATTGGGGGGGATATTTATTCGGACTTTGCGAATCTCTCGTTGAACCCTTCAAAAAGTACGTCTTCAAAGGTCCAAGCGCAACTTGGACCAACCTGGACTCATGACCCTCTTGAGCCCAGGATCACTCACTCTCGGGATGGTTACTCTCAAACCATTCCATTTCTCTCTTCCCACCTCACCGAGGAAGACCATCGCCTTGGTGAGAATATCATGATTCATAAATCCTCTTATAATCAAGAAAACATTGCTGATTCAGGACATAAAGAAGATTCGAGTAAAATGCCAAAGAAGAAAGAAGAGGAAGAAGAGAACCATGAAGACCCAATGAAAATGATACTTGCCCGATTAGCTGCATCTGAGCAGCAACAAGCATTACTGAGAGCTCAGTTGGGACAGTTAAATGTTGGGGTCCAACTACCAATGGATGCGGCGTATAACCCCGGACAATATCAAATTCGGAACTACTTGAGTTCGGCCGAACCCGAGGTTGATTTTGAATTGAAGCCGCATTTTCTGAACCTGTTGCCACACTTCGATGGGAATGCTTCTGAGGAACCATATGCATTCCTAAGGGACTTTGAGCTCATCTGCGCTAACCTCAAACATCAAAATGTTAGCCATGATTATATTAGGCTCAAAGCCCTTCCATTTGCCTTGGGTGGCAAAGATGATTACTGGGTAAAGAATCTTGGGATCGCCGTCACCACATATGCCCAGTTCAAGGACCTGTTTTTGAAGAAGTTCTACCCTTTGAGTAGAACTAACATGATGAGGACGCGCATTACGAGTTTTTCCCAATTACCCCATGAAGCTTTTTGTGATGCTTGGGAAAGATTCAAGGACATCCTGCAGAAGTGTCCCTGTCATGGACTAAATGATAACATCTTGGTCCAATCATTTTTCACTGGTCTCAACCCTGAGATGCAGGGTTTAGTGAGCACTGCCTATGGAGGCAGCTATACATCACGAGGAGCGGATACCGTCTAGAGGGTATTCGAGCAGATGGCTGAAACTAGCCGCTCACAGATGGCCAGCAGGGCCTATACACCATCCCCCAGTTCACTCTCACTTGGAGGGGGGAAACCAGCTGTAGTCGATCTCTCTCAGGATGTGATCCCTAGCATGGGACTCCTTGCTGACAAGCTTACTGTAGTCGAGAAGATCGACAGGAGGATTGATGAGTTAGACCGGAGCGCCTCTCAACTTCCAAAACATATGGAGGAGTTGACTGAGAAGGTATCTAAGATAAGGATACCCGCCGTGACTGCACCCTCTGCTCCCGTATACCGAGTTCACCATGTTCAGGAGCAGTTGGTGTCAGGGCAACCCCAGCCGTGGGAGCAGGACCAATCCTACACCCATTCTTTCTAGCAGCCACCTCCAGTAGCAGAGACAGTTCAGGAGGAGCCTCCACCAGTTTGGGAGGTGAATGAGATATGGTATACTCAGGACCCTGCCAGGCAGGGAAGTACGGGAGACCGACAGTCCTATCAGCGTCCCCCGACCTTTCACAACACCGCATTCACCTCCGCACCACCTCCTTCACAGCAGAGCCCTGGATTCCATCCACCCCAGCAGCAGAGGCAGCAGTACCAGTAGTATGGCCGACAGGGCCATTACCAGACAGGCCAGCAGGGCCCGCAACCCCAGCATCAGCAGCAGAGGCAGTACACTGGCCAGCAGGGCCAGTCTTCCCATTCTTCTTCCCAGTCTTATCCACTTCCTTCATCGTCTAGTCCCGTGGATATTCAGCAGCAGATACTCGACGAGCTACGTTCCTACAGGAACGAGGTTTAGGACTTACGGGTGGATGTCAACCGCCTGTCCAGATGGCGAGACGAGCAGACTGCACCCTCTACCTCGATCCCAGCCCAAGTTCAGGCTAACCCAAATAGCCTGAACCGTTCTAGTTCTCAGTAGCACTTTGGTCAGGTATACTCTTCAGCATCTCCTAAATCTGAACATGAGATCCTTTCGTGTGACGAGGCTAACCACATGTCACTCAGGAGCGGAAGGACAGTGGTCGTACCTGACCGGGTGGGGGACACGAGGAGGGGCATCTCTGGAGCTCTACCTGAGGAGTCTTCAGAGGACGAGGAGGAGAGGCATCATATTTCAGAGCCCCATCAGCACCATTCGAGGATTTCTACTCAGGGAGCCGAGAGGAGGAGGAGAGCACGTATGCAGCATCATCAGCATGGATATTCTTCTGAGTCTATGGAGGACCTTGCATCTCCGGTTGTGGCGGATACCACTCCAGCTTCTATTCCACAACCTTTAGTAGATAGTTTTGATTTCGATTCCATGTTGCATCAAAAAGATTCTTGTATGAAGAACTCTGTTTCCGTTAAGTCAAAGAATGATCTTTTAGTTCATGATTCAGATTCTTCATCCTCTGTTTCCTTAGCTTCAATCCATTTCCCCCGTGCTCTTACGGCAGGAAAGCGCATCAAAAAGATTCAGAAAGATGACCCTGATATGGCACGGTTTTGTAAAGAAAACATCATAGTTAAGGTGCCATTTGATGAATATGTGGCTAACCATCCTGCCTTCCAAAAATACCTTAAGGTGAGATGCACACCCAAAAGGGTTAGAAGGAAGAAAGATAACCGAAATATAAAGACACATGTCTTATCAGTATCCACAACCTATTGTCTCAAGAATCAGACTTTGCCAAAGAAAAAGAGAGACATGGGTGCTCACTATGTGGAGAGTCGTATTGACGACATTGCATTTTCACGCACACTCTTAGATAACGGTTCTTCGATCAACTTACTCCCCTTAGCATTATATCAGAAATTGGAGTTGGGACCACTTCGCAAATCTAGAGCTTTACTCCAATTCACAGATCGTTCAATGAAGAGACCTAAGGGAGAAGTGAAGAACGTCGTTATCTCGATTGAGGGACATAACTATCAGGTGGACTTCACAGTCATGGACATGGAGACCCCCAATCATTGGAGAGAATCTCAGATCATTCTCGGGCGACCCTTCCTTAGGACCGCAGGCGCAGCTTTCGACTATGGTACGGGAATGATGAAGTTCCGTTCTCCGGGTGGAGAAGTGAACCTTGAGATGAAGCAAACCAAGTGTAAGCGACCCGATTCAGAGAGTAGCACAAAGTACTCATCTTCAGAGGCAGATTGCAGTATGATTAGCACAGTTGGGATCTGGGGACAGATTCCTTCAGGACGGAACGAGACCCTTTCATCTGGAGAGGATATAGTGCATGATGCAGTTTGCCAGGGGTTGTCTGATCTTGCTAGAGATGCATCAACCTATTCTCATGATGACTTAGAGATCCATCCGAATCTGTCAGTTCCATCCTCTTCGGAACAATCATGGGACATAGATGACGAGTCGGACGTGGCTTTTGCCGATTGTTTGGATACTTTTGACGATCCGACTCCCGATACTCCTGATTTGGTGGTGAGTATTACTCAGCCTAGCCCACCTTCATGCAGCACGGAACCAGATTCAGATTCAGTTCAACCAGATCTGCTTGATGATACCACATTGCCAGAACTGAAATCACTACCTCCTACACTCAAGTATGCCTTTCTTGCGGGACCCAAAGAGAGATATCCTGTCATTATTAGCTCAGACTTGACTTTAGAACAGGAGTCTAGGTTGTTAGAGGTCTTAGAGAGGAACCGCAAAGCAATAGGCTGGACAGTGTCGGATCTCGTGGGCATCAACCCTGCTCTCTGCTCGCACCACATTTTTACTGAGGATAATGTGAAACCTTCCCGTGAGTTTCAGAGGAGACTTAACCCCAATCTACGGGAAGTGGTGAAGAAAGAAATTGAGAAATGGTGTAAAGCAGGGTTTATATACCCTATTTCTGACTCCAAGTGGGTGGCCCCGCTTCATGTTGTCCCGAAGAAGTCGGGAATTCAGATGGTCACCAACGAGGAGGGGGTAGAGATCGCGACACGAGTACCCACGTCGTGGCGTGTCTGTGTTGACTACAGGCGCCTGAATGCCGCGACCAAGAAAGATCACTTTCCCCTGCCTTTTATTGATCAGATCTTGGAGAGACTTGCAGGGAAAGAGTTCTTCTGTTTTCTTGACGGGTACTCAGGCTACAACCAGGTAGCCATAGCCCCTGAGGACCACGAAAAGACCACATTTACATGTCCATTCGGCACTTATGCTTTCAGGCGCATGCCATTCGGGCTCTGCAATGCCCCGGGCACATTTCAGCGGTGCATGATAGCCATATTTGCCGAGATGGTGGGAGATTTTCTGGAAGTGTTCATGGATGACTTCTCGGTCCATGGTGATTCTTTTGATACATGTTTAGCGCACTTGGACCGAGTCCTCACGAGGTGTAGAGAGGTGAATCTGGTACTCTCCTGGGAGAAGAGTCACTTTATGGTGACGGAGGGTATCGTGTTGGGGCATGTCATCTCCAAAAGGGGAATGGAGGTTGACCCTGCCAAGGTGGAGGTGATCAAGAAACTCGATCCACCTACCAACGTGAAGTCAGTGCAGTCATTCTTAGGGCATGTTGGATTCTATAGGAGATTCATTCAAGATTTTTCAAAGATCGCCCGCCCATTGACTGAGCTCTTAGGGAAAGACACAGAGTTTGTTGTAGATCACAGGTGTCTGGAGGCCTTTGAGCTCTTGAAGAGGAAGATTTGTGCCTCGTCTATCCTACAAACTCCTGACTGGTCTCTCCCCTTTGAGATCATGACTGACGCTTCAGATTTCGCTATAGGAGCTGTGTTAGGACAACGGCGAGAGGGGATTCCGTTTGCGATTCACTATGCGAGTAAAGTTTTAGATCCTACACAGAAAAATTATACAGTGACTGAAAAGGAAATGCTCGCGGTAGTATGGGCCCTCGAGAAGTTCAGATCATATATTTTGGGCTCTAAGGTGACAATTTATACTGATCACACAGCCATTCGATACTTAATGGAAAAGAAGGACGCGAAGGTGCATCTTCTTAGGTGGATTTTACTCCTCCAGGAATTTGATTTGGAGATTAAAGATAAACCTGGAGTGAAGAATGTTGTTGCTGATCATCTTTCTCGGATTGAACTTAAGGATTCTCCTGATCATGAGCGAATTAGAGAGACCTTCCCAGATGAGTCAACTTGTGTTATTGACTCACTCCCGTGGTATGCCAACATGGTGAACTATCTTGTCTCCAAGCAGGTTCCCCATGGTTGGACTAGGAGCAGCATTGATTGACTGAAGTCGGATTCGAGAAGATACCACTGGGACGATCCTTTCCTTTTCTGTGAAGGACCGGATTGTATTTGGAGAAGGTGTATTCCTCAGGAGGAATACCAGAGTGTCCTCACATATCGTCATTCACTTGAGGTTGGAGGACACCATTCGGGAAAGAGAACCGCTCACAAAGTACTTCAATGTGGATTGTATTGGCCGACCTTATTTAGAGATGCCATTGATTTTGTACGGTCGTGCCCGATTTGTCAAAGGATGGGAGGGACAGTTGGACAGAGAGATGAGATGCCCATGCAACCGATGATTATTTGTGATGTTTTTGATGCATGGGGCATAGATTTTATGGGTCCCTTTCCCAACAGCCATGGACATGAGTACATATTGTTGGCGGTTGACTATCTATCTAGGTGGGTGGAGGCTATCCCAACCCGAACCGCAGACAGCAAGACTGTCTGTAAGTTTGTGAGAGACCATATTATTGCGAGGTTCGGGGTGCCAAAAGTTTTGATATCTGATGGGGGTAGCCATTTTGTGAACTGAGATATGAGATCTTTAGCTAAGGATTATGGATTTGAGCATAGAGTTACTAGTCCTTACCACCCACAGTCCAACGGCATGGCAGAGGTTTCGAACAGAGAGGTGAAGAGTATTTTGCAGAAATTGGTTCGTCCCGATAGGAAGAACTGGTCTCAACTCTTGGACCAAGTTCTGTGGGCCTATAGGACAGCCTACAAGACACCATTGGGTACTTCACCATTTAGAATGATCTATTGCAAGCCATGCCATTTGCCCGCAGAATTGATTCATAAATCCGAATGGGCAATTAAGAAGATTAATTAGAGTTGTCACCTAGGGAAGCTTTGCCGAGACTTGAACTTGAACGAGCTCGTGGAAATCCGAAACAGGGCATATGACAACAGTTTGATTTATAAGGACAAAGTAAAGAGATGGCATGATCAGCACATTAGGTGCAAAGACTTTGTCCCTGGACAAAAGGTATGGTTGTTCAATGCCAGGTTGAAGATGTTCCATGGGATGCTCAAGTCTAAATGGACGGGTCCCTTTGTGGTTAAGAAAGTGCACGAGAATGGAAGTGTAGAGATAGCTGATCTCACAGATGGTGCACAATCGCATGTGGTGAATGGACAACTGTTGAAGCATTTTGTTGATTCGAAAGAGCAGTTAGTCCAAGTCGAGGTCATCAACTTCATACAGAGTGAGCACGGAGCAGATACATCTTATTACTCTTCATGAAGATGCAGCATCAAGATTCAACATCTTAGAAGATTCAATCACTCTTGTACATATTATCTCTTCTTTGTATATTCTTGAGATCACATCGGTTCTCACACTTACTCTTGTCCTATACTTAGGCTCACCAAAGCCTAAGTATAGGGGGGACCGATGCCCGCCATGTGTATTTACTCATCATTTCTCCTCTTGACCTCGTCCTCCCCATTTTTGCTCTTCTTCTACACTTAGGTTGTCCAGAGCCTAAGTATAGGGGGGCGGATCGACTTCTTTACTTTTATTATTTTAGCTTTCCTACGCTTAGTACGAGCTATGTCTTTTTGTCACCTAGTGCCATGAGGACATAGCACAAGCTAAGTATAGGGGGGCGTGTATATATTACATATATACTTTACCCATAGCTCGTACTTTCACGTATTTTTGTATATATTATACAATAATTATGGGGTGGGTAAAAACAACAAAAAAAACAAAACAACAAAAAAAACTCTTTCCTAAAAAAACTCTTTTTCACAACAAAAAAACTCTTTCCTAAAAAAAACTCTTTTTCCTTATTTGCTAAGAAAAAAAACTTTTCAAAAAAAATCCTCTTTTATAAAAAAAAACTTTTTCAAAAAAAAGTCTTTTCTTATTTACCTATCTTTTTCAAAAAAAAACTCTTGAAAACAAAAAAAAGCAAAACTTTTCTAACAAAAAAAACTTCTTCTTTGCCTTTGTTTGTCAAAAAAAAACCTTTGTGAAAAAAACTTTTTCTAAAACTTAAACAAATCAAAAAATCAATTAATCATCAACTTAAAAAAACTAACTAATAAGTTGGTTTAATCCCTGACACAATTCACTTTCACACAAGACTAGTGATAATTAAGAACACTTGGTTTATGAGATCTTGAGATTTTGAGTTAACCAGCCTTAGTCATTAGGGTCTTTGACTTAATTATTCACATTTTCCTAGTTTGAAAGATTTGTGTGCTATATTGCATGCTTAGTCTCTACCTTAAAGAATATGATCAGCACCTCACATACACGACTGCAGTTATGATGAGATGCGTTGTAATTTCACTTGAGGAACTGGGATGAGGGATTTGAGTTTGGACTTGATTTAATGATGCTCGAGGATGGGATAAAATCAATGAAGGCTTCATGAAACCTGAGTGTCAGCACATTTAGCCAGTACGAGAACATGGTTCTTGTACTATCTCTTGATATTTACCTATGTGCCAGGGTGTGATAAAATAAAAAAATTGTTGATCAGTGTGCGTCAACTCTTGGTAAAAGCAGTGGAGCTAGCCACAAATACTACAAAGCAATGAAATGTCTAAGAAAAGCTCTCATTCCACAAAGTCAACTATCAAAAGAGCTTCCACCAAAGGCGAGCGCTCCCAACCATTTCAAAGTGTCCACTTGGACCACCGCTATTAGGACCAGGAGTCGGGCTTGCACCAAAAAAGGGCTCTGCATCGTAAATGCTACAAGTTTGGGTGTAGAAGGTACGATAGGTACTCAAAAAAGGCACACCCCGGTGTACTCCCAGGAAAACAAGTGCAGACGGCTCCAACTTCTCTTGACGGACGCACTGATCAACACCAAAAAAATTTGTGTTGCGTAATAAGGCACTTGAGAGGATCCTTGTTCCAATGAGAGGGAGAGAAGAAATGACACAATCCTATGCCCTCCACCAACTGGCCTTCCATCTACACTTTTAAGTCTGACAACTAAAGAGAAGGTGGATTGGTTGCAAGAAATGGTTTATTCCCTAGTGTTGAGGATCGGGTCCTTAGGAGAGTCTCTTGGACTGGAACCTTGTGTGACGTTGTGACTCTACTCTTATAACTGCAGTCAACACTTAAAGTCATATCCCTTATATATACGTATACAAAGAGAGTCTGATGATTAGGGGAATTGGGTACCTTTTGACTAGAGCTTGGTTCAGCTTAGAATTTTAGGATCTCTAAAATCGAGAGTTCTTGAACGGATCAAGTCTTGTATTCACATGCACAGTCAGAGGTTAACCCAACTTATTCATTCTTTATTTGCTCGAGGACTAGCAAAGTTTAAGTATAGGGGGTGATGAATCCGCGATTCATCATCGCAATATCTTGATCTTAGCAAAATCCCCGAGTAAAATCACAGATAAATGTCTATAAAATCCATAAATTAACAAAATGACTCTTGTAAATAAAATACACTAATTATTGTATATAAGATTGTACAAAATGAATTATCAATAAAAAGCCGCAAAAATAAAGGTGTTTTATACATGTAAATAGCTCAAAACTTCGTATATTTTTAATAATTTCATTTCAATTCCTTTTTGCCTAATTCTTTCTCTAACTTATTTATAAAAATGTATATAAAAATATAAAAATACAAAATAAATTTTACCTCAATTAAATGCTCCTAGATCCCAAAGAGAAAAAGCCGTAAAGTCCAACTTCCAAGTTAAATTCCCGCTCCATATGAACTCCAAATTCACCAAACTCACTTTTAAAGTTCAAGTTAGAAAATTATCTATCCAACGGAAGTGGTTTCATTAAAATCGGAGCTCATTTGCAAAAGTTGGGTTTTGGGACCTAGATGTACATTGTACATTATGTATATATTCATACTTTCTTCATTTTTTATTGTATCTTTCTTAATTATTAAAAATACAAAAAAAACATACTTGTGTTGTATTTTAATTATAGTATTTTATTGTATTTTTCTGTTGTGAATATCTCTTATTAAAAAGATAAAAAAATACATATTAGAAAAGTAAAAAAAATGTGTACATGTTGTTTGTCTTCCATTGTAAATTCTCCACTATTTCTATTCTCTTTTTATTTTATTGTATTTAAAGTAGACAACTTTATTTTATTTATTTATTTATTTTACATTCTCTACAATAACCACCATTCAACTCATTATACCACCGACTTCCATTCAACCCCACCATTTTTTTTAAACCTCCCATTCAACTCCATTAATAATCCAACTTCCCATTCAACTCTACCACCATAATAACTTCTCATTTCATCATCTATATATACATCCCATCCTCCTCAATTTGTCCTTGATCCATCTTTATGTGAGGAGAGCCAAGTTCCCAGAGTTGAATAGGTGACAGCGATGCAACCGCGGTCGAGCGACGACGGCCCTCTCTCCGGTGTGATCCGTTGGCTTTTTGGTCAACATCGTAGCCGCAATCGCGCGCTGCTCGAGCTCATCGCACGCCGGCGATTTGAGCGAAGACTGTGCTCATGAGAGCACTTCATAGGCGCCCGCGTTCATCGTAGGAAATTTTATCATCTTGGTATTTTTGCAATTTTTTTTAGCACACAACATATCATCTCTTCCACTACCATCACACCATTTTTTTCTCATCATCACCACCACTATCATCTTACTTTTTTTAACCATATTCCCTTTCTTAACAAAATTTAAAAAAAAATTAAAAAATTTTAAAACAAAAAAAAGTCTCTGTCTTTTCATTACAGCAGTTTTTTTTGTTAATCAAAACAGTAAAAAAATTGAAAAAAAAATAAAAAATCAACGGTGGACATCACCACCGCCGACTCCCCTTCCTCTCCAGCGGCAACCCCGCTGCCGCCGTCGCGGGCTGCCCCGCGCCAGCCCCCCTCTCTTCAGCGGCCCCTTTCCCCCGCCTCTGCGCGCCGGCGCTCGCAGGCCTCCTCGCCACCGCCAGGCCGCCCACCCGCGCCACCGACGCCGCCGCTCGCCACCTCCACCGCCCTCAGCTCGCCGCCTCCTCTCCGCCGTCAACCCCCGCGCGCGGCCGCACGCGGCCGCACCGCCGCTGGTTTCCACTCTCGTTGGGTTCTCCCTGAGCCCTACCGAAGGAAGGAGAAGGTGCATTTTTTCTTATTTTTTATGTAAAAATTGTGTTAGTTTATTTCTATATTTCTGTTATTGCAAAAAGGTCCTTGTGCATAACTTGCTTTGTAATTTCAGTTTCTTTATTTGCAAAGATACCCATGTGTTTGTACTTGAATTTGGACCTTGTTTTGGCGTCCTTTTATGCAATAAAAAATGTTTTCATGTTGAGCAACTAATTCTCTACATTATAGGTATTTGTTTATATTTTTGTGACTCATGGGTAATTAATTAAAAATGGTTAACTAAAATTTTGTGTATTTTACCCAATCAGGGCTCATAAATTTATACCTCACACACGGTTGCTCTAAAAATTCCACAAAAATTATATGTGATGCCTTGATATGTGATTAATTTTCTTTCCAAATTTCATCTAAAATGGAGTTGTCTTGCGCTGGAATAATTTGTAGAGTGAATTTAGTGTTTGATTTTTAATTAAATCCTCGTATATCCTTTTTGCGAAATTTCAAATCTCCTGGATTCTTCATGAAAATATCTTCTTGAGATAATTTGCACGTTGATTAATTTGATAATGTGGATTAATTAAGAATTATTTACTCGCTGTCACTCTATTTTCACTAAAAAATCCATAAAAAATTCATAACTTGTCAAAAAAATCCAAAAAAATTATTGTAGCTTCCTTGCATCATGTTTATGTTGCAGTAAATTTTTCATAATTTTTGCTTACTGTTTGTGTGATAAATTGCGAAAAAACCATAAAAAGTGTGCATTTTTATTTATTGCATTTTAACCCTGACAATTCTAAAAAAATATGTTTTGCATTCGTCATTGGATTAAGTTTACTAAAAAAATATAATTTGGCTAGATTGGACTAATTTCTTATTAAAATTAATTTGGCTAAGTTGTATGCTTTCGTAGTATCTTGATTCACCCGCATCTTGCATTTGCATTTGTTTTGCATTAAAAAAAATCTAAAAAAATACCGCATTGGAAATCTAGACCTAAGTTTTTGAATTGAACCCAAGTTGTTCCTTTGCCTCCCTGAGTTCGACCCCGGACTTGCCCGGGATATAAATTAAGCCGAGACACTCTTCACGGAGATCTTCTCTCGGTTCTGACCGAATCGCTAAGTACACATATTACAATGAACATGAATTAAACATCGTATTTAGCGACTCGTCAAGGGAAAAATGAAGAAGAGGAAAGAGGAAGGTTCCTACATGATGACAAATTAAGTGACATAATTCATGACATCATCATCCATGATGTCATTAATGATAGCATCTTTAATTACGTCACCTATGACCTCATTAATCTTATAATATATATATATATTGTATTTTTTGCTGGAATTTTAGGCTACACTGGTACTGTAGTAATATAAAAATTTTGTGAAATTTATATGTATATTTTAATTATTTGAGATGTTTTTAAAAAATGCATGTATGTGTACATCGAGCTTCCATTTTCAATGTGCAATATCTCGATTTGATCATCACTGAATGACGATAAAAATGAGTATAATATCGATATACTTTTAATTGGGCTTGCATCCTCGAAATTTTCGAGATACGATTTCGGTTTAAGGTTAAATTTTGCGATTTAAAAATGTCAAACGATATCCGATTGACGAACGGTCGATTCCGTTCTTGTTTCGTCGAATCGGATTTTCAGATGGTCTCGGTTCGTTTTGCGGTTTCCGAATTTACGTTGTGGCTTTTTTGGGCACGCATTACGATGTGCTTGATTTTCAGTCGATTTCGACCGAATGACTTTTAACTCACGATCAGTTGATCGATTTGTGTTATTTAATGTTGATTAATAACTTTATTGAGTTGTGCGGACCCTATTCGGGTCGGGTTCGGGTTTTATTGATTTTGGATGTTACATGACCAAGCCGTGTATGACATAGGAACAGATCATTTGAAATGGAGACATCACTGACAAATGTGGAATCAACAGGAATATCAGGGTAGTAGAGGTCATTCTTTTCATGTTTCCTACCAGAAATCTGCATCGTCCAAGTGTCTAGAAAATAGCAATAGAAATGGTAAAAAATCACTTGACAGTTTAACTCAACACAAAGCTTATGAACAGATAATGAGCTCACAGGGGAAGTCATGAGCCCAGTAAACCCCAGTGAGCTTGAGATTGGAGGAAAACTCCATAGCCCAACGGTGGTAACAAGAGATTGTGCATCATTGGCAACTCGAACTGACTTCACACTGGAAGAGGGTTGAGAGGATGTCAACAGGCTACCTTCTTATGTCAGATGAGTAGATGCTCCAGAGTTAATGATCCATGTTGGTGTGTTGGCAGTCTCAAAGTTGGCTATGATACCTGAAGTAGTAATGATGTGTGTAGTAGAAGTAGTCTCACTGGAGCGGAGTTCTTGAGCAATCGTATAAAGCGGGAGTAATCTACAGTAGATAATTGGATTGTCTGCTTGTCCGAGTTCTGTTTAGAAGATGTCTCTATCCCTGTTGCATCAGATTCATATGCAACATTAGCTCGAGGAGTGGGAGAATATCCAAATTCCACCCAACATCATTTATAGGGATGATTCACCGTAATAGTGAATGCACTAAGGATAACTAGAATCATGGCCATGACCAGACCCTCGTGGTCCCATCCACCATGAAAATTGTGTTGGTCGCCTCTCTCAGAGGAGGCGAGGAAGGCTGACTTCTCGACAGGATGCAGAGAAGAGGTACGATCTGTAGGAGTATCTAGCTCCTGAAGACATGCAAAAATGACTTTGATGGATCGCAAGATATCTAATGTAAGGAACTATTCCTTCACTATTTGGTATCGCAGATGTAAAGCTGTAAGAAATATGTAGTCCTTTCCATCACTTGTTTGGAGCAACAGGCGGGTTGAAAGATGGCAAGTTCCTCATATAAACTGTTAAGAAGCTAATAGTACGCCACAAGAGTGGACTCTCCTTGAGAAACGCACCAGGTCTTTATATATGTCTCAGTTAGACGCGACTTGGTCGTATATTAGGAGAAGATTTGTCTGAGCTCTTCCCACATCTCCTTCGTTATATCCTTATTAAAGATTCATCACGATGTGGGACTCGACAATATTGGTCATCAAAGTCATGACTTGCTAGTTGTCTCCAAGCCATATCTCGCAATCCTTATGTACCCTTTAGGGGTTCTTTTGGTAGAATATAAAATCTTTCTCTGATTGCCATAAACACTTTGAAAGCACGAGACCACAACGTGTAGTTTTTTGTACCGTTAAATTTGATAGATGTTCCCTGAACCATCATAAAGGATGTAGAAATCGGGGATTTCGTCTTGTTTGGAGTAATGGACATGATAGTTCAATAAAGAGATCAAAATGTAGATGCAAGTGCCTCAAATATTCATCAGATCAGGGCGCAAGGTAGGCAAGGTGAAGGGCTCAAATGCCGTTAGGCAACGGCTTCCCCGATCGAGAACCTCCAGGCGATGGGTCTTTGAGACCCTTAGGTAACAGATGATGTTGATTAGCACCAAAATATGGGTCTTTGAGACCCTTAGGCGTCATGTGATTTTGGCATCAAACGATGGGTTATCGAGACCCTTAGTGCTTGTTTGGTTACCAGGTTACCTCGGGGTAACCTTATTTACCCTATGCATTCATGGGTTGGACTTCCATCACATAGTCAATATGACCCATGCATTCATGGGTTGGATTTCCATCACATAGTCAATGTGACATCACATCACATTTCTCACTCCAACCCTCCAAACCATTCAAACAACTACTAAGCTATTGTTGACACAAGGTTACTCCAACCCAACTCAATTACCAAATGCACCCTTAGGCATCAAGCGAAGCAATGCCCATGCGATGTTGATTGGCAATGCCTCTTCCAGATGATGATTCATCGATACCTAGTCCAAGTTCAGTAGATAGGGTTATGATGCTCTAGGAGAGGTATGGCAATGACTTCCAAGTACATGGTGATGGTTCTAGACGAGGCCATGGTTCTAGGTCGAGATCAATATCCCTACGGGAATGGCGATGGGATATCTCGTATTCCTGTGGATCCTCATCTTCTAGTGGTGATGGGTCCTTGTCTTCAATTGCATATTAGAATGATGGAAGGAGAGATAAATTCTCAGCAAACCATTGAGAGAGAAAGAGGGTTGGATTATGGGGTCAGATGTTTGATACAAGCCTCGATCTAGGATTGTTGCTCTAATAACATGTGGACGACAATTGAGAATGAGTAAGTTCTATCGTGGAACCCTAGTGGTTGACAGGAAAGAAAAGGGCCCGATGTTCTTAAAAAAGAATTTGAGGGGGGTTGTTTATTTGAGAGCCCAAGTGGAATGTGAATAAAAAGGGGTGCCATCAGTTGCATTCAGGCCCATTATTTGGGCCAAGAAAATCGCGTTTAAAAAAAGGTGCATACAGAAAAAAAAACATACGCGGAAAAAAAAGCATAAAAAATGTGTGAAGGGCTTATTTTTAGAAAAAAGAGGAAGTGGTGGCTATTTAAAAAAGGAATGAAATAGCCGAGAGAAAAAAATGATTTCAAAAAAAAGAAAGGCCAATATATATACATATATATATGTAACAACTTATTTGGTTTCTTGTTTTCCCCATATTATTGTCTTCTCCCAACTTGGTTGATGCTTTAATTCTAACTAATATAGGAGAAAGGTGGAGTATTGTGTAGAGTCACATGGCAGATTGTCAGATTTTCCATATTCTCCAGATTCCATATTCTAGGCCATTCAGATTTCAGACTCTACAGTTGTTCAGACTCAACGCGCACATGTTTGCGGTCTTTTCAGATATGCACATGTTTGTCATCTTTTGTGTGGTCTTCATCCTTTGTGTTTCGGCCAGAGTTTTCATGTGATCCATAGGGACCGAGATCCCATTCCCTATGCCATATTAGATGGGGTTTTCATGTGGTTTCATAGGGACTCCAAAGTAGAGTACCATTCTCTGTGCCTGATGGGAGAGACCCAGTTCTCCATCAAGGAGACTTCTATAGACTCGATTCTCAAGCGATCGTGAACTCCATTATGAGATCCTTTCGAGGTTCCTATGAGAGAGAACCCACTTCGAGGTCCCTATGACAGAGACCCCTATTCAAAGATCTACGTATGGATAGTTAACGATGCTCTTTTCAGCTCTTTTAGAGATGGAACTGTTGTACTCATGTTGTGGTGGGCCAGATTACTCCGACGAGGAGACACATTTTAGTTGTAGTGACTCTGATAGGCGCAATACAGAACACATGCTCTCCGATGAGGAGATTCAGTTTGACTCTCACTCCAGCTCGTTCGTCCTCCTCACCTGCATGGCATGAGAAGCAATATCCTCGACAACAGCCGACAATTGTGTGTGTTGAGTTGATATTGTCTTTAGTGTCTTGTAGCGTGAGTTGAGTTTTCTTTCTGTTTGTCCAAGCTGAGCATTGCATGCTCCAACATGAGGGGGAGTGTTGGAGTATTTGGTTATGCGTCACTTATGTGGGAGATGTGTAAATGGATCCCTATTCATTATCTCATTAATAAAATTCTTGATCACAGTTCCAGCCTCAAACTTATTCTTCAATAAAAAGATCCAAGACTTTCTAGAAAAGTCATCGACAGCAACAAGATAAAAACGGTCAAGAAAACAACTCGGACTCCAAATGTCTAAGTGTAGGAGCTCAAACAACTGAGAACTACTCCGACTCTGACGGGATGGAAAAGAGGAACGGTGATGCTTCCCAAGCTGGCATGCCTCACATTGAAAGGAGGATCTCGTAGAAATCTGAGGGAGAACATGACACAACTCTTGTAGAGGAAGATGGCCAAAATGAAGATGCCACATATATAGAGAGACGGGTAAAGTAGAAGCGACAACGTAAGGAGCTTGGACCAGTCTATATAGCCCCTGCTGCTCACGGCCACTTCCAATCACCCTGTCCGTGTGTATGTCCTGAAACACAAGAGATGAGGGGTCAAAAATGGCACGACAATGCAAATCCTTAGTAATCTGACTAATGGAAAGTAAATTCATCTGGAAGTCAGGAGCATATAAAAAATTCTGAAGACGCATGGACGGTGTCAAATGCACCTCCCCCTGTCATGTAACGGGTAAGTGGTCGCCATTAGCAATGAGAACCATCTGCCAAGTGGTATAGTCTTGTAGGACCTCAGTTGTGCTTTGTCTCCACACTGGTGTTGTGAAGCACCATAGTCTATAATCCACTCTGTCATGTTTGCATCAGTACTACCAGTAAAAGCATATGTGATTTCTGAGCAGCTCGAAGAGGCTCTGGCTGAGGCTGCAGTATCTGTAGTGGTGATGCCAACAGTAGGAGTCATGATCTCTCAAATACGAGAGACAATATCATCCAAGCGAGGATCGGCCTGAGAAGTTGGATTCTCTGAAGACTCAATCTGTTCTACTACGCAATCCGAAACATGATATCCATGCTTCAGGTAGCATGTATCCTCTGCATGTCTCGGGCGATGATAGAAGGTGCAAGGACCACGGAAATGCCCACCACCTCTAGCACGAGGGGTTAGTCCTCTAGACTGGGTCGGCCCTCCTCGTCCACGAGAAGCGGCCATAGCAGAAGAGAGCGGAGGAGTGGTCATAGAAGGCATAATAATCTGACTAAGACATGTATAGGCCTCCACCATGGGAGGTATGGTAGCCCCAGTGAGAAGTTGTATGCGTGCTACATTATACTCTTTATCATGGCATGCCATGAAAACTCCAACCATTGTGGAGTTCCTATAAGACTTCTGCTGCTTTAGAGATGTCGTAATAGGCATATAGCTATAAAGCTTCTCGAACATGCCACGATGTAAAGAGTAGTACACATACAAAGGATGACTATTCTGCTTGGCATTGTAGATATCAAAATGTAGTTGAAGAATCTTGCCCTCATTCTTCGCTTGAGCATAGGTAGAAGCCAAAGTGTCCCACACCGCCTTGGCGGTGGGCTAGTTCAAAATATCATTAGCTATCTATGGTGAGGGACCCACATAGCCACACACGCGCATACGTGTCATCTTGCTTCCAAGAAGCATTTGCCCCAGTTTTATCCGTTGGCCTTGGATCTGTCAGGATGTGCTCCTTGTTGTTGCATTGCATGAGGGTGAGAAACTGCATGGACCACGACTTATAGTTGGTCACATCCATCTTAGCAATGGAGACGGACCCTTGAAGGCTCCGGACGAAAAAATGTCATCCTTGTTCTCTCACATGATAGTAAAACTGCCGAATAACGGAACTCAACTGGGAAGTAGACCGATATAAATGAGTCTACACGATCATACGAAGAATTGGTTGTGCGTGTAGACTCATACAATCATCCTCATCAATTTTCATTGCTTGTTAGGGCCAGAAAACGCAATTTATAGGTATGAAATCGCGTGTTCTGGTCAAAATCAGACCAATCCGAACTGCAGATCGAGCCGCAGAGATGCTTAGAGTCGCACGGTAGGGTCAGAGACGGCCTAGGAGGGCTGAGGGCGGCTTGAGTGGCCGAGAGGGGTGACCTGTGGGCTGCCTCTTACGACTTAAGGGCGGCCTGGGTGGTCGGGAGGGGCAACCTGCAGCGGTCTGGGGGCGGCTTGGGGCTTGCGGTGGCCGGGGGGCGGCCTGGGCTGTGAGGGGGCGGAGGGTGGCGGTCGGTGGTAGCTTGGAGGGTAGTAGTCGGCGACGGGGGCGCATGGAGGGTGCGGGTAGGGTAGGATTAGGGTGAGATATGGGAACTCCGATCTAGGACTGTCGTCCTGATACCATGTTGAGGGAAATGAATAACTTGATTAATAAGAGGCCCTAGGGTTCTCTTATATAGGAGAGGAACCTATTGGGCAAATTACAAGAAGAGGACAAAAGAAATAGAAAATAAGCAAAACAATAATAATAATAATAAATATCTCAACAGTTACTAATGTTTATGGCCTGAGAAATGGAGTGAATGGCTCTGGATTCCTAGATGAGATCCTCATTGTACGAAGTACTTTTTCTGCGGATCTATGCCTGGTCATTGGCGATTTTAATATGACTTTCAATCTTGCGGACATGCCACGATTGTGTGACAAGAATGACGTCAATTCTACAGAGTTATCTGCTTTGATTGTTGATTTTATTCTCTCTGTGGTGGATGCTACAGGATGCAGATATACGTGGCATAATTCGATATCGTGCATTGACCGTTTTCTTCTATTTAGTGTGGCTTTGCTTTCCTTCCCGGTATCTACGACATGGTCTCTTCCGAGATCTCATTCTGACCATACACCTTTGCTTTGGTTTACAGGGGAGGGGGAGAGGCCACAGATCTTCTTTCGTTTTGAGTGAACTTGGCTCTCGGAAAAAGGTCTTAGGGACATTGTGAGAAGTTTCTAAAATGACTATTCTGTAGAGGGGTCGACAACTATTAGACCGGTATCTAAGATTTTGGTGTTGAGGAGATTACTTACAACTTTCGGCAAAGAGGCATGTGAACAACAATAGGTCCGTCATGCAAGGGCTCAGGCGGAGGTTTGTAGGCTGGACAAACAAGAGGATTAGAGGGAATTGGAGGTAGCCGAGATTGAGGAGAGAGCGAAGATTGTCCAAGAGATCATTCTAGAAGATAAGAAGATGGAGGTCGAATGGAAACCGCGCTCTCATCAGAGGCGGTTCAAGGAGGGCAATACTAATACCCATTTCTTCCACTCTATGGCCTCGGGCAGGATGAGACATAATTTTATTTATCAACCTGTGATGGCCGGTGTTGTGGTGTGTGGGGAGCTGCAGGTTGGGAGGTCTCTCCATGCCTTTTTCATTGCTTCTAATTGAAGGGTCTCTTATTTTGGATGGGGTTGGCTTGGAAAAGGTGTTCGACGCGTTTCCGAGCCTCAGGCGGTGGCGTTGGTTGTACCTTTTATAGAGGAAGAGATGATGGTGCACCAGGTCTTGATGGTTTTCCTATCTTCTTTTATAAGGAGTTTTGGGAGGTTACGATGGGGGACATTATGGAGGTGTTGCAAGAGTTCAACAGTGATAATTTTGGTTTTGAGTGCTTGAACAAAGAGTTGCTTTTCATGTTGGCGAAGAAGGAGGTGCCCACTCATGTGGATTATTACATGTTGATTGCTCTCTCCAATGCGATTTATCTTATCATAGCTAAGGTGTTGGCTAACCGACTTCGCCCTGTTATGAATGACATTAATGCTCCTGAGCGGATGACATTTGTGCCCGAGAGGTAGATGGCGAATGGTTGTGTGCTGGCTTCAGATATTGTTCTTGATTCCAGGAGAAATAATTCGAAGGGGCTGGTTTGGAAGGTGAATTTCTCGAAGGCCTATGATTGTGTTGACTAGCGGTTCCTTTGGGTGACGTTGTAGAAGTGAGGCTTCCTTGACTTGTGAATCTTGTGGCTCAAGAGTTGCATTACTACGGCTTCGTATTCGATGTTTCTGAATGACCGACCAGAGGGGGGGCTTTTTTCAGCCTCAATGATGGATGTGTCATGGGTGTCCCCTTGCTCTACTTTTGTTTGTGATCGTTGTGGATGCTCTTTCTGTCATGATGAGGTTGGCGGTAGATTCTGGGTGGTGTGAAGGGTATTGTAACATTGATATCTCCATCCTACTGCTACAGTATGCTGATTATTTGATGCTTTTCCTTGAGGGGGGCAAGAACAGTTTAGGAGGGTTGCATAGATTATGAACATTTTTGGCGACCTATCAAGGATGCTCATTAATAGGGAGAAATCAATGGTGGTGCCCTTTGGCCTATCCGGGGGTGAGGAGCAGGCGACTGGTGAGACTTTCTGTTGTCCTATTGGTGATCTACCTATTTCATATCTGGGGCTTCCCTTGGTGGATGGTAAACTCAAGTCCGGGGACTAATGGCCAATCTTGAACAAGTTGGAGAGTAGGCTTTGCTGGTAGGAAGGCAATGACACTATCTAGAGGCGGGAAGTTGATGTTTCTTAAACATATTCTATATGTGATTCATGTTTTCTGTGCTACTAGATTGATGCATGTCAGGGTCCTTCGAAGGATGAAATTTTTGATACGCAGGTTCTTTTGGTCGGACGGGAAGCAGGAGAAGAAGGGGGTACATCTGATTGACTGGGGTTGTGTCACAAGTTCTAAGAAGGGAGGTTTGGAAGTTTGGGAGCTTGAGAGCATAAATAAGGCTTTGTTAGCAAAGGGGGTGGTGCGCTTATGGTGAAGCTCTGAGGACCTGGTATGCAGACTTTTGCAAAGGATTTACCGTATCGATTGCTCGCTTACAATTGGTGTTGTTCTGCATCCATCATCTCTTTAGCAGGGTATTATTGAAAATCTTGTCGGCCATGCCTAAGGTTTTAAGTCGTGTGTTGGGTGACGGGAATACCTTTCAGTTTTGGAGAAATAACTTGACCGGTGGCGGACCTCCGGGGGAGCGGTTTCTCGGCTTATGACAATAGCAGAAGATAGGGAGAATCTGGTGCATCGGGTTTGGATTGTTGGGGTTTGGTCTCTGTCTTTCTCGACGAAATTTTCGGAGCACAGATTTAAGGGTTTTTAGGTGCTGCAGAGGGTGTTAGAAGAAGTTGGGGGTATGTCGTAGGGGAGGGTATCATTTTGTCCGGATACACGGCATATTTTCAGCGAAGAAAGGTTATCATCTTTTTGTGGGCGATTAGGCACCGACATAGGGGGAGCTGATACAGGATATGAATATTATCTAGAGGAGCAAGGTCCTGAGGATGTAAAGTTTTTCTTGTGGTGCTTCAGACATGCAACCGCTAACAAGGGCCAGATGTGGTAGATTGATCAATATTGATGACCGCATCTGTGACATATATGGAGTGGAACCTAAAGATTCTGACCATCTCTTCTACCGTTGCGGCTCTTCTGCTAGGATTTGTAGTTCGACAAGGATCCAGTGGGTGAGGATGGATAGTTGTGTCAACTTATAGGCATCTATACGATCATTCTGCAGAAACTCACATGAGCATAGTTCGAGAGAATTTTCTATTATATTTGAGATACTTGGTGTGCTACGATTGAGCTCATTTTTTAGGAGTTCTTATTCTGAAAATGTCGTTGAGCACTATACGGTTCTTTGTAACTCCTAGTCTCCTGTATACTGATTTTCCTATTTACTATAACTGTTTAATTTGGCGGTGGTCCTAACTTGGGATCCACTCATTTTTCTATCATATATATATAACATATATATGGGTAAAATGGGGTTGTCCCTTGGGGGACCTAACTTGACTCCCCCGATCCAATTTTCCCAATTTTTTATTTTTTAATGAATTTATGAGTTTTCATTATTATATCCCTATACTATGTCATTCAAGTTTCGTGTGAAACAGAGACTCGTACGGCCTTCATCCAGATGGGGTCGATTTCAACTATTATGCAACTGTTATAAATTGATTGTCTAGATGGAGGCTGTAGGAGTCTCTGTTTCGCACGAAACTTGAATGACATAATATAGGGATATAATGATGAAAATCCATTTAAGCATTTTTCAAAAAAAATGAAAAAAAGGGAAAATGAGGCGAGGGGAGCCAAGTTACCTCCTCCCCGGGGGCAACCCCAATTTACCCTATATATGGAGAGATATGGGGAGACTTTCAAATGAGGTGGGTTTTTCTTGAGATTTTAAAAGCTACTATCAATTTAATAAAAACTCTATAACATTTTTGTAAAAGTAAAAACTGTTCATTGTAAAAAATGATTTTGTAAAATATAGTATTCGACTTTAAATTAACATTTTCATCCAATATTATAATATTTTCATAATTATATTTCACTATACATATTAAGTTAATATTTATTATTAAATCTATTGTAAAATAAATGGGAAAGATGCCTAAATTGACGGTGGCTCACCATAGGAATGATGAGACCTCACCTCATTTGAAGTTTCTCCTATGTGTGTGTGTGGTTTGATGTGGTTGCCTCTACACTAATGTATTTTTTTTATTTTTTTGGAAAAATATCATCATTTATATTCATCTATATATTCCTCTAATATGTCATTCGAATTTCATCAGAAAGGGGGACTCATATGCCCTCCATCTAGAATATGTCGATTACAACAATGTTTATACTGTTAAAATTACCTATTCTAGATGGAGGGCATACGAGTCTCTGTTTCTGACGAAATTCGAATGGCATATTGGAGGGATATATATAAATATATATGTATATAAATGGTGATATTTTTCAAAAAAAAGTAAAAAAATTGCGGAAAAATGACGTGGGGCAGCCCCATTTTTTCCATATATATATATATATATATATACACACACACACACATATACATATATATATACATATACATATATATATATATAGAGAGAGAGAGATGCTATGGTTAAACATAAAATACATAGATACACCCGAAGGAGTAGGTACTCAAACCTTGCTCCTAATGCTCACATCACAATAAATCCCCCTCAAGATGGAATATAGGTGTCTAACAAGCCCTATATTTCTCAAACTAAACTCTGGTAAGTAGCTTAATGAGCATATTTACTGTTTAATTTGTGGAAGTAACACTGGAAGTTTGGGAAGACCTCTCTGCTTGATATACCCTAGGCGTTAATTTATAAAGTGAGGCTAGGATTAAGGTTAATGATCATGAATGCAAAATAAAAAATTCCCCGAAAGGGGATGGACACTTGAACCCTGGCCAATGATCATATGCAATTATTCCATTTTCACACATCAACAACATATTTCTCTATCTAATTATTCTGGATTCACCCAGAATAGGGGGAGAACTTCCCTCTACCTCGTCAGCAACAATATTGATGGGCCCACTCAGTTTGGTGTCGTAACATTGTCGGCGTGGGACATGGCCAGCATCCCGTGGATTGGGGGACAAGATTGTTCCGATTTTTGGAGGAGCTTCATCTTGGTTTGTGGTTAAGGACACGAAGGCTGTGTGTGTCCTTTTGCGCTTTTATGGGCGATTTGGTATGCGAGGAATAATGTCATTTGGGGGGGGGGGGGCAGGGGAGGGGGAGGCGCAATCTTGTTATACGAAGATTGTAATAGACCATAGCAGAGCACTATGTACATTGTGGAGAATGTAATGCGTTGTAACTTTTATAGTTTTATAGTTTAATATTTAGGCGGTGGATGTCACGTCCCGGACCTCGAAACATGGGAAAAATTACGGAAGTATCCCAAAACAATGGAATTTTTTTCCGAGTCCAGGAGCGAGACAAAATTCAATAGTCCATAAATAAACAATCAGAGTGCCAAACAAAATAGAAGAATAAAGGAAAATAACCAATAACTAAAAGACTTATCAAGTCTGACTACAAAAAGAAAACAAATAAGTCTACCAATAATCTCCCGTACATTAATCTTAATGAACTAGGATATAGCAGAGACTCCTTAGTTTGGCTGAGCAACCCAACCTCGTCCTCTGTTAAGCTGCAAGGTTGTAAATCAATATTAGTCAAATGAATTTGACTAAGTATGCACCAATAATTTATGAGGCATACCATCATAACTATATACAATGAGTAAAAGAAATTACGATGATAATTCCATATAATAAGGACTATAAATCAATAAACAATGAAATATAAAAGACTTTTACATGTATGCCCCTCATTATGGGATAACAATGACCATTCAATCAATTTCCTTGAATATCATAAATTTTTGTGACCATAATATCAACATCCATATCAAATATATATCAATTCAATCTGCCGACACCGGCAGCCCGAGCTTGGATAGAAGCCACCCCGTTCCCTTAAAACAAAATTTTTAAAACTAAAAAAAATATCAATACGAGGCCTCCTATCCAAACCCCAATACAATGGACATCAGTACTGAGTCAACCGCCGTAGCGGTAAATTATTTGGAAGTAGTGTAGGATTACCCGCCTACAACGGTCAATTGGCGGAATTAACCGTCCGCGTGGCACCCGGCCAGGTCAAAGCCTCTAATGGGCCAACAATGAACAATATCTACTCCCTCACAATGATGGTGCCAAAAACAATAATTAATTTTCTATAAAAATATTTGGACAAAGAAAATTGCAAATTAATCTATATATAAAAAGACAATATTGTATCTATCTTTGCAACATTTAACAACTAATCTATACATAGGCATTAATGGTTAAATATCAACTTGGCACCTAATTACATAAAGTTGTAACACAAAGATATAATCAAAAAGATTTAACGAGATATTATAAAAACTCTATTGCAACAACTAATAAAATCAAATGTGGGGTATAAACGACAATGGTATGAAACATAGATTAATGTACATACCTCTTTTTTTTCTTTCAAAACGATAGAGATAGATCGCTATGTTTCTCTGTGGATGGAAATCAGTTATCACCTAAATAAAAGAGATGTATTTCAATATTATGTGCATTCCGTAATACATCACATCCTAATATCCGAAATCCCAACAATTGCAGTACCCCCCCTTTTTTTATAAATATACTCATCTAATTAATACGATTGTTATTTTTTTGTATCTATAACTATGACTCATAATCTAATGTCGTTATCTAAATCTGATTGCCAAGGATTTCATAGATGCATTGTACTTGTGTAATATAATTACCAAACTTTCCCTTGAATACACGTTATGTTAAAAAAAACATAAATAATATACTTGGATTACAAAAATAATTATAGGAGGGGTTGATACATACTTTCAATTATCAAGATTTTTTTTCAAAACACAAGTAAGTAATTTAATGAATACATTCGAATTCAATTAATCCATGTGTGGAAATAGGATTTTCTTTTTAACAGACAATAATATCTTTCTCGATAACAGATCGACCACCGAGGACTGAGAAGTAACAGCTTATTGGGCCACGATCCTGTGGAGAAGGAACGGACAACAACAATTTTTTTTGACTCAAGTTAATGAGAGAATCAAGAATGCATTAGTGGAGATCGGATATCTTTCACAAATTATACAAAATATCTTGAGATAATTCTACGCCAAAATATCATAACGTGATATACATGCACTACCTAATAGAACTAAACCATGCAATAGTTCCCTGAGTTGATGATGGTGAAGACGACATTTACCCGCAAAAGTAAGGTATAATCAGATTACGTAAATTTGTCACGCCTACGTACTCTCCAACAATTCATTTAAATGTACTTTTACACGTCATAGTTCATATATCGCATTAATCTAATGGTTCGAGACGTACCTCAAGGTGTCGATTAACTAACCACGGAGACGCCCTGACTATGACAATCCTAATCGATGCGACGACTACGGCGTGGTTCCAACCTTGCCGGACTAGAGTCGAGGTCGTCGGAAGGAGACGGTTGCCGTATCTTCTCTCTCAGTTTCAAACTCTCTGTCTCTCTTGATTCACAAGATGGAAAGGTAGTGCATATGGGTTTAAAACCTATTCCGTTGAGATTTCAAGAGGGGGTCCAATGATATTTCAAGGGAGGTTTGCAAAAACAAACAAAAAAATATGAGGAGGCTTCTATCCGCACGCCTATCTCTCTCGAAAGAGAGAGGATAGCTTTTTTTATTTTTGGGAAAACAATTACAACTAACTTAGTACTTTTTTATCTTTATTTTGCACGGTTGTGCTTTATTTTTTTGGTTTTTTTTGTTTGCCGTTTTTTTTGTTTGACTCGGTATTGGAGCTTTCAATTCTTTTTTTTATACAAAAAAAGTCTTCTTTATCCTCTTTTGAATGGTTTTCACTTTTTTTATAAGTTTATAAGGTTTAACCCTAATTAATAATATTTGATCTTTTATATAAAAAAATATTACTTTTACAAAAGACCCCTCAAAAAGAACGGATGTGACAACTCTACCCTCCTTATAAGAAATTTCGTCCTCGAAATTTAATAGACATACCTAGAAGTTCAGGATATTTCTCTCGAACTTCATCTTCAAGTTCCTATGTGGCCTCCCTATCCGAGTGATTATGCCAAGCAACCTTTACCATCTTAATAGTCTTTCTTCGCAATTGGTGTTCTTGGCGATCAACAATGTGTGAAGGGCGCTCTTCATATGATAAATTTTTATGAACCTCGACAGGCTCATAATGAATATGATGAGATGGATCATGAATATATTTCCGCAACATGGAGACATGGAAGACATTGTGGATGTGCGAGTACTGTGGTGGTAGTGCAATGCGGTAGGCTACCTCGCCTACTCTATCCAATATCTCGAAAGGACCAATATATCTTGGACTAAGTTTTTCTTTTCGTCCAAATCTCAATACACCACGGGTCGGAGAAATCTTGAGAAAGACATGATCACCAACTGCAAATTCTAGTTCTCTACGACGGTTATCCGCATAACTCTTTTGTCTACTTTGAGCAATTAAGAGCCTTTTCTTAATTAGATCAATCTTATCTGCACACTTCTGCACGAGTTCCAGTCCGAGCAATCTTCTTTCCCCTACCTCGCTCCAACAAAGTGGAGATCTGCATGGCCTCCCATAGAGAGCTTCATACGGATCCATTCCGATGCTAGCCTGATAACTGTTGTTATAAGCAAACTCATTGAGCGGAAGATTCTCATCCCAACTTCGAGCATAATCCAAAGAACATGCTCTAAGCATATCCTCGAGAACTTGAATAGTTCTTTCGGATTGACCGTCTGTCTGAGGATGAAATGCAGTACTAAACTTCAGCTTTGTCCCGAAAGCCTCCTGAAGTTTTTTTCAAAATCTTCCTGTGAATCTTGGATCCCGATCAGAGATAATAGAGACAGGTATACCATGGAGCTTCACGATATTATTCATGTATAAATTTGCTAAGCTCGCAACTGACTCCTTTTTCTTCATTGGTAAGAAATGGGCAGATTTCGTCAATCTATCCACTATCACCCATATGGCATCATAATTAGTGGCATCGGTCTTTGGAAGGCCCATCACAAAGTCCATAGTGATGTGTTCCCATTTCCATTCCGGAACCTCTAACTGCTCCAAAAGTCCAGCTGGTCTTTGATGCTCAGCCTTAATTTGCTGACACACCAAACAACGAGAAATGAATTCTGCAATTTCCTTCTTCATGTTTTCCACCAAAAATTCCGCTGGAGATCCTTATACATCTTTGTGCTTCATGGATGCACAGAAAAATTAGAACGATGAGCTTCATCCAAAATCTCTTGCTTCAACTCTGCCTGAGAAGGAACCCATAAGCGATTCCTGAATCTGATGCCACCATCAGGAGCAATGAAGAACTTTGAACTCTCTCCTTGACTCTTCTCAGCTAAAATATGGTACTCAGGATCTTCTTTCTGAGCTCTCAATATTTTCTCTACTATCACCGAATGAATCTGGATGCTAGATAAGATAATCTTGTCACCCTCCTTAAAAGGATTCCAAGAAACAAAGTCATCAATCAACTTCCACTTTTTGATCATCAAGCTAGCCGACAAGGCATAGCCCTTTCGGCTCAAAGCATCAGCCACAACATTCGCTTTACCTGGGTAGTAAGCAATAGAAAAATCATAGTCCTTCAGAAATTCCATCCATCTCCTTTGACGCATATTTAGATCTTTTTGAGAAAAGATGTATTTGAGGCTTTTATGATCAGAGAAGACCTCAAATTTCTCACCATAAAAGTAGTGACGCCAGATCTTTAAAGCAAACACCACAGCAGCAAGCTCTAGATCATGCGTAGGATAATTCCTTTCATGAATCTTTAGCTGTCTTGAAGCATAAGCTACAACTTTTTCATTCTACATCAACACACAACCCAAGCCATTCAGGGATGCATCAGTGTAGATGACAAAACCTCCACAACCAGAAGGTAAAGTCAAGACAGGAGCGGTGGTCAACCTTCTCTTCAATTTTTGAAAGCTGTGCTCACATGCAAAAGACCATTCAAACTTTGTTCCTTTTCCAGTCAGTACAGTCAGAGGAAGTGAAATCTTTGAGAAATCACGAATGAATCTACAATAATATCCTGCTAAACCAAGAAAACTTCTGATTTCTGTCACGCTCTGCGGTTGCTTCCATTCTGCGATAGCCTCAACCTTGGATGGATCTACAGAAATCCCATCCTTGGAAATAATGTGCCCAAGGAACATGACCTTTTCCAACCAAAATTCACATTTGGAGAATTTAGCATAAAGTTGATTCTTCCTCAGAGTCTCCAATACGATTCTCAAGTGCTCCTCATGTTGCTCAACACTCTGAGAATAAACAAGAATATCATCAACAAAAACAATGATGCAGTGATCTAAGAATGGTCGAAAGACCCGATTCATAAGATCCATAAAAGCGACAGGAGCATTAGTTAATCCGAACGGCATCACACAAAATTCATAATGCCCATAGCGTGTTCGGAAAGCTGTCTTCGAGATATCTTCCTCTCGAATCCTCAATTGATGATAGCCGGATCGCAAATCAATCTTTGAGAAGATCTTTGCTGATTGGAGCTGATCAAATAAATCATCTATCCGTGGTAACGGATATTTATTCTTCACCGTCACCTGATTCAGCATTCGATAATCAATGCATAAGCGGAGAGATCCATCCTTCTTTCTAACAAATAAAACAAGTGCACCCCATGGTGACACACTGGGCCTGATAAATCCCAAGTCAAGCAACTCTTCAAGTTGCTTCTTTAATTCCACTAGCTCGGCAGGAGCCATGCGATATGGTGCCTTGGATATTGGTGAAGTTCCAGGAACGAGCTCAATAGTGAAATCAATCTCCCGTTGAGGTGGGGGTCCAGGCAATTCTTCTGGAAAAACATCAGGATACTCCCGAACAACGTCGAGATCAGATAAAGATACGGTTGATGGCTCAACCCTTAAAATGCTGGCAAGATAGGCTTCTCGCCCTTTCAAAATCATGCGATGTGCCTTCATGGCAGAAATAATGCACCGCTCAGAGGTTGCACCATGCCCTTTAATAACGATCCCATGGAACTGATGGCTTGCAACGATCACCCTCTTCTTGCAACAATCAATAATACAATGATATCGGGAAAGCAATCCATCCCAAGGATAATATCAAAATCTGTCATCTTCATGACAATGAGGTCACTTGGAAACTCGTGACCTTCACATATCAATGGAGCATCTTGAATAAACTTCATTGCTTTTACACTTCCCCCAGTAGGTGTGATAACTATCAAATCAATATCTAAAAGTTTTGCTCTGACATCCATGCTTTTTACTAGTGCATTAGAAATAAAGCTATGTGTAGCTCCAGTATCAAAAAGAATCTTGGCATGCAAATTAGCAATAAGAAGAGTATCTTCGATGACCTTGTCCTCCTTAGCAGCATCATTCCCAGTGGTAAGAGCATAAACTCGAGCCGGAACCTTTGGCCTTTGATCTTGTCCTTGAGTTGCGGGCTGCTTCCTTGGCTTTGGACAATCACGAACAAAGTGTCCTTTCTCTCCACAGTTCAGACACTGGCCATTCTTGAGATAGCATTCTCCAGGATGGAAACGATGACAGAAAGAGCATTCAGGAATTCGGTTGTTTTGCCCTGGCTTGGAGGCTTGCTTCTGCTTCTGAGAATTTTTGAAATTTTTGTTCCTCCCAAATCGATCCTTCCGATCATTGCGCGACTTCTCCTCCTTTCTTCGCAAGAAATCTCGCTCCATAGTTGTGGCACTGGCTAGAGCATCCTCCATAGTCTTTGGCATGCTAGAGAGAACCTTCGATCTTAAAGCAGGGTGAAGTCCCTCAATGAACTTCTGAGTCATCCGATACTCATCAGGACATAAGTGTGGAGCATACTTCAGTAAGCGATGAAACTTGTTGTTATATTCAGCAACATTCAGATCTCCCTGCTTCAGATTAATAAACTCTTGCTCCTTGATCAACTGTAAGTGCATCGGAATATAGTGCTCATGGAAGAGTTTAACAAACTCATCCCACATAATAATTTCTCCTTTTTCAAACTTCCGCAACTGGTAACTGGTCCACCAGTCCTTAGCAGGACCCTTCAGTTGATGAGTAGCGAAGGAGACCTTGCTATGATCCGGACATCTGATTGCATCAAACAATTTTTCTGTCTCCTCCAGCCATCGGTCTGCTACCTCAGCATCCACTATACCGTCAAAGCTAGGCGGGTTCACCTTTAAGAATCTCTCAAAGGTGACATCATCACAGCGCTCCTCACGAAGACGTCTTTCTTTTTCAAGACGCCTCTCGCGACGTCTCTGATCCCTATCCTTGCTCTGGTGGTGATCAGCTTGATCACGAATCAGCTGGGAGAGCTCCTCGACCGTCTTCATTAATTTGGCATTCTGGACTGCCAAATCCATGAAGCGACGACTCCGCTTACGGTTCGAGACAGTCAACATCTACGAATAGCGACGATCAATTAGTCAGCTATTCCAAACATAATCTATAAATATTATAAGTCATCCTAAAATTGGAAAATATTCCTCTAATCTTCCATTTGGCTCTGATACCACGTTGTCACGTCCCAGACCTCGAAACATGGGGAAAATTACGGAAGAATCCCAAAACAATGGAATTTTTTTTCCGAGTCCAGGAGCGAGACAAAATTCAATAATCCATAAATAAACAATCAGAGTGCCAAACAAAATGGAAGAATAAAGGAACATAACCAATAACTAAAAGACTTATCAAGTCTGACTACAAAAAGAAAACAAATAAGTCTACCAATAATCTCCCGTACATTAATCTTAATGAACTAGGATTTAGCAGAGACTCCTTAGTTTGGCTGAGCAACCCAACCTCGTCCTCTGTTAAGCTGCAAGGTTGTAAATCAATATTAGTCAAATGAATTTGACTATGTATGCACCAATAATTTATGAGGCATACCATCATAACTATATACAATGAGTAAAAGAAATTACGATGACAATTCCATATAATAAGGACTATAAATCAATAAACAATGAAATATAAAAGACTTTTTCATGTATGCCCCTCATTATGGGATAACAATGACCATTCAATCAATTTCCTTGAATATCATAAATTTTTGTGACCAAAATATCAAAATCCATATCAAATATATATCAATCCCATCTGCCGACACCGGGCAGCCCGAGCTTGGATAGAAGCCACCCTGTTCCCTTAAAACAAAATTTTTAAAACTAAAAAAAATATCAATACGAGGCCTCCTATCCAAACCCCAATACAATGGATATCAGTATTGAGTCAACCGCCGTAGCGGTAAATTGTTTGGAAGTAGTGTATGATTACCCGCCTACAACGGTCAATTGGCGGAATTAACCGTCCGCGCAGCACCCGGCCAGGTCAAAGCCTCTAATGGGCCAACAATGAACAATGTCTACTCCCTCACAATGATGGTGCCAAAAACAATAATTAATTTTCTATAAAAATATTTGGACAAAGAAAATTGCAAATTAATCTATATATAAAAAGACAATATTGTATCTATCTTTGCAACATTTAACAACTAATCCGTACATAGGCATTAATGGTTAAATATCAACATGGCACCTAATTACATAAAGTTGTAACACAGAGATATAATCAAAAAGATTTAACGAGATATTATAAAAACTCTATTGCAACATCTAATAAAATCAAATGTGGGGTATAAATGACAATGGTATGAAACATAGATTAATGTACATACCTCTTTTTTTTCTTTCAAAACGATAGGGATAGATCGCTATGTTTCTCCGTGGATGGAAATCAGTTATCACCTAAATAAAAGAGATGTATTTCAATATTATGTGCATTCCGTAATACATCACATCCTAATATCCGAAATCCCAACAATTGCAGTACCCCCTTTTTTTTATAAATATACTCATCTAATTAATACGATCGTTATTTTTTTGTATCTATAACTATGACTCCTAATCTAATGTCGTTATCTAAATCTGATTGCCAAGGATTTCATAGATGCATTGTACTTGTGTAATATAATTACCAAACTTTCCCTTGAATACACGTTATGTTAAAAAAAACATAAATAATATACTTGGATTACAAAAATAATTATAGGAGGGGCTGATACATACTTTCAATTATCAAGATTTTTTTTTAAAACACAAGTAAGTAATTTAATGAATACATTCGAATTCAATTAATCCATGTGTGGAAATAGGATTTTCTTTTTAACAGACAATAATATCTTTCTCGATAACAGATCGACCACCGAGGACTGAGAAGTAACAGCTTATTGGGCCACGATCCTGTGGAGAAGGAACGGACAACAACAATTTTTTTTGACTCAAGTTAATGAGAGAATCAAGAATGCATTAGTGGAGATTTGATATCTTTCACAAATTATACAAAATATCTTGAGATAATTCTACGCCAAAATATCATAACGTGGTATACATGCACTACCTAATAGAACTAAACCATGCAATAGTTCCCTGAGTTGATGATGGTGAAGACGACATTTACCCGCAAAAGTAAGGTATAATCAGATTACGTAAATTTGTCACGCCTACGTACTCTCCAACAATTCATTTAAATGTACTTTTACACATCATAGTTCATATATCGCATTAATCTAATGGTTCGAGACGTACCTCAAGGTGTCGATTAACTAACCACGGAGACGCCCTGACTATGACAATCCTAATCGATGCGACGACTACGGCGTGGTTCCAACCTTGCCGGACTAGAGTCGAGGTCGTCGGAAGGAGACGGTTGCTGTATCTTCTCTCTCAGTTTCAAACTCTCTGTCTCTCTTGATTCACAAGATGGAAAGGTAGTGCATATGGGTTTAAAACCTATTCCGTTGAGATTTCAAGTGGGGCTCCAATGATATTTCAAGGGAGGTTTGCAAAAACAAACAAAAAAAATATGAGGAGGCTTCTATCCGCACGCCTATCTCTCTCAAAGAGAGAGGATAGCTTTTTTTATTTTTGGGAAAACAATTACAACTAACTTAGTACTTTTTTTTATCTTTATTTTGCACGGTTGTGCTTTATTTTTTTGGTTTTTTTTTGTTTGCCGTTTTTTTTGTTTGACTCGGTATTGGACCTTTCAATTCTTTTTTTTATACAAAAAAAGTCTTCTTTATCCTCTTTTGAATGGTGTTCACTTTTTTTTATAAGTTTATAAGGTTTAACCCTAATTAATAATATTTGATCTTTTATATAAAAAAATATTACTTTTACAAAAGACCCCTCAAAAAGAACGGATGTGACAGTGGATCCCAAGTTCTGGGACGCCATCCTTCTCCTTAAAAAAACAGTGCCGGTGAGAGAGGGAAATGGGAGGTACGGGCAGGGTCTTTGCATTTAAATGATGTACAAAGAAAGTGAGAGAAGGGATAGGGTGCAATTGCATGAAGTGAAGAATGAGATGTTTCTTCCTATTTAATACAAGCCATTCGTCAAATCCAACATTTGAAAGGGCAAGTGTGCTGTTCGTAGTGCTGGAGCTCCATCTCTAGTCAAATTTTACTTTATATTTGATGGGAAATCCTATCACTTCAATGCAATGATAATTCAAGTTCTGGATTTAATATTTATTCGCAATAATCTCTTCAAATGTTGCTTGCATTGCGTGCTTTGTTTTCACTAGATAAATGTAATCTACAATTATGTTAACATTAGTTCTAAGTTTATAGTGTTATTAAAATTTTTAATTTAAATCTTTGCTTAAGATGCTATATTAATCAAACTCACTTGTCTAGTCATGCTTCAAATAATGTTCTGGATGGACTGAATCAATTTGACGGAACGGATACTTGTTATTTTCATTCTGGCTCACGAGGTCATCATTGGATGTGGGATTCACGCCTTTTCAATTATGGCAATTGGGAGGTATGTACTACGTAATTTATGATCATAATATATATTTGATACTTTGATTTGAACAGGTTAAACCAATTTTTTTGTAATGCTTATTATTGTTTTTACCTGTGAAGGTGATGCGGTTTCTTCTTTCAAATGCAAGGTGGTGGCTTGAGGAGTACAAGTTTGATGGTTTTAGATTTGATGGTGTAACATCAATGATGTATACCCACCGTGGTTTGCAGGTAGCATATAGTGTATATATAATATGTTTATTCTGATGCTTGCAGCCTTTTAAGTTTCTAGCGGGAAAAAACTAACAAAAGAAATATCATAGGAAAACCAATATCTCAGTATCCCTAAAACTTATTGAGGAATGCGCTTCACGCTGTAATCTTGGTATCATGCTTCGTTTGCGGAGGCCTCTTTTGTTGATATGGTCATAAGCTGTCTCAAACCGTGCATTCTGGCTAGCTATAAGCAATTTCCGGTTGTTAGCAGCGGGCCAGCGGCTACTGATTCTTGAGACTTACCACCTTCTCCCTAGATAGGCCAAATAGGGCATATTATTTCTTCGCTTGATAGTCATACTTGAGAACCCTGCTGATGCATGTGCTTTTTTATATTAAAGAGAGGGTGACCTCTCCCATAGGGAGTCACCACAACCACTGCTTCATTAATATCGTTTGAAGTACATTACCTGGTAAACCGGGAGTTATACAAAGCTTTACAATGTGCTACAACATTTTCTGAGTAAAAACTTTGATTTTTGAACACCACATCATTCCTCCCTAGCTAGATTACCCAAACTACCGCGAATGGTTCGGAGTAATCGTCCGATGATCCGCTCCCCATCGCTCTAACCGACCTCCAGAAAGGTTCCGCTCCGTCAGTCGACACCCATTGGTTACCCACCTCCTGCCAAACATGTGCCGATGTCGGGCATCTGAAAAAAAAAATGATCGAGGTCCTCTTCCATCCCGTGGCATCTATTGCAGATGGTGTCTTCAGCACCAAAAATCTGCCCTCTCGCTTTGTCGCACAGGCGGTCCCTTCTCAAGCACCACAAGAAGACGACGATCCTGCTCGGTAACTTCGCCGCCCAAACTATCCTCATATCTTAGCATATATTCGGATCTTGGACCTCTTCCCTGTTTAGCATTTCCTCGTATGCACGCTTCACCGAAAACCGTTTGCCCGTCCACACAAAGTGATCCAAACCATGTACCAGGTCACCCGATGTAGGCAGTTCCTCCTGCAATTTGATATATTCCTTTAATCGTTGATCTGACAGGTTCGAGAGGAAGATCGCCAACCATGTTCCAGAATCCGCAACCTGCGCAACCGAGCTCTCCCTAGATGCCACTAAAGCAAACAGTCTCGAATACCTATCTGCCAGGGATCCCTCGCCGGTCCAGTTGTCATGCTAGAGCCTGAAATGAAAGTACACCCATCCCCTAATTTTGGGTGCAGCCTTTGGGTAAACAATGACAGCACCTCCCGTATCCCGTCCTAGAGTGGAGACTCAAAGCGCGCTCTCCTCGCCATTAGTTCTGCCTGAATGTAATAAATCTTCCTTATAAGCCTGGCGGGTAGGGAGTCAGATGGGCCCCATATTTGGATCACCCACTTTGCCAATAGAGCCTTGTTCATAGTCTCAATGTCGTGTACCCCCAGGCCTCCCACCCGATGCCCCTTTTTTACTTCTTCCCATTTTATCAGGTGCATTCCCGATCTTTGCTGCTTACCGTCTGACCACAAGAATCTTCTCATTAGCGCCTCCACCTTTTTTCGTATCCTAACCGTCATCAAACGGACTGAGAAGAAGAAGATTGGGATGGCCGAAAGAACATGCTTGAGAACAGTCAGTTTTCCTCCCCTCGACAGAGTGACTGCCTTCCACCCCGCCAGCCTTTGTTCCATCCTATGCAGTACCACTTCCCAGTCATAATTCCTCAACTTGCCCGCCACCAGCGGTAGTCCCAAGTACTGGATAAGGAAAGTCCATAACGGACAGCCAGTCAGTTCCGAAATCCTTGCGCTATCAGCCTCCTCAATCCCAAAAGAAATTACCGCCAACTTCTACCTGTTAATCTCCAAACCAGAGATGCTGCTGAAAATATCGACAAGTTGTGCCGCGTTACCCATCTGCTCCTCTGACCCGTCCAAAAAGAGTATTGTGTCATCCGCATACTGTAGTATAGGAACAGATATGTTCTTCATCCTGAAGCCAGTGCACCAATCGGTTCTCTCCACCGCCTGCCTAAACAAAACTGCCAAAGCGTCTGCAACCAGCACAAATAAAAGGGGGGCCAATAGGCACCCTTGCCGGACTCCCCTTTGTGGCTGAAAGTGTCTACCCTTCGGCTTTCCATTCACCAAGATCGAGTAGGATGCGGTGGTGATACATTTCTTCATCCTAGCCACGCAATGCTCCGGGAAGCCTCTCCTTCGCATGGTCGCCCATAGGAAGTCCCAGTCGACACAGTCATATGCTTTTGCATAGTCAATCTTCCACAGAATCCCCTTCTTCTTGGATCGTTTCCACTCGAGGCAGATCTCCGTTGCCATGATCGAGTTGTCTGACATCTGTCGTCCAGGGATGAACGTTGATTGCCCCTGAAGAATTATCGTGCCTAAAATCACCTTCAACCGGTTCGCCAGAACCTTAGCCATAATCATGTAAAGCGTGTTGGATAGCGCAATTGGTCTTAGGTCCTCGACCCTCGTCTGAATCTCCTTCTTAGGGAGAAGGAACAACAGAGCCTACTTGACCTTTTCGAAGCCTCTATTTCCTTCCCTAAATTTTAAGAGTACCTCCAAAATCTCCTCCTTCAGCAACTCCCAGAATTCCCGGTAGAAAAACACTGGGAATCCATCTGGGCAAGGCGCCATCTGCATTAAGACCCCATAACGCGGTCTTCACCTCATCCAAACTAAAAGGAGCCAACAACGCCTCCGTCTGACCATCGAAAATGTTAGTTGCCCCTCTCCCTGTCCAACCCCTCTTCTATTTCGTGAATTCGCAATGAAATGGCCTTGCAGGGCCGAGCCCAGCTGTGCTTCCCCCGAGACCATGACCCCCCCAATCTCAAGCTCATGCAGGTGACTTCTTCTTCTCCTGGATGCCACAGAATGAAAAAAATGAGTATTTACGTCCCCCTCCTTTAGCCATTTTTACCTGGATCTTTGTCTCCATTCCACCTCTTGTTTTCTGTCTTCCAAGAGAATCTCTTCCAGAAGTGTCTACCTCTTAGTCAATTCCTCTGGGCTCAGACTTCTTTTGTTGTCCAAACTGTCTAGCCGTGAGACCCTAGCCTGAGCCTCTGCCCTTTTTGCCCTTCATCTCCATTTGACATCTCTCCCAAATTGTATCAGGAAAGTTTGCAGCAGTCTTAATTTGGCTGTGAATCGAGAGACCGTTGAGCCCTCCGGGTGCTAGCCACCCCATAGCTCTATAACTGTGTGTTTGAATCCCTCCTCCGAGAGCCAACTTCGCTCGAAATGAAACTGGAATCTACTAATCCTCATATCCCCTGATGACCACAGGATAGGTGTATGATCTGAGTGAGATCTTGGCAAAGCCCACGCGTGTGCCAATGGGAAGAACTCTGCACCCGTAGGTGACAACAAGAACCTATCCAAACGCGACCGAGATCTCTTATTGCGCCACGTAAAAGCACAACATGCAACATCCACGATCGAAAGGCCCAGACGGTGCACTACATTTCGCAAGTCTTCTGAGCCCGAGTCTCTTCCTCCGATCCTCTGGGGGCGATCATCAGGCACAAGAGTGACATTTAGGTCTCCACCAGCTATCCAGATTTCTGTATCATTTTCCGTCCCAATTTGTTCCAAGTCCGCAGCCAGAGAGCCCCTCTCACCGCCCATCGGGCCATAAATATTCGTAATTAGGAAGCGTCAGCCATCCGCCCTTCTCTTCAAGCGTACCAACAAACATGTCACAGATCTTTACTCTTCCTCAAGATCAAATTCGTCCTTTCACTAGCCTGTCATTAAACCCCATGGTTCAAAAAAGCGTGCCTCGAGGCGCACGAGGCGTACGCCTCGAGGTGAGGCGGCCTCAAACCGCCCCAGAACGGCCGCCTCAGGGGGCCTCTGAGAGGCGAACGCCTCAGTTGGTCGAGGCGTTCGAGGCGGTCGAGGCGGAGGCGAGGCGGTCACTGAGGCGTTTTTTATTTTCAAATTATTTTTTATGTTAATCATTTATCCTATTAGTAATTTCATATGTTTATAAAGGTCTAGTTGTTTAGGATATAAATATACAAGATGAATGCTTAAATTTGGCCACTTTCATGTTCATATTTACCATTAAACATGTCCAATTATGTCTAAAACTCTTAAGTTATATCATTAAACATACGAATATGCAAATATCATTTAAAGCATTACTTGTAAACTTAATTTTAAGGATTTGTTACACAATAAGCTATGCAATATGCCGAGAAGGACAAACAGGATAGAATTCAAGGGGAGTTCATGTACTATTCTTATACAAACAGATCCATATATCCAAATAGAAATAAAATCTTCAATAAAAAATTTCGTCGGGGGCGCTGCCCCCACACCCTAGACCCTCCAGACCCCCCCTGCTCCCCCCTAGACCCCCCAGGCTCGCTGACCGGGCAGCGAGACCCCCGTCTTGTTGGGGTATGTTATGGCAGGAGGGGTGTATACACTGGTTCTACAACCAAACAGGCCCAAAAAGATATCCTGTGGGGCCCTAGAATATACCGCCGCAACAGGCATACCTTGTAACCGCTGGCCTTCCAAGAATTGCACGAAAAACGACGCTTCCTCCTCGCGCCCCTTGGTCTTCGTATCACCGGGTTGACCCACCTCCGCCAACAGAATCGCCACCGGTCGGCCGCCACGTCGTGGAGAGGAAGCCGAAGCCATCCAGCAGTGTTCAACCTTCTCTAGCACCAGATGCACCGTCTGTCCTTTCGAAAGGACCTTTCATCCGCCAAGGTGCTCCGATCCAAGGCCCTTTACCCGAAGAATCACGTCGATAGGTTCCCCCGGTTTACATCCGGAGGACTCCACCCCTTCCACTGATGTAATCCCCTTCAGCAGACGGCGGATTTCCGCCAGGCTTCGCATCGCAAAAGGGATCCCCCTAACGTGAATCAGCTTCAGTTTAGGCGCTTCCGACAAGCCGTCATTAACGCGTAGACGGCGCCATCTAACAGTGTCCATCCCTCCTGCGACCAACGTAATAGTTCGTTGGCATCGTCATTCGACAGCCTCCTTGCTAGCACTCTCCACTGGTTTAGCCTCACAATATCTCCTTTAAATTGCACCGCCGAGACCGGCCCAACATCCGAAGAGCCCATGAACAACGCCTCGGCTCTGCCTCCCTCACCGACCAGGATCATCCTTTCACAGTTCGACTTCCGAAGGATCGGACATGCACCACTCCTGTGTGAGAAGCCCCTGCAGCTGAAGCATCTAATGGGTTCCCTGCACTCACGCGTCCAGTGCCTCGAAGATCCACATCTGTAGCAACCATCGCCAAATGGTTTGAGGAAAGGTCGCCTCACCCCATCTGGTACTTCCTAGTAGCCAGTGCTTCCACAGGCTCTTCTCTTCGCGCGCACGACAGTCTAGCCTTCGTCTCCCGAAGTTTCTCCGCTTCACAACACTCTGTTTCCCTACAAACCTCCGCCATCCCGCAGCCATCCGTTTCCCCGGAGGTCTTCGCTATCCCGCATCGTTCTGTTTCCCCGCAGCCCTCCATTTCTCCATATCCCTCCTTCTCCCCACAGCCCTCCGTTTCTCTGTATCCCTCCTCCCCGCGGCCCTCCGTTTACCTGTAACCTTCTTTTTCCCCGCAGCCCTCCTTCCGATCCCCGCATAACTACATCAAGCAGTAGAGGGTTAATGGCTGCACATGTTGTACTCGGCTATGCAAAGATATTCGGAGCAGGCTAGGGGAGAATGGAGTTGAGATGGAGCCGGTGGCGGAGGGCTCTAGGAGGGGGATGAAGCTTTGATGCCAGGTCAGAAAGTTTCATTGAGAGATTATTTTGTATGTTACAGGCTTCTGCTGATGCATGTGCTTAAGTCGACTTGGTGCACCAAAGCATCTGCTTGCTCCGTTGCATCAGGGGGGGATCGCCCACCTTAAGGATACAAACTAGACATGCAACAAGAGTGGCTATGTTGGATTTACCAGGTGAAATTTGGAACCTTAAAGGCTTGACGCCCATCACCGAACCTCACATCCATCCCTCATATGATAGGAGTCACCAAAGAGTGTGTAGACTCTCCTTCATCCTACATTACTGCTTGTAAATTGCTTTATCTCTTCAGTCGACTTGGCTCCATCAAGTACTCGATCATATGTCGGAAGCAGTGCATAATTGAATCTTTATTCCTAGTAGGGTGTTGCACACTAGTTATTGTCGCTTAAGCTTCATCATTGTTGGAGGCGACATCATACATGGTAGTCGAAGCACAAGTTGTCGCTTGCGTCGATTACCATAATGACCCATTGCCACGAAGTTATACATTGCTACAAAAAAGAGGTCGGGGTCAGTGGATGAAGATGAAATTATTGCAAGGATGCTCAACATGCATGTTCATCCCATTGACCTTTTCCACGACATGGACTTCTTCATGGCCTCATAGATCAAGATCGACCATAGAAAAGAGGTAAAGCTCATCATTTTCGTGAGAAGCTGGAACTCCTTGCCTAACCTGAGCTTTGGATCGAACTCCTCCTTGTGTATACCCTAGCATATTGGAAACATGAATGCCATCATTATCTAAAAAAACCCTGCCGAAGGGTCTTCATCCCGTCAGTACCCCATAAAAGGTTGACAGAACCCGAGCCTTTAGGTAGAAATGCCAATGAAACCTATCTTTTCCTTTGATGTGTTAAGCATAAAAAAACCCTAAATATAATCACAGGTTCACCCTCTTGTATGTCACACAGTTAACGCTCAATAGAAGATGACATGGATAAAAAACGAATGAACCATAGTGTTCAACCTTAGTTTAATGGGCTTCGACAGTACTAAATGGATCCACTATAAACTGATGTAGCAGGACCTACAATCTGGAAGTACATATAGATCCTAATCTTCCTCCTATTGTGCAACAGAGACAATATGACTTCATCCTCATCAAATTACAACCATAAAAGAGCGTGTACACGACCGTCACATTATTGTAATGAAGTAAGATAATGGATTGATATTTCTCATTCATGTTTTTACTCGTTTATATATAGAGGGGTTAATACATAAATATAAAGTGAAATTAAAGTAAATAATAGACATCTCAAAATATCTCAAGATGTTTACAGTCTTTCAAGATTTTTTACGAGATATCTATGTATCTAAAAAATAATATAAGTGATATATTCTTTCACACTTCCTCTTACGTTGAAGCATACCTATTAATCATGCTCAGCTTGGAGGTAATAACTAAGATGTGTTTTTTAGTAAGTCTTTGGTAAAGATATTTGCAAGTTGATCTTCTATAAGAATATGAGGAATATCTATTTTCCCTTGTTAAATCGTGTTTCTGATAAAATGACAATCTACTTTGATGTGTTTGGTCTATTCATCAAAAATTGCATTAAATACAATAAAAGTGGCATACTTATTATCACAATAATGAGGAACTCGAACTTTAACTGAGATACTAAAGGAACTAAGTTCCTTTACAAAAAAAAAGACAAGCCAGCTAATTTAACATGTGGCTTGAACTAGAGATTTGTACTCTGCCTCTGCATTCGAACTAGAAATCACACCTTTTTTTCTTGAGACATCCTACCTTTTTGGGTACGAGAATAACCAACGAACATACGTTTGACAACTCTAGGAGAGAGCTTGTCACGACTAGGAGTAAAATTGTGGACAAATGCCACAGACCCGAAGACCCTAGGAGTAAGGGAGAATAGGTCTTTCTCGGGAAACGCGATCAAGAAAGGAACCTTTTCTCCAAGGATAGAAGGCATGTTATTCACCAAGTAACATGCAGTGAGGACCACATCACCTCAGAAAAATGAGGAGCTCGACTCTGAATCAAAAGAGTCCTTATGACATCCAAAGTATGACGGTGTTTGCATTCAGCAACACCATTCTGCTGCGAAGTGTAAGCACAAGAAGTATGATGAACAATACCAAGAGATCTGAGAAAGTCAGATAGCTGTAAAGTAGAAAACTCCAAGGCATTGTCAGTGCGAATAAACTTCATATTAGCTTATTATTTTCAATAAGAAACGATTTAATACTAGGAACAGCTTTAGACTTATTCTTTAACAAAAAAACCTAAGATAATCTAGAGAAATCATCCACTGCAACCATATAGAATCGATGTTCCTGATGATCAGGAACACGACTAGGACCCCAGATATCAAAATGAAACAACTCAAACAACTGAATACTATAACGACTTTGACGACTCGGACGAGACGAACGATGGTGTTTTCCAAGCTGACATGCCTCACACTCCAAGGTAGTACGAGTAGAGATCTGAGGGAGAACATAACACAGCTTTGCAGAGGAAGGTGTCCAAAGCGAAGATGCCACATGAAAGGAGAAACATATCCAGATGGAATAGTTGCAGTACCAGCATGTGGAGGTTGAACCAGTCTGTAAAGCCTTCTCTATTCACGGCCACATCCAATCACCATGCCCGTGAGTATGTCTTGAGACACAAGAGAAGAGGAATAAAAAATGGCACGACAATGTAAATCTTTTGTAATCTGACTAATAGACAAAAGATTCATATGAAATGCCGGAGCATGTAAGACATTCTGCAGGTGTATCGATGGGGCTAGAACAATCTCCCCCTGACCAACAATGGGTAGATAAACAACATTAGCAATCACCACTGATCTACCAAGAGGGATAGATCCGTAAGAAGTAAATTGAGCATGATCTCCACACATATGATGAGAAGCTCCGGAGTCCATGATCCAATCAGTCAAATCTAAACTGATACAACTAATAAGTACGTAAGCAATACCTGACGAACTCATAGAGGATCTGACAGCAGCTGCAACACCTGAAGATCCCAATATTCGGAAATGTGGCCCATGCGGTTGTATATGCGTATTCGGTCACTTGACCGAAGTGCATATGCCATATGCGGCAATATGCAACCAAAATGCATATGCGGTCTGAATATGCGGTATATGCGGCCGCATATGTGGCTGCATATCTGAACAAGGGACTTGCATATAGGATTCATGTTAATCATAACATGTTGATGACACATTAACTCGGTTTTTTTCGAGAAACTCTTATATCATCATTTACATTCATGCATCTTTTCATTATTCTCGTATATGTCGCATTTGGGAATATAATCTAGGGTATTTTTTCTCATATCCATATCTTTCCATTGTTCTCTACACTTATTAATGAATTGTTTACTGCCTTTTGAATTTTCTGTCTAATGAAATTCATTCTAATTCTTCTAATAAAACATGAAATAATTGGCTAACAGTTTGACACTTTACATTTTTGTGCTTATAATAAATTTTATATGCAAATATAATTTTCCCCTATATTTTGTGTCAACAAGTTTTGTCCCTTGGAGATCCATATATGTATATTGGGTGTGTGATTTGTATACATATGATTATTCTTTAGCATTTATTATCTATAGGATCTACATATATATTAAAGGTATTCTTGTAGAATTCATGTATTGTGTTCCCTATTGAATCAAATGTGTATGTGTTTAGATATGCATTAAATTCAAAATATACACTAAAAAATAATCAAGTTATAATAGCATGCTTATTTATCTTATTGGTTATATTATCTTATTTGAAACTTTTGATGTTGGATTTCTTTAGATCATCAGCTTTTTTATATAATCACATTTTATTATTGTATTTTATATTATTTTAGATTAAAATATTATAAACCATATAAACCACATATACTTATGTATTAACATCCACATATCCGCTTACTTGCTTTAGACCACATGACCGAACAAATACCGCATACCACATTTCTGAACCTTGGAAGATCTTGTTGCTGGGGCGGGCAGTATAGTCATCATCTCTCTCAATCTAGAGACAATAGCATCAAGCCTCACAATGTAAGGAGCTAAAGTAGTCTCTGTTTGCTCAGCTACAAGGGCAGACACTGGATACCCATACTTCAGATAGCATGTCTCCTCTGAATGTCATGGATGGTGGCAATGTGAGCATGGGTCACGCTGATGTCCTCCTCCTCAACCACGGGATCCACATCTGCGAAACTGTAAAGTACCTCCTCTGCCACGAGAAGTTGCCATTGCTGAGGGACTTTGGGCCACAGTAGTAAACGAAGTAGTGATCATGCTCAGCCTCTTGTAGACCTCCTCCATTGGAGGTATCGTCTCTCCTATAAGTAGTTGAGTGTGTTGCATCATACTCTGAGTCAAGGGATGACAGAATGACTCCTGTCACTGTATGTCTGCTATTGCTTAGTGCTGGTAGTAATGGACATAAAACTATGAAGACACTCAAACATGCCTTGGAGATGCGAGAAGTGAGCATGAAGAGGCTAACAATTCGGCTTGGTTGAGAAAATGTCATACTACTACTGGAGTATTTTGCTCTCATTCTTCGCTTGCACATATGTGTCAGCTAGGATATCCCACATAGCCTTAGTTGTGAGTTGATTGACGATGTCCTTGACAATCTACATGGTGAGCATCTCGAAGAGCCAAATCCGTGCATAGGCATCATCTTGCTTCTAGGAAGCACTAGCCCCAGTTTTGTCCGTCAGCTCTGAATCAATCAAAATGTGCTCAATGTTATGACAGTGCATAAGGGTATGAAACTGCATGGACCACAACTCATAGTTGGTCCCATCCATCTTCACGATAGGAGTCGGGCCCTTGAAGGCATCGGACGACGAAAAAACATCACCCATTTTCTCTGACATAATGAGAAGATTGCCGAAAAAATCATACCTAAACTGGGGAATAGACCACTTTGAGTAAGTCTACACAATCATACGAAGGAACGGTTGTACGTGTGGACTCATACAACCATCCTCTTTAATATGTGTTGTAGTCTACGGTCGGAAAATGTAATTTATGTCTAAAATCACGTATTTCGGTCAAAATCGGGTTGTATAGGCCTGAAAAAGCAGGCAAACTGCAGCCTGCAGAGGATGGAACGACCATTAAAGCATGACTGGTGGCAAGGCTGCAAGAATGGGCTCCCGGCAGCTAGGGCGGCTGGAGCAGTCGGTTGGGGTGACAGGGGCGGCCAGCCGGCGGAGGGAATGACTGGGGCGGCCAGCATGAGCGGCTGGGGATGTCCGGTCGGCAGGGATCGGTTGCCGATGGTAGTGGTGGCAGGGAGGCGGTGGGTAGGGTCAGGGTTGGGATATGGGAATCCCGATTTAGGACCGTTGCTCCAATTCCCTGTTGGTGGTAGAATAGAATTGTAATATCATTATTTAGACCCTAGGGATCTCTTATATAGGAGAAAAGCCCTGGGTAAATTACAAGAGAGGTAAATGAAAAAAGAGAAATAAGAAATAAATATAAAGAGAGATAAATTATCTCAACAGACAGTTTAGTGCATATAGATCGATTCCGCCAGACAGATCTGTAGTGATAGCATATGGGACCCACTCTCCCATTATTGGACATGAGGAGGTGCAGTTGACTTCGGCAACGAGTATACATAATGTTTTTCATGCTCTTGATTTTCTATGAATTTATTGTCTATTAGTCAAATCACCAAGCACTTACATTGTCGTGCCATATTTGATCCATCTTCTCTTGTATTTCAGGATATTCTTACGAGCGAGGTGATTGGATCTGGTCGTGAGCATGGAGGTCTCTATAGACTGGTCTAGTCCCCATATGTGGGTGCTTTGTCTATTCACACTGGATTAGTCTCTCCTTATGTGTGGCACCTCTAGTTTGGTCACCTTCCTCTTCAGAAGTTGGGTCGTGTACTTCCTCAGATCTCTCCTCGCTCTACCCTCTAGTGCGAGGTTTGCCAGCTTTTCAGAGTCGTCAAGGTTGTAGTAGTCATAGTATTTTTTAGTTGATTCATCTTGGCATGTGGGGTTGAAGTCGTGTCCCAGACCATGAGGGATACATATTTTATATTGTTGTTGATTTTTTCAGGTTGTCATGGGTATTTCTACTTAAAATAAGTATGGTGGCAGTCCTATCATTCATTCTTTTACTAATGACATAAAGAACATCTTTTCTGCAAATGTCAAGTATATTCGTTCTGACAATGCGTTAGAATTTTGTAGCTTACAACTTTCACAATTCTTCAGGACCCTTGGTATTTGTTAGAGCAAAACTCTTCGTTATTATTCCACATAGCCCTAGGGTCTCTTATATAGAGAGAAAACCCTTGGGTAAATTACATAGATAGACATGAAGAAAATAAGAAATATGTAATGGTACATCATGACATAACGTAAACCTCTACACTCCCCCTCAAGATGGAGCATAGATACCTATCATGCTCAGCTTGGAAGAACATTTCTGGAAAGGTCCTCTGAGCAACGGCTTGGTAAATATATCAGCAGTCTGGTCCTCGGAATTGACATGTGACATGGAAATAAAGCCGTTCTGGATCATGTCTCTAGTGTAATGACAATCTACCTCGATATGCTTCGTTCTTTCGTGAAACGCTGGATTATTGGCAATGAACAACGCTGCTTGATTGTCACACTGAAGCTGCATGGGTAAAGAGACATTCACATTCAAGTTTTCCAAGACTGCTCGAACCCACATCATTTCTGTGCTTACTTGTGTCATGGCCCTATATTCAGATTCAGCACTAGATCTTGCCACGACAGTTTGTTTCTTGCTTTTTCAAGAAACCAGAGAGCTTCCTATAAAGATAGCAAACCCTGAAGTAGACTTACGATCCTTTGGGCACCCTGCATAGTCTGCGTCTGCATAAGCGGAAATGGACAAATCTGTGTTATTTCTAAATAGCAAACCTGAGCTTGGAGAAGATTTCATGTATCTCAGTATCATGTATAGTTCTTCCATATGGACTTGCCTAGGCTGCTTCGTAAATTAACTCACACGGCTTACAGCAAAAGCAATATCAGGTCTAGTTATGGTGATGTACAGAAGCTTACCCACCATCTCTCTGTATCTTCTTTTGTCCACCTCTTCAGTATCATTGTCATACAGTTCCATACTTGGGTCCATAGGAGTGCTCGATGGTCTGCACCCAATCATTCATGTTTCAACAAGCAAGTCTGTAACATATTTCCTTTGGGTTATCACCATCCCTTGTGCATTTCTTGCAAATTCTATCCCCAGAAAGTATCGTATGTTACCCAGATCCTTCGTAACAAACTGACTGCCTAAGAGGGCTTTAGTCATCTCGACTCCCTGAGCATCATCTACTGTAACCAGAATATCATCAACATATATCATAACAACAACTGTACCTCTGAGAGTCTTCTGAATAAACAACGAATGGTCCGCATTTGATCTCTTGAACCCCCTGTCGTTCAATCAGTTGAGAGAGCTTTTGAAACCATGCCCTTGGACTCTGTTTAAGGCCATAAATCGCCTTATGAAGTCTACACACCATATGAGTCTCCCCCTTAGCAGTAAAACCTGGTGGCTGTTGCATGTAGACTTCCTCCTGTAGATCTCCATACAGAAACGCATTCTTGACATCAAGCTGAAAAATGGGACAATCTCGTACCACATCTACGGATGAAAGGATGCGAAGCGTCGAATGTCGAGCCACTGGTGAAAATGTGTCCAAGTAGTCGACACCATATGTTTGGGTAAAGTCGTGTGCAACAAGTCTTGCCTTGTATCGATCAAGACGGCCATCTTTATGATATTTAACTGTGAACACCCATTTGCAACTAACCACAGACGCACCTGATGCAATAGGAACCAGGGTCCAAGTCCCTCTAGACTGTAAAGCATGCATCTCTTCCTCCATAGCCAACATCCAGCACTCAATCTTCATGGCCTCCTGATAGTAGGTCCGTGGTATCTCTACTGAAGATTAGCTACTGCAAACCTCTGGAAATCACCAGTAAGACGATGAAAGGATACCTGAGACGCAAGAGGATATGACACGCATTTCCTCTTCGGCCTTCGAAGTGCAATAGGAATATCAATATCATTATCCACTGTATTGACTGGCGGATCCACCTCCTGTAGCAAAGATTCCTGCACCGGTACGTTATCTAACCCATCATTAGTAGCCGTATCGGAGCATACCTGAGGCGTGGTGGATGGTTGACTTGTAGCTTGAGCAGGCCCCGACCGTCGTGTGTAGAACTTAGGGAATGGTGGAATGGGGTGATATTGAGGTAGTGGTGGTGGTGGTGGTGGTGATGGCGGAGTGGATTCAGGTTGACCCAGATTTGGAGGTAGAGGAACATAGACATGATTATCTGAAGGCGTGAAAGAAGAAACCAATCTATCACCGGCTGGGGAGAAGTACATAATAGGCTCAAAAAATGTAACGTCAACACTAACATAGTACTTGTCATTGATAGGATCATAACATCGATAGCCCTTCTGTGTCCTCGAGTAACCTACAAAGACACACTTAACAGCTCTAGGAGAGAGCTTGTCAAGTCCCGGAGACAAGCGGTGAACAAAGGCCACTGTACCAAAGACACGAGGTGTAAGTGAAAATAAGTCCTTATCCGGAAAGAGAACAGAAATTGGAGGTTTCTCCTCAAGAACCGAAGAAGGCATACGATTGACTAGATTGCATGCTGTAAGTATAGCATCTCCCCAAAAAGCTAATATCGCACAACTCTGAATAAGTAATGTTCGCGCAATATCAAGAAAATGACGATGTTTCCTTTCGGCGACACCATTTTGTTGTGATGTGTAAGCGCAGGAAGTTTGGTGAATAATGCCTTTAGAGTAAAGGAACTGAGAAAGAGAACGAGTACAGAATTCCAACGCATTATCTGTGCGCACATATTTAACACTAGAAGAAAAAACATTCTGCACTTCATTGATATGATTCTTGATAACACTTCCTGCTTCAGATTTATTCTTAAGTAGAAAAGTCCAAGAGACACGAGAAAAATCATCAACCACAACCAGATAAAACCTGTGTCCCTGATGATCAGGGACACGACTAGGACCCCAAATATCTAATATGAAATAACTCAAACGGGGAGCTACTGTTCCGACTCTGACGACTTGGGAAGCTAGAACGATGGTGCTTCCCTAACTGACAAGCTTCGCAACGAAATGATGAATTGGGAGAGAGCTGAGGCAGGAGGTGACACATTTTCTGGAGAGGAAGGTGACTAATCGAAGATGCCACGTATACAGAGAAACCGATCCCTGTGAGTGAAGAAAGTCGCCAGCAAAGGAATTCCGGACCATATGATATAAGCCATTATGCTCAGAGCTACAGCCAATCACCCTGCCCGTTAGTATGTCCTGAAAAATAAGAGATGATGGGTCGAATATAGCACGACAATGCAAGTCTTTTGTAATCTGACTAATTGATAATAAATTCATGGAAAACTCAGGTGCATGTAGAACATTCTGTAAGTGCATGGAGGGTGTCAAAGAGATCTCCCCCTGTCCAACAATAGGGGAATGAGTGCCATCAGCTATAAGCACAGAGCGACCTGAAGAGATATCCCTGTAGGACTCAAGTTTGTCTCTGTCACGACAAAGATGATGGGTGGCTCCAGAATCAACAATCCAACCAGATAGATCATGGAACGGACGAACGACAGTAGTACTACCTGAGGTACTGGCAACAGCAGAGGTACTGGCTGATGCAGATGCCACAACATCTGAGGTATTTGCAGCATCCGATGATGACTGTGGCATAATGTCACGAAGCCTCGCCACAAGCTCCTCGAACCTGTGATCTGGAGTAGACGCTGAAGAAGGTTGAACATGTTCAGCTACACATGCTGAAGCTGGAAACCCATGCTTGGAATAGCATGTGTCCTCTGAGTGATCAGTGCGATGACAATACGAGCACGTCCTTGGAATACGACCTCCACGGCCACGTGTACCACAACCACGAAAAGAAGACGAACCACCTCTCCCATGTGATACTGCCATTGCCGAAGGAGGTGGAGTAGATGTGCTGGACGAAACAGGGATACGACTGAGCCTCCTGTAGACTTCCTCCATAGGAGGAATAGTAACATCGGCAAGGATCTGAGAGCGGGCGGCCTCGTACTCAGGATCGAGAGCTGCAAGTAATACTCCCACCATGGTAGCATTGCGGAAAGTCTTCTGCTGCTCAGGAGTGGCTATGAGCGGGATGGTACTGTATAATTTCTCCAACATCCCTCGCAGTGATGTGTACAGAGAATGAAGTGGCAGTCCATTTTGTTTCATCGTGAAAATATCATGCTGCAGCTGCAGCATCTTAGTCTCGTTCCGCACCTGAGAATATGTAGTAGCAAGAATATCCCACATCGCCTTGGTGGTGGGTTGATGTAGGACGTCATTGGCAATCTCCATCGAAAGCATCCCTGATAGCCAGACCTTGGCATACGCATCATCAGCCTCCCAGGAGGCATATATCCCCGTCTTCTCTGCCGGTTCATTTTCGGTAAGAATGTGCTTCTTACCACCTGACTTCATTAAGCTCATGAACTGCATCGACCAGAGCTCATAGTTTGTCCCATCCATTTTGACTATTGGCGCCGAAACCCTTAAAGACACCTATGGAGGGCATATCAACCTTTTGTTCTGACATATCGCCGGAGAAGAAGACTTAGGGAGGATAGATAAAAGAACTGGTGTCTACAAAGACCCGTTTGGATTCAAGTGCATATGTAGACTTTATGCACTTGAACCCATGTATGAATCGACGCCGACCGGAGAAGGAGAAGCCGAGAGAAGGGCTTCGTCGGCGGCTGGAGAAGATGGAAGAACCGCGAGTGGCAGCGGGTAGCGGCGGCGGAGGGGTGCCCTCGGCGGCGGGAGGAGGCTGGGGCCTTGGCAGCGGCCGGAGGGAGGAGGGGCGGCGACCGAAGGGGGGGCGACGGGCGGCCGAGGGGGGCGGGTGGAGAAGAAACCCTAGATTAGGGTTTTGGCTCTGATACCATGTTAGAGCAAAACTCTTCGTTATTATTCCACATAGCCCTAGGATCTCTTATATAGAGAGAAAACCCTTGGGTAAATTACATAGATTGACATGCAGAAAATAAGAAATACGTAACGGTACATCATGACATAACGTAAACCTCTACAGTATTATACATAAGACTTCATCTGCCTATACATCCCAACAAAACATGGTGGCCAAACGCAAACATCGTGACCTTTTGGATGTCACCAAAACCATATTAATTAAGAGTCGTGCTCATCATTCGTATTGGGGGGATACGGTTCTAACTGCTTGCTACCTGGTGAATTGTATGCCCTCGTCTGTGTTGGGAGAAAAGATTTCGTTCTTGTGTGTTTTCCAAGAAGGATATTTTCTCCCTTGCTCCTCGTGTGTTTGGGCCCGTTGCCTTTGTTCATTATATGTCTCTTGGCCTTGACAAGCTCATTCCTAGAGCTGTCAAGTGTCTTTGTTGGGTATTCCAGAACTCAAAAGGGATACCCTTGTTTTGACCTTGTTCGACGAAAACTTTTTTTTAGTGCGGTTGTCACTTTCTTCGAGTTTATTATGTTTTTCTCTCTTACAGGTGATAGGTTGATTCCTTCGGATTCTGGAGAAGAGGTATACATGCCTCTACCTTTGGTTTCTTCTACCATGCCTACAACTATTACTCCCTCTCATGTTCCATCGATCCCTTCATCTTCACCACCTTCACTATCATCACCACCACCTCCTCCTCCTCCTCCACCTCCACCAGAAACCTCCATCGTTTTGCCACAAGTCTACACTCCCCGATCTCGTGCTCATGAGCCCCCTCCATCATCCAGCACACCCCAGGTATGTTCTGAGCACTTGGTTTCTACTGATGGCACTGGTGATTTGCATTTACAGCAGGATGAGCAGGTGGCTATAGATCTTCCTGCCTCGACCGCTAAGGAGGTTGAGGACCTTGACATGCCACATTGCTTTACGGAAGCAGAGGTATATATGTGCTATGTACCCTCTTGCTTCCCATGTTTCTCTTGCATGCCTCTCAGAGAAGTTTCAGTGGTTTGTTGTAGGACTATCTGTCATGGACATACCACGGACATATCAGGAATTGTTACAGATTAGTCAGTGGCGCCTTGATATGAAGGAAGAGATGGCTGCATTACAGTATCGTGGCATGTGTAATGTTGTTCCTGCTCCACTTGGTGTTTCAATCGTGGGGAGCAAGCGAGTGTTTACGGTGAAACACCATGTAGATGGTAGTGTGGATAGATAAATGGTCATGCTTGTTACTCGTGGGTTCACCCAGACATATGGGGTGGACTATCAGGCTATGTTTTATCTTGTAGCTCGACATTATACATTGAGGATTCTTCTTTCTATTGTTGTGGTACGTGATTGGCCTCTCTTTCAGCTTGATGTCAAGAATGCATTCTTGTATGGTGACTTGCAGGAGAAAGTCTACATGCAGCAGCTACCAGGTTTTGTTGTTGAGGGGGAGTCTCATACGATTTGTAGACATCACAAGTCTATTTATGGCCTTAAGCAAAGTCTGAGGGCTTGGTTGCAGAAGCTCATTGAGTTGATTGAGCGGCAGGGATTTGCCAGATCGACTATAGATCACTCTCTTTTCATTCAGAGATCCTAGAGAGGTATTTTTGCTATTTTGATTCATGTGGATGACATCATTTTTATAGGGGATGATAAGCATGGTATTCAGGCAGCTAAGGATATCCTTGGACAACAGTTTGTACCCAAGGACCTTGGCAATCTTCGTTATTTTCTTGGCCTCAAATTTGCAAGGATCCAGTATGGCATGGTGATGATGCCAAGGAAGTACGTTACCGATCTCCTAGTTGAGATAGGTATGACAGGATGTATGCCTGCTACTACTCCTATGGATCCAAGTATGAAACTCTATGTTGATGACACTGAGGAGGTTGATAAGAGACAACATAGAGAGCTTGTAGGGAAGCTTATATATGTCACCATTACCAAACCTGATATATCCTTCGTGATGAGCAGAGTTAGTCAGTTTATAGAGTAGCCCAGGCAAGTACATATGGATGCAATTCACTTGATTTTGAGATATTTGAAGACTTCTCCAAGTGCAGGACTCTTGTTAAGTAGAAACATAGCCCTTGCAATTACAGCATGTGTTGACGTTGATTATGTTGGATGCCCCAAGACAGGAAATCTACCTCAGGCTTCATTGTGTTTGTAGGGAATTCACTTGTTTCATGGAAGAGTAAGAAACAGATGGTTATTGCTAGATCTTGTGCCAAATCAAGATATAGAGCCATGGCACAAGGGGGCACAGAGATGATGTGGTCAAATCTATCGTGACTGACATGACTATTGAGATGTCACTTCCTATGCAGCTCCAGTGCAACAACCAAGCCGCCCTTTTTGTAGCCAATAATCCAACCTTCCTTAGAAGAAACAAGCACATGAGGTAGACTGTCACTACACTCGAGATATGATTCAGAAGGGATTTATCTCCACTTCTCATGTTACTTCAGGAGATCAGACTGCAGATATGTTCACCAAAGCACTTGCTAGAGGTCTATTCCATCGTTGTTGTTCCAAGCTGAACATGATAGACATATATGCTCCAGCTTGAGGGGGAGTGTTGAGAAAGATGTTTTTATTTATCCTTTATTTATATTCACTTATTTTTCTATCTACTTTATCTAATTTCCTCTTGGGCTTTTTCTCCTATATAAGAGAGACCTAGGGTCTCAATGGAATGCAACAATTATTTTTCCTTTCCACATCATTTCTTCTCCCAACTTGGTCGATGTCATCTATTTCTGACCCGTATGGGAGAAATGGGGAGTGTTATGTAGAGTTCTACATTTCATATTCAAATTTTCTTGTTCTGATTCCAGTCCAGATTTCATACTCTACTAGTTCGATTGCAGATGTGCAATCATTTTTTGAGGTCCCTATCTTTAATTTGGACTCAAGGTTTTCATGTGATCTATAGGGACTCCAGATTAGAAATCTCATTCTCTAAACTATTGTGGGCTTAGGCTTTTCATGTATATTCATAGGGACTCCAGAGTAGAGATCCCATTTTCTGAGCAAGTATTGGAGAGACCCAATTCTCTGGTAATGAGATTTTCAGACTCCATTCTCTAGTGTTTGTGAACTCCAGTATGAGATCATTCCAAGGTTCCTATGAGAGAGAACCTACTTCGAGGTCCCTATGAGAGAGACCCATATTCAAAGATCTACGTATGGATAATCGTCGACGTTAGTTGTTTGACCCTTAAGATAGATTGAGCAGTTATGAGCCAGAGTTCTCCATGTGGAGACTTATTCATGTTTTAGTGAATTTGACAGACACAATACAGAGCACACATTCTCCGACGAGGAGATCTTATTCAATTCACACTCCATCTCTTCAGTTCCTCCTCACCAGCATGACATGAGAAGCAATGTCCTCAACATGCAGCCAACAGAGTTTACATTGACTTGATATTGTCTCTAGTGTCTTGTATTATGAGTGAGTGATTTCTTTCTATTTGTCAAGATGTGCAGTGCATGCTCCATCTTGAGGGAGAGTATTAGAATATACATATATGTAGAGATGGGTAATTGGATCCCTTGAATGTCCAACGACCACATCCACATGTTTAGTCCAACATATATTGTGAGCGAGACTCAGTCTTACTAGTGGGGCTATGTAAGAGACTCACACCACCTGTAACTGATGAGAGAAAGTAATACAGAATACTTGAACCTTGAGTTGCCTTCTTCCATGGTATCGTCCTGCTCCTTATGGAGTAGGGCTCCTTGTTAAATCAGTGTGTTCCTCATGTTTATTTTATTATCTTTGACGCTTCTGGATTCATCATTTCTACAAATATAAATTTTATATTTAAATTAATTAAAACTATACAAACAAATATTTCCAGTTAGTCACCTAAATCGCTTATTTTTTTAATTCAGCGGGCATTCCTTTTGAATACCAAATAGCGACTTTTGAAACACTCCTACCACTTATGGAAATTAAACATGATCTATGGTCGGTCCGCAACCATGGATCTTGAAGGCATCCTTGGCGTGATCTCGTAGATCCTACGGGGTGGAGATGACAGAGTGCATCTATGGATTTTCCTTCTGTTTGTCACATTTCGTATAAAGGGTTGAAGGGTGATCATGCATTAAGATGTTTGCAAGGTTCAACATCATCACCTATAAGGTGTAGGTCAAATGAGGCAAGTGTTTCCTTTTTCTCCAAGGAAGCTAGCCTAGGAACATAAATTGTAGGTCAAGATTTCTAATATCAGTAGTCTCACCGATAAGCTAATGGAGGCATGCAATGAAAATCTGTATCTTTATGGTCGTATGAGAGAAAATAGTGGGGAGAAAAAGCTAACAATATAAGGGGAATGTTTTTAAGTTATTTTATTTGGGAAAGGAGAAATCTTAGAATGGGCTTAGCATTATTGTGTATAAAGACTTATGGAATGCCGTAGGTTAAGGGATTTGGAGATCAAAATCATCATTTGTACATAAAGAGATTTTGTGAGTTGATTTCTAATACCATTCGTACCCACTTAATGGTCTAGCTATAGTGCAGTGTGTTACCACACAAAAGATCATGGTTCAAATCCCACTCTTGGAAGGGTTGTGTTAGGTAGTCGATGGCCAGCGTAAAAAATAGGCGAATCTTTCAACATGGATTTGAGCAAGAATCCATGTAACCGACCCTACTTATAGTGGGAGAAGACTTAGTACATTTTTATAGCGTAAAAGCAGCAACCTTCAAAATTCTTACGTGTCAACCAAGATTTTTTTAACAAGAGGAAAAAACATGCACAAGTTCCCGCCCCAAGATTTGAACCATGGTACTTTAGGTGGTAGGCACCCTACCAACAGACCATTGAGTAGATTCAACCAGAGAGGACTTTTAAGACCCGTTAATTTTAGTGAATCTTCTGATAGCTATAGATTCTCAAGTTCTATAGATTTCTACATCCCGAGTTGGCTTTAAGTACCTTTTCACTAGGCAGTCTACTGGTGGGGAATTTGTTATATTTCCAAGTCCCGTTTTTTTCTTAAAAAAGTAGGAATTATTAATTTGACATTACATTTTTTTTCACGTCGACCCTACTTAATTGGGGGAAAAGGCTTTGTTGTTGTTATCTATTGAACACTCATACCTTATAATATGTTAAGATTGATATGCTATGAATTTTCTCCTTCTTGCAGCAGTTCATTTCTTTCTAGTTATTTAATTTGCACCTCGATCTATTTAACCAATCTCTCTTCTTTAGGTAAGTTTTACTGGGAACTACAGTGAATACTTTGGCTTCGCAACAGATGTTGATGCAGTTGTTTATCTGATGCTCGTAAATGATCTCATTCATGGACTTTACCCTAATGCTGTTACAATTGGCGAAGATGTAAGTTATATCAGCCATTTTGTCTCAAAATCCTGTCAAGCCTTTATGAGGGCTTTTGATTGAATGCTTACAATATTAGCTCCACTAGAACTTTGAAAGAGTAGGAAGACACGTGCATAAATTCTGATTTTCTTCTACTCCAATTTAAGTGAAAAAACTACTGTGCATAGGCATTAAAGAAGTGGAGTTAAATTCGTCATTGTCTGGAGATAATACCAATAATATATTGCTGACTTCAGAAATTGCATAGTGTACTAGTTGTTACAGGCTTACAGCGGTAGATAATTGTATGCTTTAGTCCCATATACATATATGACCATCCCTTGCACGGTTGCATAAGTAGGTGTGAAATTCTCTTATTTTAGAAGGCATGTTTCTCACTCTAATTTATTACCAGATTTAAAGAGATAAGTTCTAGTGGTTGAGTTCGTAACTGAAAGCCTCAGTCGGTCCTAGTAACATTCTTCTATTCAGTTATTGAGTATGGTTGCTCTTTTCTGTCAGTAACTTTATTTTTCTCAGACAGCTGGTCCTCACTGGATTTCTGTGCACTGTTTGCAGGTTAGCGGAATGCCAGCATTTTCTATTCCTACTCAAGATGGTGGAATAGGATTCAATTACCGCCTTCACATGGCAATTGCAGATAAATGGATTGAGCTGCTCAAGTGAGATTCAATATTTGGCGCCACTCTTTTTCGATCTGTTTGTTGGTTACAGATAGCTCCGCACAAGTGATCATTTCTCCAATTTGAAAACCTAATATTTTCAACAAGTTTTTTTATTGTAATATCCAGCTGATATTATATTTCAATCTAAGTGCTGGATTAAGCAACAGAAAAGAAACTTCTAGATTTACTAGGTTAAATATATGTAATTTCTATATTTATTAGGAATTCTATCTTCTAAGAAAATGTGACTTTTGCCACAAATAACCTCTGTTGTTTTCCGTCTACTGCCCTCATTTAAGCTGGCTCATTTTTGGTCTTAGAAATAGATAGCATAGAAACAAGATAAAATAGAAAATATGTCACTAACAACAATAACCTCAAGAACTTTAACATTTCTATATTTAGGAGTTCTGTTGAGTTGAGGACTATAATGTAATTCCAATCAACAAGGCTTTAGGGTTTCAACCTATATAAGAACTCATGTCCTGTGAATAAAATCCATTCTATTGGTTCTATTTTTTTCTACACACGAAATCAAAGTGATGGTCCTAGACCTGAGTTCATATCTTGTCGCCACCGCTAGCCCCATCGTTGCTCTCCTTCCGACACTGTCATCCTTGTCGACATCATCATATCTATTGATGTTATTGGATAACATAGATGTATTTCTTTATTTGTTTATTTCCTCTTTTTACTTGTTTCCTTGCTCTCTATTTTTTTTGTAACCCTTCAAGGTATCTGATGTAAGTAGTATCTGATGTAAGTAGTAAGTACCACCTTTTGGGCTCTGAGGTTTCACTCTATATATCACTCTATATAAGAAACCCCACACCCATAAATAAATTTAATTCCATTGCGTTAGAGATTGCAGAAGATTTCTTTATTTATATTATATTGTAACCCCACGAGAACTTTTATGTTAACAAAATATTCTATGTGGCTATTTGTTAAGAGAATATTCTATAGATAATATTCTATAGAATGTTCTCCTTTGAGCCCTCTAGTGTTTAGTCCTATATAAGGACCCCTAGACCTCTTGAATAAACAAGGAATCATCTTTTCTTATCATCCTTTCACATGGTATCAGAGCATCGGTCCTAGGCCGGTGTTCTGACCTAATCACCCCTCCGCTACCGCCAGCCCTCCAAGTCCCTCTGCAGCCGCGTCCCGCCTCGGGTCTCCGCACCTCCTGCCTTAGGCGCGCGCCGCCTCGGGACCCCAGGCCCTGCCAAACCTTCTGTACATGCGAGGGGGTCGGGCTGAGCATCGTCAGGCTGCTCTAGGGTAGCCAGCTTCTACCGTCAGGCCGGCCGGGCCCGCCTCGCGCCTCCTCGTGCCGCAGGTGCCTCCGCCAGGCCCCTCCAAGGTCCCGTTGTGCCGCCTTGCGTCGCCCAGCACCGTCAGGCACCTCCCCTAGGCAAGCCAGGCCTCCCAGCGCCGTCAGAGCCTCCCCTTTACGCCGCCTCGTGCCGCCCAACGCCTTTGCCAGGAAGGTCAGGTCCTACCCACGTGAGGAGGCCGACTTCGCCAGGCCCGCCAGGCCCCCTCTTGTGCCATCAAACGATCATTGCCTCATCCTTCTTACTCCTTGATGAGTGTTTAGATATTTGATGATAAATTGAGGCAAGATATCCTCTCTAGGTCACTTTTTCTTGACCTAAGCTGCCACGATGACGTCTGTCGAGATCAAGCCCACGTACCCTAGTTCTTCTTTGATGGTACATGGCACTTATATTAAGTTGAAGGGCTCCAAAAATTATGTTCTATGGTCTCGGTCTTTCAAAGTGTCTGTTGGTGGCCAGCGCAAGAGCTACGTTCTTACAAAAGTTCCACCTGCGGAAACAAATAAGGACTATGAAACTTGGTTTGTTGATAATTGCCAGGTTATCACTTGGATGACGAACAGTGTCGATCCAAACATCGTTGCGGATCTTCTTTACAAAGACACCGCTAAGGCAATGTGGGAAAACCTTGAGCGTACATATTCTCAGAAGACGACTAAGTCTCGTCTGTCATACATATACACAAGGATTTGGTCTGCTACTTAGGGAGAATCAAGTCTTATTGAATATTGCAGGCTTCTTACAAGCCTTTTTGAGGAACTCATTTTTTAGCCTGCATGTTGTGATAAACAAGTAGGAGAACGTGTTGAATGGCAAGTTTACAGGTTTCTCTCGAGACTAAATCCAAAATATAAGCCTTTGAAAGATCAGTTTCTGATGGCTGATACTCTACCTACTCTTGAGACAATCTTCGGATGCTTACAGGAGCTAAAGGCTCCAATTCAGCACTCTACCACCAACACATATACAGAGACGATGGCCCACTATACCTCCTCAGGATACAGAGGGCGTCATAACTATCTAGGAAGACATGGATGTGACTCAGGGCGTGGACGTGGTCGTGAATCTGGATGCAACCGTGACTCTACACGCGGACGTGATCGTTGACGTGGTCGTGATTCTTCAGCTCGGTATCCAGCATGCGTACACTGTGGACGCTGGAATCACCCTTCTGATCGTTGCTGGGCAACGTTTGGGATGCATCCTAATGCCAACAGTGCCTATGATGAAGTATAGTATAATGCAACTGCAGAAACATCTACTCAGCAAACCAGTGAGGCACAAACCCCATTCACTGCTTCTGAATATGCTCGCCTACGATAACTGCTGCAAGAATCTAGTTCTTCTGATAGTAATGCTTCTGCCCCTACTGCTAGCCTGGCTACTACCTCAGGTACAGTAGTAAACTCATTCTCTGCCTCTAAGCATGCATGGATTATTGATTCTGGAGCATCTACCCATCTGACGGGAGAAGGAAGTTTGCTAACCTTCTCCCAGCCGTCTTCCTCTGTGAAGACTGTTCGGGTTGCTAATGGGGACCATTCCCCAGTGACTGATGTTGGCACTGTCAACTTTTCTTCCAACCTGCATCTGACAGATGTTCATTATGCCCCTTCTTTTCCTCTCAGCCTTCTATCAGTACATAAGCTATGTCGTCAGCATAACTGTTGTGTTATTTTTTATGAGGTTTGTTATTTTCAGGACATCCGGACGAGGAAGATTTTTAGTGGGGGTCATGAGAGGAACGGTCTCTACTACCTCGACATCCCTTCTGATTCCAACTTTGCTGGTGCAGTCTCCATCTCTGAAGATCCTTTTCTATGGCACCTTCGTCTTGGCTACCCTTTTACTAAAGCTCTCTCAATGATGTTCCCTGAACTTTCTATGTTGAAACCCTTTGAGTGTGAAGCATGTGACTGCACGGACTGAGCCTCGCCATACGCCTTTTGCACTCACTGTGATATATGGGAACGTTGTTCGGTCCGAAGTCTAAGTGGTCATAAATATTTTGTTGTCTTTGTGGATGACTACATTCGATCATCTTGGGTTTTCCTGTTAAAGGAACGTTCAGAAATTAACAATATTGTCAAGAATTTCTTTTACTATGTCAAAAATATCTTCTCCACTACTGTTAAAATATTTCGTTCTGATAATGCATTGGAATTTACACACAATGATTTGACATCCTTCTTTGCTTCCCAGGGTACTATCCATCAAACTTCTTGCCCATATACCTCCCAACAGAATGGGGTAGCCGAAAGGAAACTTCGGCATCTCCTCGACATTGCCCGCTCTCTTCTTACCCAAATGAAGGTCCCCAACCTATTGGGGAGATGCTATTCTCATTGTTGTCCATCTTATCAACAGAGTTCCCTATGTCTCCCTAAATGGCTCCACACCCTTTGCCTTATTGTATCCAAATGACTCACCATTTCCTCTACCTCTGCGGATTTTTTAATGCACCGCCTTTGTTCACAACTTTCATACTACAGACAAATTATCGTCACCTGCAATTAAATGTGTTTTTCTGGATTATTCCCAAACAAAGAAAGGGTACAGATGATATGATCCTTGTGGTAAATGCTATTAAATATCAGCTGATGCCACCTTTTTCGAACAAACTCGCTTCTTCAATCAAGGTGTGTCTGACATACCATTAGAACTTCTTCCTCCACCAATTATGTATAAAAGAAACATGTTGATGAATACCCATTCATCACTCTTTATTCTTATATTTTAGCTACAAAAACCTATGCAAATGCATGTAGATATGTGTAAATAGGACAAATTAGCAAAAGCATGCATGTTTGTAAAATTAGATAATTAGCATGTTTTTGTGCAAAAATAAAAGAATAAAGATGAAAAAGAAAAAGAGGGAAATATTTAGAATAAATATTGAGCAACCTAACCCAAGGGAGGGCTCAGCATGGGCCTGACCGCATAAAAGCCAAGTAAAGGGAGATAGGGGCTCACTTATGTATATATTTGTAAATAAATAAATAATATTTTCCTCACCCAAAAATATGTTGTATATTTTGTATATATTTATAAGCTATTAAAAACAAAATAAAAACTTTAAAAATCAAAAGCCAAAAAAAAAAAATATACATCTTCACCATGCATATAGACCACCATCCTTATCTATTTCACCTTGTAAATAAATTTATTTATTTCTAAAACTTTTTGTAAATATTCTATGTTATATATTGTACATAAAATAAATAAAAAGAATCAAAACAAAAATCAAATAAAAATTACGAAATTAAAAACACAAAAACATATTGTATATATACCATGTACATAAATGTATATAACTAATTTAACCTATGTATATAAATAATAAAAATAAAATAAAAATAGTCTTTTATTACTCATTTTATCCTATAAATAAATAAAATATAAAATAGGAATAAAAATGTATAAAAAGAACTAATTAAAAATCAAAAATCAAAAATCAATATAGTGTATATATACCTATGTATAGCTACTATGTATAGACCTTATTTTTATTTCCAAAAATTAATTAAAAATCACAAAAAAATAGAAAAAATTAAAACAAAAATATTTTGTGTTTTGAGTTTTTGAAAATTCGGCCATTTAAGGCCCCAAAAAAAATCAAATAAGAATTCAACCCTTGGCGGGCTCTGATTGGTCCACGGGGGATTGTTGACCCCCGGTCAACACCTCCCCCAGGACCACCAGAGCCCGGGTCCTGTTCGCGGACCCGACTTCGCCCAATTATCTCTACCAGACCCGATCCCCATTTCGCCTAATCTAAGGTCCTAATCATCCCCCGTGCATCCGGGAATCTCGCCCGACATTCTTCCTTGGGATCCGCGCTTCAGCTCGCCCTACCCGATCGATCCTTCCCGGACCTGCACCCATATAAAACTCGAGCTCAGCCGCCTCCTCATTCCATCTTTGGCTCTCCACCTTCACTCTCGTGACCTCCATTGTAACCACCGAGGTGACAGCTCGCGTTGGCCCTTGTTGCAGCGAGGAGGAGGTGCTTGGACCATCGATCCGGCAGCCGCGCGCCGCCGTGCTCCGCCACCTAGCTAGAGCTCGAGCCTCAGGCAGTGACGACCTTCGAGGCGACGACCAGGAGCTAGCCAAGCTCCAGCCCAGTCTTTCGCATCGCCCAGGTATCCATTTAGCGCATCTATTTAGTGTAATTTCATGTTTCGCCCAAATCGACCCCTCGCCGTGTTCCTCTGATTCCGACCATCTCGCGTACTATTTCGATCATCGGAGCACACCATCACCCTCGCCACTCCCTCGCGCACGTTCTACGCCCACTCGTTCAACCCAGCTTGCCCCGGATCTGGGAGTCGAGCTCCTCCATCCCCAGCTCGCCGGAGCTCATTCGCACCGACCCACCAGCCACCGTCACCCCGCTTCTTTGGGTCGAGGCACTTTGCCCTCGACCCGCGAAGCTCCTGGCGTGTTTTGCAGGTCAGAAGGAGGGCATCTGAGCCCCCCTCACATCAGGTCCAGGAGCCCACCGCCGCCGAGCTCGCCGGAGCCCCTCCAGGGCTCGGGTGGGCCATCGGACAGTACCATCAGCTGCGGGACGCCGTCGCCGATCTTCCCCGATCATCAGGAGCAGCTGAGGAGGATTGCAGCTCACGCACGAGGCCGGCGAAGTTCGCCGGTGGAGTGTTCTTCCACCATCCTCCAGCACCGTCCGATCAGCCCCCGCTCCCAGTTTGCATCGCCACCATCCATTTCTCGAGGAGCAGCAGCCGTTGATCAGATCGAGGGGCTGATCTGAACCGTCCGAGCAGCAGAGAGAGAGCCACCTGAGACCTGACCCGTCCGATCCTCCACGTGGCTCCCTCTGGAGCGTCGATTTGGCCCAAGAGACAAAGAAGGAGAGCGCCACCATCCAAAGCCGCCCGATCTTCCACGTGGCGCGAATCCAGCCGTCGACGAATAAAGGGGTAATTTGCTTAGGGCCCCCTCTTAGTTTGTCTTTTTATTTTTAGTCCTGTAAATATTTTAGTAACTTTATTTACTTAGGGTAAATTGCATTGTGGACCCTGTGCTTGTTTGTATTTGCATGTATGCCCTTGTGTGTATGAGTCCACGTGCTTCGTCACGTGTCTAGCTGGGCTATTTACATTTCTCATCCTGTAGTTCTGTTGGGTTATGAAATGAATGAAAACTTTTTGGTAATTGCATTTATGCCCCTGTGAGTGTTGTTTATGCGCATGTGCGGATTTTAGTGGGATTTTTGCATCCAAGCCCCTGGACTTTTGGTACGAGTTACCAAAGAGTCCAGAAACTTGGTTTTTATTACCAAGAGGCCCCTGAGTGCCCCAGCCACGCGCCACGCGCGTGACTTGCTGGGATTTTTGCACCTTGGCCCCCAGAGCTTTGGGTATTTGCACTTACGTCCCTATGCACAGTGCCCCCTCTTTGATTTTTGAATAAATATCAAACCACCTCCAAATTCGATGAAAATTTGACACATGGCTCCTGCCATGGTGTTGGATTTTTGAGAATTTTTGAGGACATTTTTGATTTTATTTAGTATTTTTAAAAATTCAAAAACCTCCTTTTTAGCTACTGTCTAGGTTTAAAAATACCAAAAAAATATAAAATCACCTCTAAAAATTCTAAAAATTTTAGCTACTGTTGCTTGCTTGTTGTTTGATTTTCTAGCCAATTTTGGCTACTTTTCATTGCTTAAAAACCCCAAAAATTGAAAAACCCTTAAAAACCCATAAAAATTATAAAAATTAATCTAAAAATCCAAAAACAATAATTAGGGTGCCTAAATTTTCCTTATCCTTTCTAGATTACAGGAAAATTACCTCCAAGGCCTGTTGAGACTCTTAAATATTTTATTTTTGAGTTTTAGGCCTTGCTGGACAGTACCTAGGATTTTTAGCACTGTTTGAGTTTTAGAAAATAATTTACCTATTAGAAAAATATCAAAAATTCACCAAAAACACTTAAAAACTTAAAAAACATAAAAACACTTTTTCCTGAATTTTTGCTTTATTTTTGGTGTGTTAAATAATTTGCCTAAGTGTGTTGATATTTGTTTCCTTTTATTTTCTTTATCTTTTAAAAATCCCCAAAAAAAATATAAAAATTATTAAAAACCACTAAAAACACTTTTCTTTTATTTTATTTTGTTTTTACTACTTCGTAGGCCCTAGGCCAATCCGTGCTCCTTGTGTTCGACCCTGGGAGCTATACCAGGTTAATCACATAGCTAGGACCGCTTGATTTGCTTTGTTTGATTTTCGATTCGTTTCGCGGTTCGATTCTTTTTCTTGATTGACACATCTTCTGAGATCCGGGTCGCAACGACCCTTGTTTCATTACCTTCACCCGGGTCTTAGGGAATTTTGTGTCATCAGAATGGCGCCGTTGCCGGGGAGCACGGCTTAGTAGTTATTTTTGACTTTCTTTTCATTTTTGTTTTCGCGGCTTTTCGCGGCTCTTCGGAGCTCGCGGCTTTTCGCGGCTTTTGTTCATAATTCCTTTTTGATTTATTTTGTTTTATTTTGATTTTCTTTTCTGTTTATTTTTGTTTGATTTTGTGTGACTATTTTATTTCTCATTTTTGCATATATACCCTTGTTCTTATTTTCATTTATTATTTGATTATTTTATTGGTCTGACCACCCTCTTCTGTCTTTCTTGCGAGGGCCCGAGGACCGCGGAGGCGACTTTCGAGGAGCCGGTGCAGCCGCGGAGTTCGGAGGCGGCTTCTTTCTCTACAAAGCCGCAGGAGAGAGCGAGAGAGAGAGAGTGAGTGGGAGAGGATAGCTTAGTTTATTTTCAGTTCATTTATTATTGTAATAATACAAGAACTGTGAGACTTTTAGACACTTAGACCGTAGCGGGTCTGTTTCGCCGAGCACCGGCGTGCTCGGGGGACCCATTAGGTCCTCGCGGTTTTTCGCGGTTTTCTCGCGGCTTTTCTTTTTCTTTCTTACTGTCATTTTCCGGGTTTTTCGCGGTTTTTGCTCGAGCCCCTAGACATAGGATTTTTGTTGGTTGTGACGTAAGATTTCTAAGGCCCAACACCTAATAGAATATCTGTTCCTATAGAACGTAATTGGACCTTACTAAAATTCACTAAAAAAGTTAGTTTAATTGGATTTGAGACCACGTGCCGTTAGGAGTCACATACAGCGCTGGCAGGACCCGTTGTGGCGGGCACCGAGTGACTCCCAAGATCGGACTCCGGACTCGATTCGGTTAACTAACTATTGTTCTTCACGATCAATAGAAGTTGCTTGTCTTAGGACTCGGCTTTTTACCGTTGCATCATATAGCTTAGTTTACTTTTCTGTCTTTATTTTATGCGCGGATCACTCTGCATGTAGAAAGCTTGAGGCAGGTACGCTTTTCTGACTTTGCATGCATCATTGATTTCTCGTGCATCGGCTTTTTCGACTTCTCCCCCCGATTTTGGACTTAATAACCAGGAGAACCGAAAAATTCGTTAGGCGTTTTTGTTTGCATTGAAAAATACCTAAAAAGAGTAACCATAAAATTGGGACTGCTAAGACTATCGACCTTAAAACTCGCTCACCCTAAAAATTCTGTCTTGGGGAGAGCAATCCCCTCATTGCTTGGTTTGTATGTGCGAGAGAGTGACACGAACACTAGGTAGAGCCCCCCGTTGCTATACTTGACTGACTACCGACTCTTCCGTGCGGGCCAGTCGGTTGGGTTAGCAGCGGAGATCCCAACAGGTCACGTAATCGCTCTGATATTTGTGTGTTCACCAAATAAAACAGACAAGATAATTTGACCGAACTTTCACGGTCTTCAGCTCGCGTTGCGTTGGTGAACCGGGGGTTTGTTTTTCGATCATAGTTTTTCCAGATCTCATCCTCCCTACTCGCCAGATCGAGATGATGGGTAGACGATCTCTTAGGCAGCCTTTGGCTGCACCGCTTTCGGGCGCGTCTACCTCATCATCTAGGTTGGCTCGCGAGAGCTCAGACCCGCTCTCCGAACCCGAGTACGACTCCACCCTGTTCCCCCTCGACCCCCTTTCTGATCTACCCGAGAGACCTGAGCCCGAGGAGAGACTTATTCATTTGACAGCACCTGAGTTGGGCTCCTTCGATTTTGCAGACGTCGAGATGGCAGGCGCAGGCAGTTCTGACGATCACTCCCGTCCCGAGCACTTTGTACTGGACCAGGGAGCGATCAATTCCACCCTGATCGCACAGTTAGAGACAGTCCAGCAGCAGCTCCGCGATCAGGGAGCTTTTATGATAGAGATGAGGCGTGAGATGGAGAGGCTCAGAGCAGAGAGAGATGCACAGAGCGAGCCCGAGGACCCCGATGAGGCACAGGCACGAGCCGCAGCAGCAGCAGCAGCAGCCGCGGCCGCCGCCGCAGCGGCAGCAGCCGCAGGAGGAGCAGGACCACCTAGACCGATGCGGGAGTTGCACAACCCCGGATCTACCTTGATGCACCATTGGGTTGTGGTTCCAGCCATCGTGGGGGACTTCAAGTTCCCCCTGAACACCTTGCAGATGCTCCCGCGGTTCCATGGACTGGCTACAGAGGAGCCCCATCTCCACCTACAGGAGTTTCTCATGATTTGCAGTACTGTCCACGACAGACATGTGGACCAGGATACCATACGGATGATTGCCTTCCCCTTCTCACTGGCAGATAGAGCAGCCACCTGGCTGAAACATTTGGGGAGATTCGTGTACACATGGGAGCAGCTCCGCACCGAGTACTTGAACAAGTACTATCCACTCGGGCGGACGAATGCAGCGAGGGCCCTGATCAGCAACTTCTCCATGTTCCCCAACGAGCAGTTCCATGAGGCTTGGGAGAGGTTCAGAGAGCTTTTGGACAGATGCCCCCACCACGATATCACGAAGCCGAACCTAGTTCAGAGCTTCTTCAGTGGGTTGTCACCAGAGCTACAGGGCCTGGTGAACGCTTCTTGTGGCGGGTCCTACTTCGCCAAGGACCACGACCAGGTCTAGGCTATTTTTGAGGAGATGGCAGAGAACTACATGGTCATGTCCCAGACCCGGCTCTACACTCAGAAGACCCAGCCACATCAGCCAGGACCCGTGCAGTACCAGAGGATAGCACGGGTAGATGCAGGTCCATCTAGTTCGTCCGCAGCCACAGCAGCAGCACAGTTAGAGTTGTCAGCTGCGGACATGGGCATCATCAGCGAGAAGCTGGACCGCATGGAGCTGATAGAGAAGAAGCAGTGCCAGAGCATAGCACAGATGGATCAGATGGCACAGGTCTTGAGCGACCTGAAGACACAGCTCATGTGTCTCCAGGAGACACAGACGGCTTCTCAGCCCCGTCTTCAGTCGCGAGGCGACGCCGGCAGCAGCAGCAGCTCGTCCCAGCGCTCCAGCACCCCAGTGCAGCCTAGACAGGTTCACCTTGTACAGGCGGAGCCGTACCAGCAGCCGCAGCCCACTTTGCAGTCACCACCATCTCCAGAGATGCAGATGGTGGTCTACCAGCCGGATCAGCCGTTGGCAGTACTACCCCCAGCCCCCTTTGATGCAGAGCCGTTGATGGATGTCAACGGGATCTGGTACGACCGTCCCCAGCCTGGGATCCGACGAGACCATCCCGGATTCAGGTGGGGGAGTGGTGGTGCCCAGCCCCAGCAGCAGCCGTCAGCACAGGGAGGGCAGTACTCCCAGTCGAGAGACCATCACCAGCCGCAGCAGCAGCCCCCAGTCTACCAGCAGCAGTCGTCCTACGTTCCTCGTCCCTATCAGCAGCAGGGACAGCCTTGGAGACGTGAGCAGCAGGCTCACCAGGGATACCAGCACCAGCAGCACCCTCCTTCCTACCCCTCTTACCCTTACCAGCAGTCACAGCCTCATCCACAGAGAGGCTACCCGTCGGGCTCCCACGAGAGCCCCGCTTTGGATGATATCACCCGCCTCCTCACGGACCAGCAGGCGACATTTCGACGGGAGATGGACGAGTTCCGCCAGGAGTTGCGGGACCTGGTGAGAGGGAAGGCCGCCATACCCGCCCAGATAGAGCCGAACCCGAACAATCTCAAGCGGAAGTCTGAGCAGGTAGTACATACTGAGTTAGCCACTCCTAGCGATCCATTTGATGATACTTCTTCAGATCTTTTTGATGTTGATTTTGCCACGCTTAGGAGCGGTAGGACCCCAACCGGCGGCGGCGCCTCAGCTAAGCACCATCCCGAGGCGCCACAGGAGGAGGAGGAGAGCGGTACTGAGGCCGCTCCAGATGATGACGGTGGTACTGAGGCCACCAAGGATGCTGATCCCACAGGCGGTACTGAGGCCGCCACTTCACCAGATCTAGGAGGTGGTACTGATGCCACTTCAGCAGCAGCCGAGCCAGCACGCGGTACTGATGCCGCGAGACGTCTACCTTCAGCAGCAGCAGCAGAGCAGCCCGCCCGTGGTGGTACTGAGGCCACCGGTGTTTGTACAGATAGTGGTGTTGTTTTTCCTCATGGTCATGTATCTCGGAACTCTGCTATGAATAAAGGAAAAGGTTTATTTTCTTCTGGTCCCACTGTGGTGCGCGATGTATGTGTGGATCCGGTCCTTGAACCGCTTAGACCTTTTCCTAGTCCTTCATCTGAGAAGGACCCAGTGATCCCCTTCCCTAGAGCCCTTCAGATGGGGAAGGGGAAGAAAAATGACCCAAAAAAGAGAGAGCTTGAGGAGTTCAGCCAGAGCATGATCGATCGCTTCCACATCCAGCTGACCCTCCAGGAGGCTTTGCAGCACATCCCCCTTCTCCAGAGATCTTTGAGAGAGAGGACTACAGTCAGGAGGAGGAGGAGGAACCACACTTCAGAGATACATGTGCTGACCAAAGCCACGTGCTTCGCGATCCAGAACCGACTGCCAGCCAAGAGGCCAGATTCAGGGGCCCCGTATGTCAGATGCCAGATTAGTGAGCAGTGGTTCGACCGTACTCTTTTAGATAGCGGATCGTCGATCAACCTACTTCCGGCAGCCCTTCTCGACCGCTTCGAGTTGGGCACTCTTCGACAGAGCAGGACAGTCCTTCAGTTCGCTGATAGATCTGTCAAGAGGCCGAAGGGGTTATTACGAGACGTTACCGTCACGATTCAGGGTCTGCAATTCCCCGTGGACTTCGTAGTGTTGGACATGGAGATCCCTGAGTCAGTGACCGATACCCCCATCATCCTTGGTCGTCCGTTCTTGGCCACAGCCAAGGCGGTGACTGATCATGATAGCGGGAAGGTATACTTTCGCGTCCAGGGCGAGAGTATACAAATAGAGACGGTCGAGGACTATAGAGCCAGATTCAGATCCCGCTCAGATGCGAGTACCGATTCAGAGCAGCTGACAGACGCAGAGCCAGACATCCACCAGGACTGTGATTTTGTGATCACAGATGATGAGGCAGCTTGGGCAGACCTTGAGACACAGACCACCCTCTCACTTTCAGACACAGCTGATGCAGAGATGACAGCAGAGGAGAGTCTGGAGAGCACAGACCTGGTTCAGGATACCTTAGCGGCAGCAGAGCCGGTCCTTGATCGCAGCACGATGATTTGTGATGGTGGTGCTGAGGCCACCTTGTTTTCTGGTGGTGCTGATGCCACCTTGCTTTCCGGTGGTACTGATACCACCGTTTCTGATGCAGATCCCTCGGATTCAGAGTCTGATTGGGCCGATTGCTATGATCAGATGCCAGACTTGAGTCCAGTTGAGCCTATTGATGAGGAGGAGGTAGAGGCAGAGCAGAGCAGAGACAGTGCAGTAGAGCCGCCTTCTCCCGATCCAGTTTGCGAGAGTACACTTTCACTTTCCCAGGCAGATTTGGCCGATCTTGCAGCTTTCACTCAGTTTCTTCCACAGCCAGATTTGCCGGCACCCAGCATTCCAGAGCTGAAGCCGCTCCCTACTTCGCTGAAGTATCGATTCCTTGCGGGCGATCCAGAGATGTACCCAGTCATCATCTCCGCCGAGTTGACTGGAGAGCAGGAATCCCGTTTGATGGGGGTTCTTGAAAAGAACCGCAAGGCGATCGGATGGAGCGTAGCAGATCTCCATGGGATTAGTCCATCAGTGTGCTCCCACCACATCTATCTCGAGGATGGGGCGAAGCCGTCGCGTGAGTTCCAGCGGCGTCTGAACCCCAACCTGAGAGAGGTTGTCATGAAGGAAATATCGAAGTGGTGGGGTGCAGGTTTTATTTATCCCATTTCCGACTCCAAGTGGGTTAGCCCCTTGCATGTGGTGCCCAAGAAGACGGGCATCACGACTGTGATCAGTGAGTCGGGAGAGGAGATTGCTACACGAGTACCCACCTCTTGGAGGGTTTGTGTTGACTACAGGAGACTCAACCAAGCCACCAAGAAGGACCATTTCCCCCTGCCTTTTATTGACCAGATCATTGAGAGACTGGCAGGGAAGAGCCATTATTGCTTCCTGGATGGGTACTCGGGCTACAACCAAGTGGCCATCGCTCCTGAGGATCAGGAGAAGACCACCTTTACCTGTCCCTTCGGCACATATGCTTTTCGACGCATGCCATTTGGGCTATGCAATGCCCCTGCGACTTTTCAGAGGTGCATGCTGTCGATCTTCTCGGACATGGTAGGGGAGTGCCTTGAGGTCTTCATGGATGATTTCTCGATCTACGGCGACGGATTTGATTCTTGTCTTGACTGCCTAGATCGAGTACTTCAGCGATGTATTGAGTATCACTTGGTGCTATCTTGGGAGAAGAGTCACTTCATGGTGACTCAAGGGACGGTGCTTGGCCACATCATCTCCAACAGGGGCATGGAGGTTGATCCGGCCAAGGTTGATGTCATTAGGAAACTCACACCGCCGTCCAATCTGAGACAGTTACGGTCATTTCTGGGGCACGTTGGATTTTATAGGAGATTTATTCATGATTTCAGCAGGATTGCCCGGCCGTTGACTGATCTCTTGACGAAAGACACCGAGTTCCTTGTCGATGACAAGTGTCTTTCGTCGTTTGCTACTCTCCAGCAGTGCGTGATTGAGGCTCCTGTCCTCCAGCCACCTGATTGGTCTCTCCCATTCGAGATCATGACGGACGCCTCCGATTTTGCCGTAGGGGCAGTGCTGGGACAGAGGAGGGATGGAGTACCATTTGCTATACACTATGCTAGCCGCACATTGGATTCCGCGCAGAGGAATTATACAGTCACAGAGAAGGAGATGCTAGCAGTAGTGTTCGCCCTGGATAAGTTCAGATCATATATCATTGGATCCAGAGTGACTTTGTTCACAGATCACACTGCCATCAGGTACCTCATGGCAAAGAAGGATGCCAAGGTCAGACTGATTAGATGGATCCTTCTACTCCAGGAGTTCAACATTGAGATTAAGGATAAGCCTGGAGTCAAGAATGTGGTGGCGGATCACCTCTCCCGATTAGAGCAGCCTGAGGAGACTGAGCAGATTGATCCTATCAGAGATACCTTCCCAGATGAGGCGATCCTTGCTATCGCCTCACTCCCATGGTATGCCGATATTGTGAACTTTCTCGTTGCTGGGAAAGTCCCACAAGATTGGCCCAGGTAGAGGCTTGAGACCTTCCTAGCGAAGGCCAAGTCCTACCATTGGGAGGATCCCATCCTTTACCACGAAGGAGGGGATAGCGTCTGGCGTCGGTGTATTCCTCAGGAAGAACACCATAGCGTCCTCACTTACTGCCACAAGCTTGAGGCAGGAGGACATCATTCTGGGAGGAGAACGGCACAGAAAGTGCTCCAATCCGGTTTGTGGTGGCCTACCCTCTTCAAGGACTCAGATGAGTTCGTGAAGAGGTGTACTGACTGTCAGAGGATGGGCACTTGTGGACAGCGTGATATGATGCCGATGCAGCCCATTCACTTCTGTGAGGTTTTTGACGCATGGGGCATCGATTTCATGGGTCCATTCCCTAAGAGTCAGGGATTTGAGTACATTCTGTTGGCCGTAGATTATGTGAGTCGTTGGGTGGAGGCTATCCCCGCCCGAGCCGCTGATGCGAGGACAGTTTGCAGATTTTTGAGGAAGCATATCATCACGCGGTTCGGGGTTCCACGAGTTCTTATTTCTGATGGGGGATCTCACTTCATCAACGACCAGGTGAAGGCACTTGCTAGCGAGTTCGGCATAGATCATCGTGTTGCTACACCGTACCATCCACAGACGAATGGTCTAGCCGAAGTGTCGAATAGGGAGATCAAGACTATTCTGCAGAAAGTCGTCCGCCCTGATCGAAAGGATTGGTCACAGCTATTGGACTCGCTCTTGTGGGCATATAGGACGTCTTTCAAGACACCTTTGGGCACATCTCCCTTTCGCCTCGTATATGGCAAACCCTGTCACCTACCAGTTGACCTAAGGCACAAGTCACTTTGGGCAGTTACAGACATACTTATGGATCCAGATGGTATAGGAGACCAGAGGAGGGCAGAGCTAGCTGCCCTGGAGGAGCTTAGAGATGCAGCGTTCTCAAGCAGCCTACATTATAAGGAGAGAGTCAAGGAGTGGCATGATTCACATATCAGCCACAAACATTTTGAGATTGGACAGAGAGTATGGCTGTTTGATGCGAGGCTTAGATTATTTCCAGGGAAGCTACAGAGCAAATGGAAAGGACCTTATCTGGTTCGGAAGGTACACGACAACGGTAGCATCGACATATCTGAGTTGTCTTCTGAGAGTACCTTCCGAGTGAACGGCCAGCAGCTCAAACCATTTCTAGATCATGAGCCGCGGGTCGTTGATATTGCCCCTATTCATTTTGCGTGAGATGTGGTCTTTGACTCACATCTAATGCATCTCACGCCTGAGCTTTACTGATCCTCCGCTGTACATAGATCCAGATGTCCATATCATCACATTCCTTAGTCCCACATCCCTTTCTTCATCTTGTGATTATGCTATACTTAGGGTGCACTTTACCCTAAGTATAGGGGGGATGTGAGACCTTTTGGGTATTCCTTTTGTTTCTATCTACCCCTGTTTTGCTGCCTATACTTAGGGATATCTTATCCTAAGTATAGGGGGGGTAGACCCTGTACATTCTCCACTCGGTTTTCCCTTAGTATACAGCCTGCTATACTTAGGATTACTTGATCCTAAGTATAGGGGGAAGACCCGAGTCCCTCTTGACTTCTTATTCTCCTTTTGTATAGCCTTCCTTTTCACTTCCCTATACATAGCACGAGTTATGTCTTCTTCATCGCTCTTGACTCCGAGGACATCGTTCGAGCTAAGTATAGGGGGGTGTGTATATATTTCATATATACTTTAGCCATAACTCGTACTTTGTGTGAGTGGGTTAATAAATAAAAATGGCTAAAAACCACAAAAATTAAAAATTTGCATGTACATAATCTTCTTTTATTTGCACATACATAGCTAGTGTACAAATTATTTTTGTAAAAATGATTTCAAAAATCTTTTGTGTAAAGCTTGTGTAAATATTTTCTGTATCAAAATTATGTATATAGTACAAAATTTTTCCAAAATGTTTTGAAAAATCAAAAGTTTGCAAAAATCTTGTGTAAATGTGTGTAAATACCTTTTTGCAAAACTTGCACTTCATGCATCATCATTCATGATTTCAAAACATTTTTCAAAAATTTTGCATGATTGTAAAATTCGTGTAAATATGCATCTTTTTGTACATATGTATATAGTTTTTCTGGATAATAGTTGACATCTAAACTAGCCTGGAATCAAATTGAGAAATGGAGCTTGATTAAGATCTTAATCCACCTAATTTCTAAGAGGAACCTTATAGGGCTTAGGTTTAAGGCTTTTCAGGTCCATGGTGACTTAATTCTTTGAGTCCACTAGGCTATGACCACATGTCATCTCAATGAGCCTAAGTAGAGCACTTAACAACAACACATGACTCATATAGATTATGGCTTTACTTGGACAACCGCACTATGCACCGAGCTCTCTACGGATGTGATGGTAAGGAGGCAGTCTTCCTTGGCTTGGGGTAGCATATGAGGGTAGTACTTCTAGGCGGAACCTCTCTTCTTCATTTAGTGAAGGAAGTGCGTCTCAACTTGGTCTGGTCGCCATGAGGTCTAACGACGGGAGTTGTGGGTTGCAATAAAGCTTCAAAAGAGGGATAGTCTACTGGCTCAAGAGGAAAAACTCCTTGTATATATGCTGCACATGTACATGTTGTATAGATGCACTCGAAAAAAAAAATGCAAAAAGAAAAGAACTCCAAAAAAGTGGTGGGTCTGAGAGAAAATGATAATCCCACCGGAGTATGTATATAAGTGCAATAAGCAAAGCTTGGTTTCATGATCCACCTGTTGTAGCTTGCAGCAGGGAGACTTGGCTACACTGGTCAAGCTCCCAAGGGTACTTGGCTACACTGGCCTTGACCCATTCTCTTCTTCCCCCTCTTCTTGAGCCGGTTGTACTTGAACTTAGAAGGGAATACCCCGCTCCTCGAGGAAAGAGTGGCCAGATTGAGGTCATAGAGTTACCTTGTTAGGGAGGGTTGTCAAGTTGCCATTTCTGAGGTGGAGAGCTTAGACCTCACTTTCACAGGACAAGAAAAGATTCATGGTCTTCAGGGTTTGTGATTGATGACTTGTTCTGATCTGGAGCATTGAGGAGTCTTGGTTATAGAATAGTGGAACTTAGAGGCTGTCAGGTTTTAAGCTTAAGTCTAAATAAGGTTCCGACACATCAATAATCCAAAGATCTGATTAAGCTCCATACCTCAATTTAATGAAGGCAAGTTTAATAATCAACCTTGATCCATGTACATTCTCTTTTTCTTTTTCTTTTTCTTTCTTTTTCACTTCTTTTTCAAATAAGTGTTTGCTAAGGGACTAGCAAAGTATAGTATAGGGGGGTGATGAATACCCATTCATCACTCTTTATTCTTATATTTTAGCTACAAAAACCTATGCAAATGCATGTAGATATGTGTAAATAGGACAAATTAGCAAAAGCATGCATGTTTGTAAAATTAGATAATTAGCATGTTTTTGTGCAAAAATAAAAGAATAAAGATGAAAAAGAAAAAGAGGGAAATATTTAGAATAAATATTGAGCAACCTAACCCAAGGGAGGGCTCAGCATGGGCCTGACCGCATAAAAGCCAAGTAGAGGGAGATAGGGGCTCACTTATGTATATATTTGTAAATAAATAAATAATATTTTCCTCACCCAAAAATATATTGTATATTTTGTATATATTTATAAGCTATTAAAAACAAAATAAAAACTTTAAAAATCAAAAGCCAAAAAAAAAATATACATCTTCACCATGCATATAGACCACCATCCTTATCTATTTCACCTTGTAAATAAATTTATTTATTTCTAAAACTTTTTGTAAATATTCTATGTTATATATTGTACATAAAATAAATAAAAAGAAGCAAAACAAAAATCAAATAAAAATTACAAAATTAAAAACACAAAAACATATTGTATATATACCATGTACATAAATGTATATAACTAATTATTTAACCTATGTATATAAATAATAAAAATAAAATAAAAATAGTCTTTTATTACTCATTTTATCCTATAAATAAATAAAATATAAAATAGGAATAAAAATGTATAAAAAGAACTAATTAAAAATCAAAAATCAAAAATCAATATAGTGTATATATACCTATGTATAGCTACTATGTATAGACCTTATTTTTATTTCCAAAAATTAATTAAAAATCACAAAAAAATAGAAAAAATTAAAACAAAAATATTTTGTGTTTTGAGTTTTTGAAAATTCGGCCATTTAAGGCCCCAAAAAAAATCAAATAAGAATTCAACCCTTGGCGGGCTCTGATTGGTCCACGGGGGATTGTTGACCCCCGGTCAACACCTCCCCCAGGACCACCAGAGCCCGGGTCCTGTTCGCGGACCCGACTTCGCCCAATTATCTCTACCAGACCCGATCCCCATTTCACCTAATCTAAGGTCCTAATCATCCCCCGTGCATCCGGGAATCTCGCCCGACATTCTTCCTTGGGATCCGCGCTTCAGCTCGCCCTACCCGATCGATCCTTCCCGGACCTGCACCCATATAAAACTCGAGCTCAGCCGCCTCCTCATTCCATCTTTGGCTCTCCACCTTCACTCCCGTGACCTCCATTGTAACCACCGAGGTGACAGCTCGCGTTGGCCCTTGTTGCAGCGAGGAGGAGGTGCTTGGACCATCGATCCGGCAGCCGCGCGCCGCCGTGCTCCGCCACCTAGCTGGAGCTCGAGCCTCAGGCAGTGACGACCTTCGAGGCGACGACCAGGAGCTAGCCAAGCTCCAGCCCAGTCTTTCGCATCGCCCAGGTATCCATTTAGCGCATCTATTTAGTGTAATTTCATGTTTCGCCTAAATCGACCCCTCGCCGTGTTCCTCTGATTCCGACCATCTCGCGTACTATTTCGATCATCGGAGCACACCATCACCCTCGCCACTCCCTCGCGTACGTTCTACGCCCACTCGTTCAACCCAGCTCGCCCCGGATCTGGGAGTCGAGCTCCTCCATCCCCAGCTCGCCGGAGCTCATTCGCACCGACCCACCAGCCACCGTCACCCCGCTTCTTTGGGTCGAGGCACTTTGCCCTCGACCCGCGAAGCTCCTGGCGTGTTTTGCAGGTCAGAAGGAGGGCATCTGAGCCCCCCTCACATCAGGTCCAGGAGCCCACCGCCGCCGAGCTCGCCGGAGCCCCTCCAGGGCTCGGGTGGGCCATCGGACAGTACCATCAGCTGCGGGACGCCGTCGCCGATCTTCCCCGATCATCAGGAGCAGCTGAGGAGGATTGCAGCTCACGCACGAGGCCGGCGAAGTTCGCCGGTGGAGTGTTCTTCCACCATCCTCCAGCACCGTCCGATCAGCCCCCGCTCCCAGTTTGCATCGCCACCATCCATTTCTCGAGGAGCAGCAGCCGTTGATCAGATCGAGGGGCTGATCTGAACCGTCCGAGCAGCAGAGAGAGAGCCACCTGAGACCTGACCCGTCCGATCCTCCACGTGGCTCCCTCTGGAGCGTCGATTTGGCCCAAGAGACAAAGAAGGAGAGCGCCACCATCCAAAGCCGCCCGATCTTCCACGTGGCGCGAATCCAGCCGTCGACGAATAAAGGGGTAATTTGCTTAGGGCCCCCTCTTAGTTTGTCTTTTTATTTTTAGTCCTGTAAATATTTTAGTAACTTTATTTACGTAGGGTAAATTGCATTGTGGACCCTGTGCTTGTTTGTATTTGCATGTATGCCCTTGTGTGTATGAGTCCACGTGCTTCGTCACGTGTCTAGCTGGGCTATTTACATTTCTCATCCTGTAGTTCTGTTGGGTTATGAAATGAATGAAAACTTTTTGGTAATTGCATTTATGCCCCTGTGAGTGTTGTTTATGCGCATGTGCGGATTTTAGTGGGATTTTTGCATCCAAGCCCCTGGACTTTTGGTACGAGTTACCAAAGAGTCCAGAAACTTGGTTTTTATTACCAAGAGGCCCCTGAGTGCCCCAGCCACGCGCCACGCGCGTGACTTGCTGGGATTTTTGCACCTTGGCCCCCAGAGCTTTGGGTATTTGCACTTACGTCCCTGTGCACAGTGCCCCCTCTTTGATTTTTGAATAAATATCAAACCACCTCCAAATTCGATGAAAATTTGACACATGGCTCCTGCCATGGTGTTGGATTTTTGAGAATTTTTGAGGACATTTTTGATTTTATTTAGTATTTTTAAAAATTCAAAAACCTCCTTTTTAGCTACTGTCTAGGTTTAAAAATACCAAAAAAATATAAAATCACCTCTAAAAATTCTAAAAATTTTAGCTACTGTTTCTTGCTTGTTGTTTGATTTTCTAGCCAATTTTGGCTATTTTTCATTGCTTAAAAACCCCAAAAATTGAAAAACCCTTAAAAACCCATAAAAATTATAAAAATTAATCTAAAAATCCAAAAACAATAATTAGGGTGCCTAAATTTTCCTTATCCTTTCTAGATTACAGGAAAATTACCTCCAAGGCCTGTTGAGACTCTTAAATATTTTATTTTTGAGTTTTAGGCCTTGCTGGACAGTACCTAGGATTTTTAGCACTGTTTGATTTTTAGAAAATAATTTACCCATTAGAAAAATATCAAAAATTCACCAAAAACACTTAAAAACTTAAAAAACATAAAAACACTTTTTCCTGAATTTTTGCTTTATTTTTGGTGTGTTAAATAATTTGCCTAAGTGTGTTGATATTTGTTTCCTTTTATTTTCTTTATCTTTTAAAAATCCAAAAAAAAAATATAAAAATTATTAAAAACCACTAAAAACACTTTTCTTTTATTTTATTTTGTTTTTACTACTTCGTAGGCCCTAGGCCAATCCGTGCTCCTTGTGTTCGACCCTGGGAGCTATACCAGGTTAATCACATAGCTAGGACCGCTTGATTTGCTTTGTTTGATTTTCGATTCGTTTCACGGTTCGATTCTTTTTCTTGATTGACACATCTTCTGAGATCCGGGTCGCAACGACCCTTGTTTCATTACCTTCACCCGGGTCTTAGGGAATTTTGTGTCATCACATGTGTCCCCTCCTGTTCATGTTCCTCTACATGTTCCTTTGTTGCAGGAAAATATGCCATCTTCAAGTGCCCCCACCAACACTACCCCGGATGATCCTCAGTAGCTTCTCATTGCCCTACGCAGAACAAATAGGTAATGCACTATTCATCCTATGTCTAATTTCACGTCCACTGTAGCCTATCATGTTTTGATAAAAGATATGCAGATGCTCTTATGACAATCTCTGTTCCAAGAGACTATCACAGTGCATTACAAGACCACGGGAGGCGACAAGCTATGAATGAAGAAATGGATGCTCTCAATTGCAGAGGAACATGGGATCTAGTTCAGTGTCCCCAAGGTGTCAGACATGTTGCCTGCAGATGGATCTTTACTACGAAACATTCTCCAGATGGTTCTATTGACAGACTGAAAGCAAGACTTGTGGAAAAAGGCTTTACACTGACATATGGAGTTGATTACTTCGAGACTTTTTCACCTGTTGCCAGGATGGCGTCTATTCGCACTATCCTCTCTGTAGCCGTGAACAAAAAGGCTGGCCTATTTTTCAACTGGATGTCAAGAATGCATTTCTATATGGTGATCTTGAGGAAGAGTTTTACATGATGCAACCCTCAAGTTACGAAGTCGAGGGGGAGTATGTTTGCTGACTTCGCAAAGCAATTTATGGTCTAAAGCAAAGTCCGAGGGCATGGTTTTACAGACGTGGTTCAGAGATTAGCACTTTGGGCTTTCAGGGTGTGTTTGGTTACCGCGTTAGCCCAGGTTAAAATGGGGGAGGGTAAACCATTTTTGTGTTTTAGTGTTTGGATAGAGGGTTAGGGTTTGAGTGGGTTTGTTGTGATGTGATTGTATTGAAGTTTGGAAAAGCGAGTAGTTATTGTGATGTAATAGTATTGAAGTTTGGAAAACTGAGTAGAAGTTGAGTAGTTTATAATTTTTAGATGATATAACGGTATAATATATTATTTTTTGATGGAATAGATGAAAGAAAAATAATTATTTAATGTTTAAATAAAGAAGGGAGAGTGAGCCTCACAAGTGAGGGGTTTAGGGGGTAAACCCCCCAAAGGGGGGGGGGGTTAACCCCCAATCCGAACGGGCTCTCTGAGAACTACATCTGATCATTATGTCTTTGTCAGAAAACGATCAACATGTACTGTCATACTAGCTGTATATGTGGATGACATGGTTGTTACAGGTGACGATGATAAAGGAGTGCTAGAAGTGAAGACTTTTCTGCAAAAGGTTTTTGTCATCAAGGATCTGGGGCAACTTCGTTATTTTCTGGGAATAGAAGTCTTACGCACCAAGAAGGGGCTTCATATGTCACAAAGAAAGTACTGCTTAGATATACTGACTGAGGCAATACTACTTGGGTGCAAACCCTCTGGCATACTTACAGAACCAAAGAAACATTCTACACCAGATGATCCTGCCTTTGAAGATACTACAAGATACAGAAGCCTGGTTAGCAAACTTTTGTACCTTACTGTTGCTAGGCCAGACATATCATATGCTGTGAACAGAGCTAGCCAATACATGGAGAAACCATGCTACAACCACTGGCAAGATGTTCTTCCGATCCTTCGCTACCTAAAGGAATCCCCTAGACATGGTCTATTCTATGGGGCAAATGGATACACTAAGGTTGTTGCTTATGCTGATGCTGATTATGCAAGTTCACCTGAGGATCGCCGTTCTACGACGGGCTATGCGATGATGGTAGGAGGTAACCTTGTTAGTTGGAGGAGCAAGAAGCAGACGGTGGTTTCCCGATCCAGTGCAGAGGCAGAATATAGGGCATTGGCCCAAGCCACATGCGAAATTACCTGGTTACTGTCTCTTTTACAAGAACTCAATATTGCCATCACTACTCCTGTTCCTCTATACTGTGACAATAAATTTGCCACTTCTATTGCTACAAATCATGTGTTCCATGAGAGAACCAAACACATTGAGATCGACTGTCATTTTGTTCGTAATGCTGTACGAGAAGGCAAGATTTCTACACCACATATCTCAACAGACCTTCAGCTTGCAGCACAAAGGCCTTATCAAAGAAGTGCCTTTCCTGGATATCTTCCAAGTTGGGCATGATCGATAGATATGCTCGGACTTGAGGGGGAGTGTTAGAGATTGTATAAGATTTCTTTCTTTATATTATATTGTAACCCACGAGGGCTTCTATGTTAACAGAATATTCTATGTTGCTATTTGTTAAGAGAATATTCTATAGAATATTCTCCTTAGAGCCCTCTAGAGTTTAGTCCTATATAAAGACCCCTAGACCTCTTGAATAAACAACGAATCATATTTTCTTATCATCCTTTCACACATTGGTTTGTCATTTTTCCCCATATGATATCGGAGCGACATTCCTAGATCGGAGTTTGTACCCAAGTTCCCTACCATCACAAGCTTCAACATTCGTCGAAACTCCACTGTATCCCATGCGTGAAACTCCTCGTTACTCACCTCGCACGAGGTCCCTTACCGCTCACATGTGCGGGCACTTGCAGCACCATTGCACACGACTATAGCCTTAGCACAACACTTGCACCACCGCACTGTTTCCAGCACCACAACATTGTGGTTTCTAGAACCGCTTGGACGTACCAGCACAACCATGCGCGCCTACTGGCCCACATCAGGCTTCCTTTCATCAGATGATCGAGCCTCGTAGTTTATCATCTTTTTCTTTAGTCCATTGTGATATTTGGGGATCTCGTCTGGTTCGTAGGGTAGGAGATCATAAAGATTTTGTTGTCTTTGTTGTTGATCATAGTAGATCTTCTTGGGTTTATTTAATAGAGCAACGGTCAGAGATTGATAAATCGTCAAGTCCATTCAGTTCATAAAGACCTTTTTCTCTGCATGTGTTAGGACTTTCAGGACTTAATGTGCCCTTCAAGATCTTGAATTTATTCAGCATGATTTGATCACCTTCTTTATTGCTCGGGTAGCCTTCATTAGACATCATGTTTATGCACCTTGCAATAGAATGGGGTGGCGTAAAAGGAAACTTCCTCACATTATGGACACTGCTTATACCCTTTTTACCCATTTGAAGGTTCCCGAACCCACTGGGGGATGTCGTTATACCTTATTAATCAGGTAACCCCTTCTATCATCAATAGGGTAACTCCTATTTCCCTCTTGTATAAAGATGATGAACTATTTTCTCTACCTTTGAGAATTTTTTATTGCACTTCTTTTGTCCACGACTTTCATACTAGTGATAAATTGTCTGCTCATGCAATTAAATATGTTTTCCATGGATATTCACGGGTCCAAAAGGGGCACTAATGTTATGACCCTACTAAGCATCTTTGCTACATATCTGTTGATGCCACCTTCTTGAATAGACTAGCTACTTCACTCAGTCTTTATTGATATTCCCTTGGAGCTTCCTGCTCCTTTCATTGTCTACAAAATGGAACACATTGCTCAGCTTGACTTGGTTCCTTTACATGTTCCTTTATGTAGGATGATGTGCCTTCTTCAAGTGACACCACCACTGCAAATTTGGATGCTTCCTAAGAACTTTCCATTGCACTTTGAAAATCCAAAAGGGCAATATACATTATATCCCTTGTTACATTTTACTTCCACTAACATTCTGTCCAGTTATGACAGGAGTTTTACAGATGCTCTCATGGTGTTCATGTTCCTCATGATCATCATTGTGCTCTTCAGGACCATAACTGAAAATATGGCATGGATGAGGAGATGAATGTCTTTACATCCATGGGAATTTTTAACCTTGTGCCATGTCCGCCAGGCATGACCCTTATTGCATGCAGATGGGTCTTTCCAACCAAACGTTCTTCAAATGGATCCATTGATAGATTGAAAGTTAGGCTTGTGGCCAAAGGTTTCGCTCAGACCTACAAAGTCAACTACTTTAAGACCTTCTCTCATGTGGCAAGGATGGGGTCTATTTGCACAATACTACATGTTGTTGCCAACAAGAACTGACCCATCTCTTAGCTTGATGTGAAGAATATATTCCTATATGGTGACCTAGAAGAGGAGGTTTACATGACACAACTACTAGGTCACTCTATCACAGGAAGTATGTTTTTCGACTTCGTAATGCTATGACCTAAAGCAGAGTCCATGAGCATGGTTTGTCAGGATTATTTTTGAGATCTGCTCTATGGGTTTCCATAGGGGATGGAATCTGATTATTCGATGCTCATCAAATGAAGGTCCTCGGGCATTATAATACTTTTTTAAAAGAAAAGGTCATTATAATACTTGTTGTTTATGTTGATGCCATGGTTATTATTATGATGATTAAGCATGCATTCTAAAGATCAAAGCCTTCTCCAAAAGGTATTGATCGCTAAGGACCTTGGTCAACTCTGATACTTCTTATGCATTGAGGTGTTGCGCACTGCAGAGGGATTATACTTATCACAACAGAAATATTGTTTGGATATCCTTACAGATGCGGGCTTATATGGATGCAAACCATCATGCATCTCAGTCAGAGACATGCTACCTTTCTAGATACTATATTGAAGATACTACACACTACATGGTATAAAAGCCTAATGGGCATGCTATTTTACCTCACTATCACTAGGTCGGATATTGTGTAAATGCCCGACATTGATACAAGATAGATATGAATGGAGGCAAATAATCTATGTAGTTGACCCTACTTAATGTAGGAAAAGTCTTTGTTGTTGTTGTCACTAGGCCAGACATATCATATGCAAAAAGCAGATCTAGCCAGCACACATAGAAGCCTCACTACAATCACTGGGATGATGTTCTTTTGATCCTTCGATACTTGAAGGACTTTCCTGGAAAGGCTCTTTTATGGGGCTTACAGTCACATTGACACCATCGCTTATGCAGATGTTGATTATACTAGCTCTCCTAGGGATAGATGTCTACCACTACTTACAACATGTTTATTGGCTGAAACCTTGTTACATGGCAAAGAAAGAAGCATATTAATGTTTCAAGGTCAAGCACATAAGCAGAATACAGAACAGTGACTCAAACCACAGTAAGATTACTTGGCCCATCTTCTTTATATAAGAACTTGAGCTCCTTGTTACCACTCAGGTTCCTCTTTACTACTACAATAAATCCGCAACATACTTTGCCACCAATCGTGTTTTCCATCAGTAGACTAAGCATATTGAAGTGGATTGCTGCTTTATCCGAGATGCAGTATTAGGAGGGAAGATCACTAATCCGCACATCTCAATAGAATTCTAGCATGTGGATATATTCACCAAGGCACTTCCAATGAAATGTATATTATTGTTAACTTCCAAGTTGGGCTTGATCGGTAGATATGCTCCAACTTAAGGGGGAATGTTGACGTTATTGGCTAATATAGCCGTATTTTTTTTATTTGTTTATTTCCTCTTTTACTTTTTCCCTTGTTATCTCTTTCTATTTATAACCCTTTGGGGTCTATTTTGTAATTGCCACATTTTTGGGCTCTAAGGTTTCACGCTATATAAAAACCCCCCACACCCTTGAATAAAATTCATTATATTGTGTTCTCGTCTTTTTTACACTCTCTCCTTTTAGGAAATCGTGTGCCACATGCGGTATCGATGTCACCCTAGTGGCAAACGAGCCTCATCGACGATCGCATCTCACCAATGTCGTTGCTCTAGCAGAGTCATTTCTTATTAAAAATATCTCTATAACTGAGTTCATAACACAATCTATGCATTATAATAAGCTAAAAGGAAATCGGCAAAAAAAAACCCTCCAAAGAGCTTGAATCTTGTAGAGAACTTGAAATTGAAAGAGTACCCAACAATGGGCAGCAGTGATAGGTTCCCCCTTTATGACGATGCAACTGAATTTATTAACCATCTTTTCTTCACCTGTGAGAAGACGAAGTCTATCTTGAAAGAGTTAGAGACATGAGGGGTATGGTGACTTATGACAACCTAGTGAATTTCTGGGACTCCACCTACGATGCGAGATACAGCTCCGCCAAAGAAATCCTCCTCCTGATTGTGATTCTCTAGGTAATTTGGATGTCACGAAATGGAGTTAATTTTTCGTCGGATTGCTTTTACGTTGAGAATGTAATCTTCCATGTCAGGACTCTCCTTCAGTCATCATGACTCCCCGAGTCATGGCTCCTGTAAGGTAACCTTGATATTTTTCCAATGATTGCATATTTCACCCTCTTTTGCTTTAAAAAAAAGATTGCTGGACCTTTCTCATACATGGACCTTAAAGAGGGAGTTTTTTTAATATAGGGACCACAATACAAACTCACTCGTTGATGTCTGAGTACAAGAGAAGGCAATCTACATGCTAAGAAATAGATGATAATTGTTTCGTGAACAGAGGTAAACTCCGAAACATAAATTTTCATAATTATTCCTTCAAACTCAGAATAAGAATTTTTCATAATTGTTCTTCCTCTGTTCCAAATCAAGATTTCCAAACTCAAGAACTGATTCTGTAAAGACCCCTTATCTCTTTTAAAGATAAGAGTGAAGGACAAGAAATTGAGACACCAAGAGAAATGGTTTGCCTCACTTGTTATCCTAGCTTAACCAATTATCATTGTATTTTTGTTCGTCCCGAGCCCTGGTCACCCCTCCTTTTGCCTCCTTCCCCTACTCCTTGTAACATTTAGAATCCGCATAAATCCAAACCCGATCCGATTAAGGTCCATTTAACCCAATAAAGTTGTCAGTCAGCATCAAAAGATTTATAACGATCAATCGGTCGTGAATCAAAAGTCATTTGGGTGAAATCGACCAAAAATCGGCCGCATCGTAATGCGTGCCCGAAAATGCCGCAACGCAAATTCGGAAACCGTGAAACAAACCGAGACCGTCATAAAATTCGATTCGATGAAATAAGACCAACCTAATCGGCCGTTCGTCAATCGGAGGTCGTTTGATATTTTAAAACCGCAAAATTTAACCGTAAAACAAAACCATATCTCGAAAATTTAGGGCATCCAAATCCGATCAAAAGTATATCAATATTATACTCATATTGATCGTCATCCAGAGACGATCAAAACAAGATGTTGCGCGTCAAAATCCGAGGTCCGAGGCATGATTTTGGAAGACTTTGATATCTCAAATAAAAAGGAAAAAATAAAAAAAATTGCTACTGTAGCAGCAGACTCGGTTCTGTTGCAGAGTCCAGCCGTTCAAAAAATAGTAATAATATTTAACACTTGTCTTGACTCCTATTTTCACTTGGCATCAACCACATCTCTTCTCTTCTTATTTATATCTCCTTTCCCCTCATACTTATCCCCAAAACCCTCTCTAATTCCAGCCGTAGAGAGCATCTCCAGGCCATTCCTTCCTCCTGTATGGTTCATCTTCTTCAATTTTCTGGAGAAATACAAAGAGGTACATCCCTCCCTTCCTCCTTGCTGCCATACATGAAAAATCAAACTTTCTTTTTTGTTGATCTCCAATTTTTTTTTCTGGTTTAAGTGGTTTTGGGTGGCCCTTAATAGACTCCATGATGAAAGTCCGGTAGAATTGGTTGTTCTGGAATTTGAAATAAAAAAGATTTGGGGATTTGTATTTCTTACGCATCTTATACTAAATGGTTGAACACGGTTGGCTCTATTTAAATTAACCTATGGTCACAATCCAATTATAAACTTTTGCCCACTTTCTGTAGCAGAAGATTGCTTTAACAGTTTTTTTTACAAATATACTACTAAAATTTGTATGCCTACAATCATACTTAAATCCGTATCCCTTCAATGATCCTAGATGATAGGGTAGATATTTTAGAGGAATCAAGAATAGGATCTGACAAAGCAGTTCTATTGAGTTCTTTTACAAAAAACAAATTCTATAACATTATTCCTGTTTTGGATCTTTTTATGTAGACCTTAACTTATCATCAAAGTAATAAGATTTTACGATGTGCTGATGATTTCTTCAGCTCCTTTCTCTATTCTTCAAAAAAAAGGATCCTTAAATTAGTTTATGCTCATAGATCTGGAATTTCTGTTAAGATGTATTATTTCGTTATAGAACTGATATGGAATAATAAATCCTTAAGAGGGGTGTCATAGGTATCAATGTTGGTTGGATGCCCATTATGGTTGAAGTTACCATTGATCTGTCATGTAATTAGGTCCTACATTTCTTCTCCTATGTGATCTAGTCCTTGCTTAAAGGCCATGATTTGAAATGGATATAAATGAACACTGCCAATTTATCTTCTGAACCTTGATTGTCGTTTGTGATCACTTCCACATTTGTATAGCGTAGGCAGTGATTCCATGTTATGCATCTGCTTGAGTTTTATTTGAATTCAGCTAGAAATAGGGAGTGTATATTTAATTTTGAATATCTAAAGAAATTTAACCACCTCATATCACTTGTGGACTAATACCGTTATATACACAATTGTGCTTGCTGGGACTTTTTTACTAGCTAAGCAATTCATGTTATACTTATACATAGGAAAATTGCACTTAATACTCTACTTCTAAATTTTTATTTACAGACCGTCAACAATGTTACCAATCATCATCCCTGCTGGAATTACTTATATATATATAATGGAGCTTTCAAACCTTATAGTTACGGGTTGTTCACAAAAGTGATTATGAAATCAAGTGAACTTATAAGGTTGATTAGAATCAGTGATATTGAATACAGTTCCTATATATCATTAAAGATAAGTTGCGACAAAGACCTAGAACTATACAATCAACCACAGAAAAGATTGAGAATAAATTTAGTGATCAGGAAAGTATAGATATTCATGGATTAATGACGACTTATAAAATTGAGTACCGATCAGGGTGACCTTTACACATTGTCGTACGAGGGCGCGGTAACCCTCAACTGGGCGGAGGAAAGGAATCCCAGTTTGGGCAGCGGTCGCCAAGTGCACGGGTCTAGGATCCCAGTCTTTTCGCGGTTTTTACGCGAGCTCGCAGTGTTTTTTTACACCTCGTTGGGATCCCGATTTTTGACCAGTTCCGCTGACCCTCTGTTTTAGGATACCAAGGCGGGAGATCCTCGATTTTCAGTTTTTCGTACGAGCTCGTTTGCCCGTTACCAGTCGGGTCGTTTTCTATAGACTTTTTCGGAGAGTCTCTCTCACCCGTCTCAGTGGCATAGTTTTGGAGTAAACCTATCCTCTATTGGACCGCACTTCCAATTAAAGGGCGAGACCGAAGAGCCATTTGTAGCCTACCTTACCGCTTGAGTTTTTCTTTCGCCAGCAGAATTGGCGATTATACATCCAAATCATCCATGTCTACATCTAAGTCATCCAGGTTTACATTTGAAACAGTTACAGTTAAGAGTTGGAGAAAATACAATCAAAGTTGAGTTGGTTGGAAGTGTTCATAATAAAGTTTGATTTGAAATAATATGTCTATAATAATATGAGAATATATACACATCCATACAGTTATGAACAATTAATTACAATATAAATATGTTATATATAGGAAATGTTGGGATAAAAGGGTGAACAGGGGGGGTACATACAAGCAAACTTGAAAACCCTTTTACATTTGTAAGTAGATGTTAATTTGAGATGTTCCTGCCTTTCTACTTGCTTGCTTTTGAAAATAATTAAATACCTGCTTATTTTTTTAGTTTTGGGAAATACCAGCACCCGCTAATGCCTTTTCGTTCCTAACATGTTTTGGCAGGCAAGGAGCCTGTTGCCCGGTAGTTGTTGATGATTCCAGGTGATAGGGTATATACCAGACGGTACGTATACTTTTGTCTCAGTTTTTGGTTCATTTTATGATGTAAATGCTTCCCTTTCTCTTCTATACAAAATTTTGGGAATACTGTATGTACTAGCAAACTCGTTGTACATATTGTAAATATGTGAAAATTTATAAATGAAATGTTGGTGGCACTTGTTTTACTTGTCTCTGTGGTTTATTTATCTGAATGTGATTGTCATGGCAGAAACACGCGAAATTTCCCCACATTTTCAGTAGCTTGTGCGATCTCTAGCGAATATAATGTCGCGAAAGTGTCGTAAACGGGTACCCGGATCCTAGGGGGTTCACACTCCTCTTCCCCGAGCGACATCTGCTTTTATCCTGACCTCACTGCGAACCCAGTACTAGACCATGGGCAAGGCAGGAAAGGGAGCCTAACGAAAGTTCTAGTACATGTCCCCTATATATTTAAGGGTCGTGAAAGTGAGTTCAAAAAGAAAAAGAAGGGATGAAGAGATCTATTTCCTTCCCCTTCAGCTCCGCTCTCTAAGACTCTAACTCGCTCAGGCTCGGACCTTTTTGAGGCGCCAGAGGTTAGAAGATCAAGTAGTCATGTTATATAGGAAGTCATCCACGAAGATTACCCCCAGCTCCACCAGCCTAAACGAGGAGCAAACACTCGAACGTGCTTCTATCTATCTTCCTCTTCTTGTGACCCCCATAACAAGATCTCGTCTTCGAGATTACCATGTGAGAATCTTTCTCAAGGTCCCTATATGAAAGAAACTTACTCTTTGAGGCCTCCATATGAGAGAGGCTAAGTTATTCATGATTCTTTCTGTGACGCCCTCGGATCTGGGTACCCGTTTACACGGCATTCACAGTGTTATTTCCATAAATGATCGCATTAGTTCAACTTGAAATTGAGGGAAAATTTTTCACGTTTCGCATGTGACATTCATAAACAATGTAACAACCACGAAAACAACAAGAAGTGCTACCAATTTACATCACCAATTTACATTTCATTAATTTCTATATATATCATGTAACAAAAGAACTGGCAGGATATACATGTCTACCAAAATGTACAGAAGAAAAAGAAAAGCACCACTACAGAAACTGAACCGAAAACTGTAATAATTGTACCGTCTGGTATAGCAGCAGATGCTTGGTATCATCAATCAGCTACCGTGACACAGGCTTTTTGTCTGTCAAATATGCAAGGAACAAGAGGACGTCAACGGATGTTGTGTACATTCCAATATATAAAAAACAAGTAATTTAATATGTCCAAAGGAATGCAATTAGAAAGGTAATGATATTTAAAATTTATAGCTACTTGCATGTAAATGATTTTCAAGATGCTTTGTTTATAAACCATATGCTCACCATCACCTCAATATTTTCCATATTTACACATATATATTAGTTAATGGTCTTTTTGTAAGTTTTCATCTTTTATCAGTGTAGAGATCAGGTTGATGAATCTCGATATTGAGAATGATGAATCTTTGATCTAATCTTCAATTTTGTATCACTTCTCAAGTTTAGTGGATAGTTTGTGGTCTTGGTATGAGTGTGACCTCACACTATGACTCTAAGGCATGAAGTATACCTTAGGGTTGGGGTGCCTTCGTAGGCATGCAGTGAAATGTAATGCATCCTAACTAAGTTCCCAACACATGCACTAGCTTATCTTATCACTCACAGTAGAAATTCTGAGATCCGATGAATTATCGATGATTAAGGATTTATAATAAATGATGATTCCGTATCAAAATCAACTATTAGTCAAACTTAACTATGATTGGTCTCAATACTAGCCCAACACCATTGTAATTGATCTCATCTCTTAACCAACCAACTGTAATCCATTTCAATGCTTAATTATAACTCCTTCAAATTCAACTATAAATGATTCAGATGTAGCCATCATCATGGCTATTGGCGAAACAATAACCAAAAATGAAGTAGTGAGGAAGTCTCCTAAGAGACCCTTCCATCTCACCCTCTAAGAGGGATAGGTCTACTCCAAAACTACGCCACTAAAACGGGTGAGAGAGACTCTCCGGACAAGTCACTTTAGAAACCGACCCGACCAGTACGGACAAACGAGCTCGTACGAAAAACTAAAATCGAGGGACCCCCAAGGTCAACGAAACTGGTCAAAAGTCGGGATCCCAATGAGGCGTAAAAACACTGTGAGCTCACGTAAAATCGTAAAAAGGACTGGGATCCTAGACCCACGCAGTAAGCGGTCGCTGCCCTAACTGAGCTTCCTATCTCCCGCCCAGTTGAGGGTCACCGCGCCCTCGCACGATCAGGTGTAAAGGTCACCTTGACCGGCATTTAGTTAACTAGTATCACAGATTCACTATCAACCATGTAGGTTTATTGATGATATATTCATACTTTCTTATCTTATTGGCTTTACAGATTTGATTAATCAGTTCACACTATTAATTCTGATAAGTGATATTCATATTATTATAGTTTATATTAACGATCACTAATGAGGATTTTTTAGTATTATGGAACACTTAGAATTTCATCTGAAGTCAAGCGGGATATGGACCGATGATTACAACGTTCCTTGCATGAGCATCAAATATTCCATATTTATTTTGCAAATTAATTAGCTTTTGTCACAATACTAATTAAGGAGTTCTTTCTTGGTTTCACATTCTAAAACTCTGTAGATCTCATGTCAACTCTTGATACATTTGGTTTTCATACTTTTATTAAAGTGAGTGAATTCTTATTCTTTAAATTCTCATGTAAAAAAAATCTTTCCACCAGTTCTCTAAATGGATTTGCACCTCTCTCCTGAGCATTGGTTAACATGCTTGGAAAGGCTCAAGACATGAGCGCAGACCTCGTATATGATTCCAGCATCTCAGCATACATGCAGCCATGTGAATTCTGCATGCCCAAGTCACTCAATTTATTGTTACCAATTACTCAGAGAATTAATATGTAGACATAAGCAACCTCACAAGCCTGGACCCTAAGAGTTTGCTCTTATGCCCTTGACTAATTTAAAATTTATAAAGGTGGTAATAAAATAGTTGATGTTCATTTCCATGGTATGTGATTTATAGACCCAAAAAAATCTACTTTGTTCCTTCTGCTGCCAATATAGGGCATGTAAGGCTATCAAAGGAACCATGGTAGTTTAGCAAAAAGATAACAACACGAGCCCTCCTATTGAGTGACAAAAACGGAGCCATGCTTGTTTAGAAGAATTTTAAGATCTGGAGAATTTTAAGATCTAGATCTCAGCTTAATTTTGTTCAAATCAATGGTTGCAAAGATAAGGGAGATCGAGAAGACATGCTTTAAACTTTGGTATTCAGGTAAAGATAAGGGCAGAAACGGTGTTGGAGTGGTTGTTCATAAAGATTTGAAGGATTGTGTGGTTGAGGTGTAAAGATTTGGGGATCGGATTATTTTGCTAAAGTTGGTGCTTGAAGAAGAAATTCTGAATATCATCTCAGTTTATGCAGTGCAAATTGGTTTAGATGAAAGGACTAAACAAGCTTTTTGGGAGGATCTGGATAAGATTTTACAAGGAATCCCACAAAGAGAGATGGTTTGCATAGGTGGAGATCTTAATGGACATGTGGGAAAAGATGTTTCAGGGTATGCAATGTGCATAGAGGACATGGTTTTGGGGATAGAAACGAGATGCGGGAGGCAGTAACATCTTGTATCTGAAAGGTAGCCAAAGAGATGCTAGGCGAGTCAAAAGGAGGAGCTCCGGGTCAAAAGGATGCTTGGTGGTGGAGTGAAGGGGTGCAAGAGAAGCTAAAATTTAAAAGAGCTTGCTTTAAAGCTATGTCTAAGGATAGAACAGAGGAAACTGTCACAGACTATAAAATAGCGAAGAAGGAAGCAAAGAAGGCTGTAAGCGAAGCTAAGTCAAAATCTTATGACGTTTTGTATAAAAATCTCGACTCTAAGGGGGCCAGAAGGATATATTCAGGTTGGCCAAAGCAAGAGAAAGAAAGACCAAAGACTTTCTCAAGTGAAATGCATTAAGGATGAGGAAGGTCACGTGCTTGGTACTCAAAAGGATATAGAGACTAGATGGGAGCAGTACTTCCATAAACTTTTCATTGGAGAAGGAAATAGAGAGATCACTTTGGGTGATCTAGCTAGTAGTGAAAGTTACTTGAATCGTGCATGCTAGAGACGAATACAAAGAAAAGAAGTAGAGGAGGCTTTGAAGGTTATGAGACATGGGAAAGGTGTTGGACGTGATGACATCCTTGTAGAAGTATGGAAAGTTTTAGGTGAGCATGGTTTAACTTGGCTTACGAATCTATTCAATGTTATTTGGCGAAGCAAGAAAATTCTTGAAGATTGGAGGAGGAATATCGTGATGCCTCTTTATAAGAACAAAGGAGACATTCAAAATTGTTCAAATTACAAAGGTATCAAGCTGATGAGTCACACTATGAAAATTTGGCAACGTGTGATCGAAAGAAGGTTAAGGCAAGTTTCCAAGTAAAAGAAAACCAATTCGGATTCATTCCAGGTCGCTCAACTATTGAAGCAATCCATTTGTGAGGAGAACAATGGAGATTTATAGAGCTAAAAGGAAGAATCTCCATATGATCTTTATTGATTTGGAGAAGGCTTATGATTCCGTCCCACGAGAGATACTGTGAAGAGTTTTGGAGAAGAGACAAGTACCTGTCCTATACATTAATCTCATAAAGGATATGTATGATAGGGCTTTATCTTGTGTAAGGACCCCGACGGGGAGGACTGACTATTTTGATATCAACATTGGTTTACATCAAGGTTCAGCTTTGAGTCCATTTCTTTTTACTTTGATTATGGACGAGTTGACAAGTCACATTCAGGATGAGTTACCTTGGTGTATGTTATTTGTTGATGATATTGTGTTGATTGACGAGACTAGAGATGGAGTAAATGAGAAGCTTGAGGTTTGGAGACATGCTTTGGAGACTAAAGGTTTTCGTATAAGTAGGGCTAAGACGGAATATATGGAATGCACCTTTGATGGAAGCAATGGTGAAGGAATCGAGGTGAAGATTGGTGACGATAACATTCAGAAGAGAGATTCTTTTAGATATCTAGGATCTATTTTGCAACATGATGGGGAAATTGATGGAGATGTTACTAATAGAATAAATGCAGGCTGGCTAAAGTGGAGAGGAGCCTCCGCTATTCTCTGTGATAATAAAATTCCTTTAAAAATTAAAGGAAAGTTTTACAAAGCAGCTGTGAGACCTGCTATGCTTTATGGTTCTGAATGTTGGCCTGTAAACCATAGACATGTGCAGAGAATGGCTATAGCAGAAATGAAAATGCTAAGATGGATGTGTGGACATACACGTAAAGATCGGATTCGGAATGATGCAATTAGAAAGAAAGTTGGTGTAGTCACGCGCTGGATCACGAAGGAGATGCGTGCACTGGATCACGCACGCAAGAATCACGCACAGATAGTCACGCGCAGGAGGCTGCGCACAGGCGTTATGCGCACAGGCGCTATGTGCGCGCAGGCGCTGGAGGGTGCACAGGCGCTATGTGCGCGCAGGCGCTGGAGGTGCTGGAGAGCGCTATGTGCGCTGCAGGTGCACACGCATGCGCTGGAGGATGCAGGCGCACGCGCTGGAGGGTGCAGGCGCACGCGCGTGGCACAGGAGAGGCGACGCTGGAGCGAGCTACACGCGCAGGAGGAGGCGCGCGAGCAGCAGCACAGCCGTGCGTGCGACGACGTAGAGGCGGCGCCGATCGAGAGAGAAGGAGAGGGAGAGGCCGGCGGGTGGGGTGGGTTAGGGTTAGGGTTTCGAAAACTCCGGTCTAGGACCGTCGCTCTGATACCATGTTGGGAAAAATGAATGACTTGTCTTATTCCATAAACCCTAGGCTCTCTTATATAGGAGAGTAGCCTATGGGTAAATTACATAAAGTAGACAACTGGAAAAATAAAATAAAGAAGAGGCACAGGTACTCCATATGCGTCAACAGGTATCATATAAAACAAAATGATAAACACTAGCTAGATCCATATCCAAAGCGTAGATGGTGATCTTATGATTTAGAAATAATAAGATGTGACCACAAAGACCAATCATCTTCATAAATTAATCTTTTAGATATATTCTACTAATTATACATATCATCAAAGATAGTTAGTGACAAAATACCTAGAATTGTAAAGTCGACCATTGAAGAGATTGAGAAATGATGATGTAGATGAATAAGTGAAATCAATGTTGAATCATTATATCAATAAGATCGTTGATCAAAAAGACCTAGATCTATACAATCAACCACATAAAGGATTAAGAAAGGATGAGGGATCAAGTCATTGATGACTGATAATTAAGAGTGCCAGTCAAGGTGACCTTTACGCCTGACTGTACGAGGGTGCAGTGACCCTCAGCTGGGCGGGAGATTAGGAAGCCCAGTTAGGGCAGCAGCCGCTTGGTGCACGGGTCTAGGATCCCAATCTTTTTCTTAGTTTTCTCGCGAGCGCTCGCGGTTTTTACGCCTCTCTGGGATCCACAAGTTTTCTTTTAAAGACCAGTTCCGCTGACCCTTGTTCTTTAGGGTACCTAGGCTGGAGGACCCTTGGTTTTAGTTTTTCGAGCTCGTTAGCCTGTACCGGTCGGGCCGGTTTTTCTTTTAGAGCGACTTTTCCGGAAAGTCTCTCTCACCCGTCTTAGTGGCGTAGTTTTGGAGTAGACCTATCCCTCTATTGGACCGCCTTCCAATTAGAGGGCGAGACGGAAGAGCCTTTTGTAGGCTACTTCACTGCTTGAGTTTTTTTTATTTTTCACCAGCAGACTTGGCGATGCTACATCCGAATCATCCATGTATACATCTGAATCCTCTATGGCTACATCTGAATCAGTTACAGTTGAATTTGGAAAGGTTACATTTGAGATTGGATTGAGTCACAATTGAGTTTGCTAAAGTTGAATTACAGTTGAATTGGTTACATGGAAGCTTGGTTACAGTTGAGTTGGGTTCCGTTGAACTAGTTACTTTTCTGCCAATAATTCCTGACAAAGAGAAAAGATATAACCATATCATGAAAATCATCCTTATCAGACTACAAGCTACTATCACAGTTGTTCGAAATAGCTAGTGGACGTGTTGGGAACTTAGTTAGAATGCATTTTACTCCACCGCATGCCTACGGAGGCACCCCAAACCTAAGGCTTCTTTACTGCCTTAGAGTCATAGTGTGAGGTCTTATCTAGACCAAGACCATAGACTATTACTAAGCTTGAGAAATTCAATATGAAAAGAATCAAAACAACAGACTCGTCATCTACACTTAATATGGTCTATCCTCATGACTCACAAACATCAAAAGAGACCCGAATCATCTCGACCATGTCAATCATTAAATATTCAAGATATCATGATTAATTCAATCATGATAGCCATTGAATAAATCATTGGAACATGAAATTGATGGGGAAGAATGGAAATCATATACAGTTTTATACTGGAGTCACATCTTATAATCATAATATGAGCGTCAACACCACCACCACCTCCACCATCAACACCTCCTGTTATTATACATGTTTCACCATTACCATTTCATTATACTCATTGGCCTGCTTCAGCTCATGGTCATCGCTCATCACCTAGCTCGCCTAAGGTATGTTCTGAAAATATTACTATTGATGGATCTGATGATTTTTCTGCGCAGGATGTGTTGCAGAGTGTGAACCCCTCAGGATCCGGGTACCCGTTTACGACATAATTCGCAATATTCTATTCACATGAGATCACACAAGTCACAGAAAAACAGGGAAAAATTTTTCGCGCAATTATGACATTCATTTCCCCCAACACATAACCACAAGTAAAAGAGACAAATGGCACCAAAATTTCTTTTCATTAATTTCCATATATTTTTACATCATGTACAATGTCTGTCAGTATACACAATATATCCCAAAATGTAGTACATAAGAGAAAAGAAGGGGAAGCATTTACATCACTATCTGAACAAAAACTGAGACAAAGTAAATCATACCGTCTAGTGTATACTCTATCTTCAGGAAGCATGTATAGCTACTGAGCTGCTACTAAACTGCAGGTTGTTTGCCTGCCAAACACGTTAGGAAAGAAGAGGCGTCAGCAATTGCTGGTACCTCTCAAAAACTTATAAAAATAAATAGACATTTAATATGTGCAAAAGCAAGCAAGTAGAAAGGTGGAGCAACTATAATTTACATCTACGTGCGTAAGTAAAAAGGTATTTAGATTGTTTGTAAGCATCTCTAATAATTTCCCCAGAACCCAACATTCTCCTCATATGACATATTTATATGAGTGTATGAGTGTAAGTATATATATCATTTTCTTCAGAGATCGTGTTTGTGAGTGATGATGGAAAAGTTTGAGACTGGAAAGATTTCTTGATTTATTTAGATTCTTAAGTCTAATGAATAGTCATTTCCTTTCAATCCCAACTTTTGATCGTAACTTCTCCAACTCTTAACTTCTATTGTTTCAGATATAACTCCAGATGATGTAGATATTGATATGGATGATCTAGATATAGAATCGCCAAGTCTGTTGACGAAGTAAACTCAAGCGGTGAAGAAGCCTACAAATGGCTCTTCCGTCTCGCCCTCTAATTGGAAGCGCGATCCAATAGAGGGATAGGTCTACTCCCTAACTACGCCACTGAGACGGGTGAGAGGGACTTCCCGGAAAAGTCACTCTAAAAAAAACAGCCCGACTAGTACGGGCAACTGAGCTCGTACGTAAAACTGAAAAACCGATGATCCACCGCCTGGGTATCCTAAAACAGAGGGTCAGCGGAATGGTCTAAAGTCGAGATCCCAACGAGGCGTAAAAACACTGCGAGCTCGCATAAAAACCGAAGAGGGACTGGGATCCTAGACCCGCGCACTTGGCGGCCGCTGCCCTAACTGGGCTTCCTTTCCTCCGCCCAGTTGAGAGTCACCGCGCTCTTGCACAGTCAGGTGTAAAGGTCACCCTGACTGGCATAGTTAACTGCCATCTTGATTTACTAACATACTTGATTCCTCAATCCTTCTTTAATTTCCTATGTGATCAATTTAACAGATATGATTATCTTGTCAATGATTCCAATTGTAGTGATCTAATGTTAGTAAATCTCATATAAAAGATTTTCTTATGAAAATGATTATTCAATGGATTTCCTGTTGTAGGCATATTGTGACTAGATTTGCAAGAAGAGAAGATTTGTCATATTTTGCCCTTTCATTTTGGCTTAGTCATATCATTTAAAGGTGAATTCCTAGAGCTCTCGCATGGAATTAGGTGTTGTATGCATAAGCATGTTCATATGTCATGAATGAAATCCAACAATACTTGATTCCTAATTTTTGCGTATCATTTAATTTCTTTGACCAAAAACTGGTCATCTGTTATAAAACAGGCAACTGATCTTTGACAAGTCGGTGCAGGCGGCGTACCTATTAATTTGTTGCTGTGCTGAAGTGCATGTAATCTCTACTATATTTTTATCCTGTGAGATTGCAGCAGGTGTGCCTAGTTATATTCTGGTTATAACCTTTGATTTCCTTCCTATGTATTGAAATGACAAAACTTATAATCTGAACTTGAATAGCAATGGTTTAGGGGTTGCATCAAGTATCCCAAGCTATATAGGGATACTTTGCATCCGTATCTAAATGGGGTTAAGCCATTTTCTTACTACAGGTTTTACTTGAGATTTTTAGCAGTGTTTGAATTTGTAAAATACTCCATCCAAATCTGGAATTAGAATGTCTGGAACTTTACTTACCATTCATCATTTTCCTCTACCCAACTTCTTGATCTCCTCACTTTGTCCTAAGATGCTATATGGGTGGGATCAACTAAAATTTTATATTGCTGTGCATTATATCCCTGTCCGTTCCATTTTTAAGTGCATATATACATAATCAGCATTTCAAAAAAAAATAAATGCCATGCCCATTAGTTATTCCCAGATGAAATATTTCTTCTCCTACCAACCAGTAAGAGCAAAATCCAGGAACTTTATTTCTTAAATTCATCTACGGCACAATTTGTCATTTAGCATAATTTTGGGAGTAGATGATGTTACACTCATGGATCATTCAAATGGATTACATTGATATCTAGTTTTCAAACCCCACCCTCTCAATAATGCAAGTTGAACACTTGCAAGGTTATGAGTGGTTAATATTTCTCTTAGGAATGGTCTACTCCATGTTCTTACGACAACACTCTGTGTATAGTATTCAAACTATACCAATAAAAAGAAAATCAGAGGTAATAGAATAGAATGTTTATATATATTCTATCAAGCAATGGAACTTATTAACAAATATGATTTTCAAGAAAGAAAATATCATTTCTTGATTTCCAGTCCCAAAGCTTTTAACAAGAGGGATTTAAATGGGGTGAAAGCACATGCATGGCAGCAAAGGAAAGGATGATTGGATTGTACCTCTCAAAATTTCTCAACAATTGAGATCAAGAAGCATGTTGAAGGGCATGCAACAACTTGATTGCTGTCGTACATCAGCTCAAAGGGGAAAAGTGGAGTTCCTCCAGCAATAGCAGCTGCAAGAGGAAAAGTTGGAGCTTTCCTAAGAGCTTCAGCTGCAAGAGAATGGGTTGGAGCCTCTCCAGCAGTTGTTCCAGGACTTGCTGGACTGCAGCAGTAGACGAGGGCAAGGGTTTCTTCGGTGAAGTTTGAAGAGGGAAATTGGGGATATTTTAAGTAGAAAAGAAGGGGCTTTGGGATATATAAGGGAGAGAGATTTTATCTATTTGCCACATGGAGGGGCAATTTGCCAAGTGGGAATGAAAAAAAAGGCAAGTGGAGGGATAAAATTTAGATGGCTATTTAGAAAAAAATTATATATATTTATTACACAACAGTAGCCGACTTCTCAGTTTAAGCTTTAATTTAGTATATATATATATATATATATATATATATATATATTTCTTATTTATTTGACAAACTTAAAATGAACTGTACTCGCTCCTCGGGTCTCGGATTTTGATGTGCAATATCTTGTTTTGACCGTCTCGAAATGACAATCAAAATGAGTATAATATTGATATACTTTCGGTCGGGTTTGGAATACCCGAAATTTTCGGATACGATTTTTGTTTAAGATTAAATTTTGTGATTTAACAATATCAAACGACCTCCGATTGACGAACGGTCGATTCTATTGGTCTTGTATCGTCGAATCGAATCTAATGACGGTCTCGGTTCGTTTTGCAGTTCCCGAATTTGCGTCGCGGCATTTTCGCGGCGCGCATTACAAAGCGACTGATTTTTTGTCGATTTCGCTCGAACAACTTTTGATTCTCGATCAATTGATCGTTTTAGGTTATCTAATATTGGTAGATAACTTAATCGGGTTATTCAGACCTTATTCGGGTCGGGTTCGGGTTTACGCAGATCCCGGATGTTACAATTATAAAAACCTCAAAGGGAGTCTCGTCCTCGAGACTCGAGTTAAGGCTATTCAGTGTCTTGTTTGAATTTCATATGTTCATAAAAACCTCAAAGGGTTTCGAATCCATAAAAATCTCAAAGAGAAAACAAGCCATATATTTGAACATATATCTAATTGCAAGAGCTTGTTTTAATTATTACCTCAAAAAAGTTTCGGATATCGTGCCCGTATGTCGGCTTCGGTCTCCCACGTCGCTTCTTCGATGTCGTGACGGTGCCACAAAACTTTGACCAATGGAATCTCTTTGCTGTGAAGCTTCTTCACAACACGGTCAAGTATCTGGACTAGCTTCTCCTCATAAGTCAGATCCGGCTCCACATCGAGATTCTCGTAACTGATAATGTGTCGTGGATCATGCACATACTTCCTCAGGTTGGATATGTGGAAAACGTCGTGAATACCAGAAAGATGTGGAGGAAGGGCAATCTGATAGGCTACTTTCCCCACTCTAGCTAGAATCTCAAAAGGTCCAACATATCGCGGCGCCAACTTGCCACGAACACCGAATCTTTGCACTCTCTTCATGGGAGATACACGGAGAAATACCCAATCTCCAACCTATAATTTATAGGAATGTCGTTAGTATGAGATTAAGTTGAACAATTATATATTTCATAATTGAATGAATGAAGAAGAAAGAATTGGATTACCTGGAACTCTAAGTCTCTTCTCCGACGATCTGCATAGCTCTTCTGGCGGCTCTGTGCCGTCAGAAGTCTCCGTCTTACAAGATCAGTAACTCTCGCGGTCTCCTCCAAGAGATCTACGGAGTATAAAGCATGATCACCTACCTCACGCCAATTGAGATGTGTGAGGCATCTCCGCCTGTATAGGGCTTCGAATGGTGCCATGCCAATACTGGATTGATAACTGTTGTTGTACGTGAATTCCACTAATGGAAAATGGTCCTTCCAGGACCCTTTCCACTCCAAAGTGCATACGCGAAGTAAATCCTCAAGCATCTAAATGGTGCGCTCACTCTACCCGTCTGTCTGCAGATGGTATGCAGAACTCATCTTCAGCTCTGTCTGTAGAGCTGACATGAACTGATGCCAATAATGAGATGTAAATCTCGAATCCTTGTCAGACACCACCTCTCGTGGTATACCATGTAGTCTGATGATGTTTTGCACATACAGCTTGGCCAATCTGGATGGAGTGTAAGTCGTGTTGACAGGTATGAAATGGGCTGACTTGGTCAACCTATCAACAACGACCCAAATGGAATCATGGCCACCCGGTGTCTTCGGCAATCCCGTGACAAAATCCATAGAAATGCTCTCCCACTTCCACTCGGGAATGGGGAGAGACTGCAGTAATCCTGGCGGTCTCCTGTGCTCGGCCTTGACCATCTGACATGTCATGCATCTGCTAACATGTAGCGCCACGTCGCGCTTCATTCCATCCCACTAGAAATGTCGACGCAGGTCATGGTACATCTTCGTACCGCCTGGATGGATAGATAACCGTGAACTGTGTGCCTCATCCAGAATGTCTCTGCGAAGCTGCTCGTCATTGGGTACAACGACCCGTCCTGCCTTCCATAAAATAGACTCCGCCACAACAAAATCATCAACCTCGTCCTTGACGGCGCGCATGTATCTATCTCGGATCCAAGGATCTGTCTTCTGTCCATCCACAATACGATCCCAAAGACTGTTGTATCGAGGAGGCACGGCGGTAGAAATGGATGCGCTCTCCTGAGGATGCCAATCGGTCAAAGCGGCAAGCGTATCCCATGTATATAGCCAGTTTGCCGTACCATCAGCATCCGCTCTCCTGCTAAGTGCATCAGCCACTACGTTTCCCTTATCGAGATGGTAAGAGATCGTGCAATCATAATCCTTTAGCAGCTCGAGCCATCTGCGCTATCTCATATTCAGCTCCTTCTGATCAAAGATGTACTTTAGGCTTTTGTGGTCTGTAAAGATCTCGAAATTCACCCCATATAGGTAGTGGCGCCAGATCTTCAAGGCGAAGACAACTGCCGCCAACTCCAAGTCATGGGTGGGGTAGTTCTGCTCGTGCGGTCTCAACTGTCGTGATGCGTAAGCAATCACCTGTCCTCTCTGCATCAACACTGCTCCTAGACCTTCTCCAGATGCATCTGTGTAGACTGCATAGTTCTGAGTGTCTGAAGGAAGAGCAAGAATGGGCGCTGTAGTCAATCTCTCCTTCAGTGTCTGGAAGGCTTGCTCACATGAATCATCCCAAATGAATGGAACTCCCTTCTGCATCAACCGTGTCAGAGGGCGAACAATGCGTGAAAATCCGCTGACAAAGCGTCTGTAATAGCCTGCTAATCCGAGGAAGCTCCGAATCTGAGTAGCTGTCTTAGGTTGCTCCCAAGACATAACTACATCTATCTTCGCAGGATCAACTGCAATGCCTGCTCCAGAAATGATATGCCCGAGAAATGAGACCTGAGATAACCAGAACTCACACTTGCTCAACTTGACATATAGCTTGTGCTCCCGCAATGTATCTAAGACAATCCGTAGATCATTCGCATGATCCCATTCATTTCGTGAATAAATGAGCACATCATCGATGAACACTACTACAAACTTGTCCAAGTATAGACGGAAGATACGGTTCATCATATACATGAAAGCCGCAGGTGCATTGGTGAGCCCAAACGGCATCACCACAAACTCGTAGTGTCCATAGCGAGTCCTGAAGGTTGTCTTCGGAATATCCGACTCGCGAATCCTCAGCTAATGGTAACCTGAGCGAAGATCGATCTTCAAGAAAACCGAAGATCCCTGGAGCTGATCGAATAAATCATCGATGCGCGGCAAAGGATAACGGTTTTTCACCGTTTTCTTGTTTAACTGCCTGTATTCGATGCACAGTCTCATGGATCTATCCTTCTTTTTGACAAATAGAACCGGAGTACCTCAAGGTGAAGTGTTCGGTCTCACGAATCCCAAATCAAGTAACTCCTACAACTGCACCTTCAACTCCCTCAACTCTGCTGGTGCCATGCGATATGGTGCCATTGAGATCGGTTGTGTTTCTGGCAGCAATGTGATCTCAAACTCGATCTCTCTCTCAGGAGGTAATCATGGTAGCTCATCATGAAATACGTCAGGGTATTCTGATACTACTCGGTTGTCCTGTGTCATCGGCTCCTGATCAGATATCTCCCGAACAAATGCAAGATATGAATCGCAACCCTGGTCAACAAGTCGCTGGGCTCGCAACACTGAAATGTACTCCATGGTGGAGTCATGTATAGTACCCTCAAAAGTGAACTCGGGTAGATTTGGAATCCTGAAGACAACCGTCTTCCTAAAGCAATAAACAAGTGCATGATGAGCGGATAACCAATCCATGCCTAAAATCAAGTCGAACTCATCAAGCTGCAGAAGTAGACAATCTGCGATCATCTCGTTACCGCCAATCAGTATGGGCAAGTGCCTGACTATTAGTGAAATAATGAATAACTAGCTACCTGGCCCTCGGATGTGATATGGAGAAGAGAGAGTCTATGCGACTCTACCTAAAGAAGCAAGTAGCCTCGAAGCAAGAAAAGAGTGTGTCGCACCAGAATCAAATAAGACATGGAAAGGTCGGCCCAAGACTGAGACCATACCTTTCACCACGGTAGCGGCTGAACGTGCCTGCTCCTCAGTAACTGCATGTATCTGCCCCTGCCTGGCTGGTGCGACACTGGAACCTGCCACACTCTGCGTCTGTCTCTGCTGCGGTCGCCTAAAGTTGGAGTTCCTGCCACGGAAACTCTCTGAACGTTGTGCCTGAGGCTGCGACTGTGAAGGCTGTGGCTGAGGCTTACTAGCAACCTGTGGGCACTGTGATCTGTAATGTCCCCACTCGTGACATCGGTAACACCGGACTGGTCGAGTCGATGGAGTAGTTGTGTCCGTGCTCCTGGCTGGCCCTCCAGGTGGTCTACCTGCTCGCTGCGACCCAGATGGTCGAGTGGAATCTGAGCCACGTCCAACAAGTGCTTCTCCTAAAGTAGTCGATGGAGTAGAGCGAACACTGCCTGTGAAGGACGAACCTGTAGGTCGAAACCGTCTGTCTGACCTCTGCTGCTGAAATGGTCGACATATCGGTCCAAAAGATCGTCGCGGTCTAGGCGTTGCTCCAGACGAGCTCCCGCAACGTCTCCCTTTAATGTCCTCGAACTTCTCCGCAGCATCGGTAGCCTCGGAGATGGAAGTGATGTGTACCTCCTCTCGGCCCAACCAGCTTCTCTTGTACCTCCTCTCGCATGCCGCCAATGAACTTTTCCAGATTCTCCTCTGGAAATGCGCCAGCTGCTCAGGTATGTCGTGACAGCTCTGTGTATCGGATAAAGTAATCTCTGGCTGTCATCTGTCCCTGACGAAGCTCTGCAAATAGTCGACGCTGAGACTCCTTCCACTTCGCAGAAAAGAAGTGGGCTCTGAACTTCGTCTCGAAATCATCCCATGTAGGCTCTCGGCCTAGCTCAGACACTACAGCATCCCACCATCTCTCGGCAAAATCCGTCAATGAATACTCCATGAAGGATAGCTACGTGTCTCGTGGCGCGCGAATCATCCTGAGCACCTTCGTCACCCGCTTCAGCCACTGTTCAGCAACATCTGGATTACTTGTACCCTCAAACAAGGGTATATTGGCTCGCTGGTAGGACGTGAAAACGGACTGGTGCCTGTGAATAGCTGAGTACTCGTGTGCACCCTCGTCAGCAAAGTCAACAGGGTCCTGCTCCCTGTCTAAGTCCGCATCATCTGCTCCATGCTCAGGTACCTCCTCAAGTGGATCATCAGCATGAGGCTGCTCCACCTCAACAGACTGGTGCTAGTCCCGCCGTATCCCATCCTGTGATGGATGGTACGTGAAATCGAATAAGTCCTCAAACCTCATCTCTAGATCTGTCTGCCTGTCGGCAATCTCAGTCTGCTGGGCCAAAATCTGCTCCTGCTGACATCGCATGGCAGCCTGCTGCTGCTGGAGGTCGGTGAGAGCAGTCAGTATACGTGCCAACTGGTCAGCTGTCTCCTGACCAGGTCAAGATGCCATGGCTCTGCATGAGAACCATAATTAATCATAAGAATGCCATAGGCATATACTTATCATAAATGTTTTTCTCTTCTTGGGATATAATATGAAAATTAATGAAATTGGTGACAATTGTGATGATTAAATCTGAATGTCATAATTCCCTTCTTGGATTCACGACAAGTCAGAAGATTGTCGCTATCCGAGAACTTAATGCGATCGGAATTGAAATACTGCGAATGTGCGTATCGGGGTACCACTGCTCTGATACCAAATTGTGAACCCCTCAGGATCCGAGTACCCGTTTACGACATAATTCGCAATATTCTATTCACATGAGATCACACAAGTCGCAGAAAAACAGGGGAAATTATTTCACGCAATTATGACATTCATTTCCAACACATAACCACAAGTAAAAGAGACAAATGGCACCAAAATTTCTTTTCATTAATTTCCATATATTTTTACATCATGTACAATGTCTGTCAGTATACACAATATATCCCAAAATGTAGTAAATAAGATAAAAGAAGGGGAAGCATTTACATCACTATCTGAACAAAAACTGAGACAAAGTAAATCATACCGTCTAGTGTATACTCTATCTTCAGGAAGCATGTATAGCTACTGAGCTGCTACTAAACTGCAGGTTGTTTGCCTGCCAAGCACGTTAGGAAAGAAGAGGCGTCAGCAATTGCTGGTACCTCCCAAAAACTTATAAAAATAAATAGACATTTAATATGTGCAAAAGAAAGCAAGTAGAAAGGTGGAGCAAGTATAATTTACATCTACTTGCGTAAGTAAAACGGTATTCAGGTTGTTTGTAAGCATCTCTAATGATTTCCCCAGAACCCAACATTCCCCTCATATGACATATTTATAGAGTCAAATTCCTAAGTAGTACCTGGGAATTACTTAAATACCCAGGTGCTACGAAATGTTTTTTTTCTCAAAAACTATAGAGGTGTCGCATGTTGAACATGCGACACATCTAAAGTTTTTTTTACTCAAGAACTACATATATATCGCATCTTGAATATGCGATATACATAACGCATATTGAATATGCGCTATTGCGGGTAAATAAGGCCCGCGCCTATCGGCCTTGGCATTCCCCCGCACTTCCATCTCCTCCTGCACCCGTGCCGCCTTCGACGCCCACTGCCCCACCCGCGAGATTCGATCTCCTCCTCTATAGAAAATGCTCGTTTTGGTCACTCCTAGCCCCGCGGAACACTCCTTTTCCGTGGTTTCATTGATTGTCACCATTGTAGGCGCCCCCGCGTCCCACTAGGGCAAACCGGTTGTTGCGAAGATTTTGACTTGGTAAAATTTTTTCTCGAGTTATTTTTTGTATCATATGCATAATATTTTCATTTGTTGAATGTATGACGTTTGCTTGTACGTTGTGTCACGAATTAGGTTAGAATGGAGCAGTTATATTGTATGTGTCATTTGAGGGGTACAATCATGTGCGGGTCGTCGACCAACGTAAGGGGGTTTGTGCTAACCCCTAATATGACGTTCGATGAGGTGTTGAAATTGGTTTACCGTAAGTTCAACCTGGATGCCGATAGTCAAAAAATCCGATTATTACATCGCATCCCTCGAGGCTCAGGGGAGGAACCATCATTTTCATCTATTGTCGATGATGATGATGTGCAGGCAGTTCTTGTGTATGCTCGCACCATTGGAAAATCAATGCCCACCGACATTTATGTTGAAGATGCATCTGTGAGCGAAGTCCCCACTGATGTGACTAACAAGGGACCGTCTGTAGTCCCGAGCACACAACCCAGAAATGTCCCAACCATGGAACCCTACTTTGAAACTGATACGCCTGTAACGCAGCCATGCACGGATCAGGATTCGGGCATGAGTGAGAAGTTGCTGCGAGAGGTTAACCATTGTTTGGATGATTTCATCCCTTGGGGGTCCGATGATGACCTGGAAGAAGGTAGCGAAGATGTCGAAGATGATCTGATGGACGAGGAGATCCCAGCTGATGAACAAGGCACCCATATTATTACACCCTGTATACCCTTTTTTGGGGTTAGAGGATCAAATACTCGTTCGACATATGAAGACGACATTCGACGGAAGTCTAGAGTTGATGGTGTCGCTGACGAAATTCGCAAGGGTAGGACGTTCAAATGTAGGGAGGATTTGGTTTACGCTGTGAAGAAGTTCCACATTTTGTCACATTATGACTTCATTGTCAAGGAATCCACCAGCTTCATATGGTCGGTTTTTTGTACGCAGAGATCGAATGGCTGTGTTTGGTATTTACGAGGACATTTCAGAAAATTTGATGGACTGTGGGTGATCTCCAAGGTTGTTGGGGCACACACTTGTATAAATTCCTAAGTAGCGTCACTAGAAAAATATTTTCTTCAAGTAAGCCACCAATATTTTTTTCTCTGTATAGTGTAGAGATATCGCATACAATGTATGCGCTATAGAATAGCGCAGCTATTCTATGCATTTTCGGTAGGTAACGCAAACAAATCCTGCGATATGCAGGTAGCGCAAACATTTCCTGCGATATACCCTTAAGAAAAAATAAATTATAGAGAGCGAACGAAGGGTCACTTATCGAACCCTTCGTTCGCTCTGTCTTCGTTCCTTTCTGTCTGCGCGATGTTCTCCGCCCAGGCTCCGTCGAGCATCCTCTTCGCCGCCGCGGCTGCCACAGGCGAGCCCGCACCTCCGCCCAGGCGTCCCCGCACCTCCGCTCAGCATCCTCTCCGTGGCTGCTGCCGCTGCCTCCCCGCGACCTCCGCCCAGCTTCATCTCCGGCGCCGCTGCCGATCTCTTCCCGTATGCCGCTGCCTCCACTGCCTTGCAAGGGTAACAGTTTTGACATTTTTTAGTTAGGGTTCTTTATCTCTTATGCTTAATCAATTTGTAATTGGACATTGTGATTTTATATGACCTAAGACCATGTGAATATAATTTATAGGATGTCAATGGATTCCATATTTTGCGTGTTTGAGTTGAAGAGTCATAATGAAGACTCTTGTTCTACTGTCAAGCGAAGTCTGCGATTGAGAAAATCCATGTCGTATGATGAGTTATTGGATTTGGTTTGTAAGAAGTTTTCATTGGATAGGAACACTTACAACGTGAAGATATCGCAGTGTATTGGAAATGGTTCAGTGATGACGTCCATTGCAGATGATGATGATGTAGACAATGTTTTTCTTTACGCTGAGACTTATGCAAAGTCGTCTCCTGTAGAGATGGTTGTAGAAACATCTTTGATTGAATTCAGAACCGAGCAGCGCGCCTTTGAACATCACAGTGCGCCCACATTTGCAGATCTATCTAACGACAAGGCACCTATTATGGTACACAATGACGAGAGAACATTTATTGGCGAATCTCTGATGAGGGAAGTGCATCGCGTTCTGAATGACTGTCCTCCAGAGGTCACTGATGATGGGATAGAGAATGAAACCGATGAAGCTGAAGATGTCGGCCAGGATGTAACAAATGATTCCCAAATTGTCTCTTCAATACCCTTCTTCAATGTTTTAGGCGGTGACGGCCTCGCAAATTTCGAAGACAATTTTCGAAAGGAAAGTGCCATTGACAGCATTACTGATGAACTACGAAAGGGTCGCACTTTCAAAACGAAAGATGACCTTGTTTTTTGTGTGAAAAGGTACCACATTTTCTCCCATTACAACTTCACTATTAAGGAATCCACCACATTGGTTTGGTCCATCTCGTGCACGATGGATTCCAATGGTGCAAGTGGTTTTTACGTGGTCATTACCGTAGATTCGATGGGATGTGGGTAATATCCAAGCTTGGTGATCCACATTCATGTATCAATCCATCCATTGGTCAAGATCATCCTCAACTTGACTGTAATTTCATGGCACGAGAAGTTCTTGACTTTGTGAAGGATAGCCCAATTGTTTTGGTTTCAACTCTGAGGACCCATATCTACAAGGTGTACAAGTACTTGGTTACAAAGAAAAGGGTGTGGGATACGTGACGAAAGGCGATTGCAATCATTTATGGTGAATGGAAGAAATCCTATGCGGAAATGCCACATCTCTTACATGTTTGAAGGCTGTCATTCCAGGGACAGAAATAACTATTACGCATACGGTCGATCCTGATCCAAGGAAGCCATATTGTCGTAGATTTCAGCAATGTTTTTGGGCGTTTGGTCCATATATTGAAGCGTTCAAGTATTGCAGGCCACTGATCAGCATAGACGGTACAGACTTGTACGGAAAATATACACAAAAATTAATGATTGCTTGTGGGATTGATGGTGATAACCATATTGTCCCCCTTGCCTTTGCCATTGTGGACAAGGAATCTGCGCCAACTTGGAAGTGGTTTCTTTCTCTATTGCGTATCAAGGTTATTGGGATGCATCCAGGTCCCATTTGTATTATTTCAGATCGCCATCCAGGTATAAAGTCTGCAATGAATGATGTTGATGTTGACTTACTGCCACCATTTGCACATTGGCGTTTTTGTTCGCGACATGTGGCTAGCAATTTCAACACTGTTTTTAAGAACGGTTCCATGAAAATATTGTGACTGCAGCTGCCTTACAGACATCCTCTAAGAAATTTGCATACTTCATGAGAAAATTAAGAGAATGGAATAGAGACGCAAGTAGATGGTTTGAAAGTCATGATTGTCCAAAAGAGCAGTGGACTTTGGCTTACGATGGTGATTTTAGATTTGGTCAATCAACCACCAATCTCAGTGAGAGTTACAATGTCGTACTGAAGGACGCACGATGTTTGCCCATTTCAGCACTTATTGAAAAAACATTCTACAACTGCATTTTGTATTTCAATAAACGCAAAGAAGAAGCTGCTGCCGCCATTGCTAATGGGAAGAAATACACCGCATGGGCTTCTGCAAAACTACAAGCATGGAGTTCTTTTGCAAATGGGCACAATGTCATAGAAATACAATGTGCACCTGATTTACTCTTTCAGATTGTTACAGGTGCTAGGCGTACATAGTACGGCATGAGAGGCCAGAAAAAATATACGGTTTTGATAAGCAAAGGCACATGCACATGCCAGAAATGGAAAACCTATCGGATTCCTTGTTCGCATGCAATGGATGTTATGTCGCAAAGACGTTCTGCAGTGGACTCTTACATAGGTGAGTGGTACACTTGGGAGCACCAGTTAAAGGTGTACCAAGGAAAATTTTTTCCCTTGGGCGATAGGGATACATGGGTGCCTATGTCGTATCCTGAATTGAGACCAGACAAGAAGTTAAAGCGGAGTAAAGGGAGACCTAAGTCCACGAGAATCCATAATGAGATGGATATTAGAGTAGCAATGCAAAAAAATACATGTGGTTTATGTGGGACTTTGGGACATAGCAAGCGCACGTGTCCAAAGAAAAATTCAGGAGCGTCTTCATCAACTACAGGACATACAGCATCTCGAAACAAAAATAGATGTGGAACATGTGGTCAGGAAGGGCATAATAAGAGAAAATGTAACGGCCATATTAAGTTTTATATGTAACTCTTAAAAAAATTGTAATGTTTAACGCTTCTTCTATTTGTGATATCTTTTCTACATTGTAACATATTTGTGATATCTTTGTGTGTTGTAGATGGATCCAGGCCCGATTGACGCTTCTGTACTGACACTACAGCACCGACATCGCTCACGCCGAGTTTGGGAGGGCGATGTAAGTTACGAATTTCTATTTATTTCAAAGATAGTTATTATGTTCGTTTCACCTCATATCATAATTACTATGCAGGTTTCATCATGGCTACGTTGTCGGCGAAGGGAGAAGCAGGTACGACATATACCACTGGATGAGCGGATCCGCCCATTTGTTGTGCAGGCAGGTTTTGGTGGAGTTACTGAGTTGGAGTTCATAGCCCTGGACTGGCATCTTATTACTGCTTTGGTGGAGCGATGGAGGCCGGAAACGCATACATTTCATATGGCCAACGGGGAGATGTCGATTACTCTTCAGGATGTTGCTGTGTTGATGGGATTGAGAGTAGATGGCATGGCGGTGACCGGTGCCACATCGACTGTAGGGAAATGGGCTGATGTTTGCGAACAGTTACTTGGTGTTCGCCCATTGGAGAATGAGATCCAAGGCTCGAGAGTGCTACCAAGTTGGTTGTATCGGTCATTTGCACATGTGCCTGACCATGCAGATGAGGTGACATTGATACGTCATGCCAGGGCGTACATCCTGCAGCTCCTTGGAGGTGTCTTATTCACGGACAAGAGCGGATCGTTGATATCGATTATTACATTACCGCTTTTATCCGATCTTGATGTTACATGTAATTTCAGCTGGGGATCTGCCACGTTGGCTTATTTGTACAGGCATCTTTGTTACGCTGCAGACATGGGAACTGAGGAGATAGGAGGTTCTGTTATCCTCTTACAGCTTTGGACGTGGGAGCACTTTCCCCATATAGCCCGTGTCATTAGATTGAGGCCCCAATGGCACGGGCGACCATTAGGTGTTCGGTGGAGGGTGGACTTTGAGAATAGACGGCAACCAACACACGTTGTTCGCCCATATCGTGATGCATTTGATATGCAATCGCCAGAGCAGGTATAAATTTTTTGAAAATTTAATTCTTTTCAATTATCCATGGAGTAATGTAATTCTGGTATGTGCAGGTTTTGTGGATGCCGTATGGGAGCGACATCTTGGAAGGGCTTCCACATTATTGCCTCGATGGTCAGCATGTTTGGACGTCACGTGTACCTCTTATTTACTTCCACGTGGTCGAATACTACTTTTCCGACCGTGTCGTATGCCAATTCGGTGGATGCCAGAGTATTCCAGCTCCCTGCGACACTGATGAGGTGTTACATGCGATCGATCTACGGGATAAGGTTGATGTAGATTGGAGAGAGAAGCATGTTGACCACATCAATGCTTGGATGTCTCGACACGATAGAGTTCTCCACATAGACCAATCAATTGGGGTTAGCACAACTCCGGATTACATGGGTTGGCATCTCCGCATCACCAGAAGATACGTGGGGAGATTAGGTGCAATCCTAGCCTACAATGTAAGTATACATAACGCAAATATATTTCTCTTACTTGTTATTATGTAAAATCACATTTATTCTAATTTTTCAGATGCAAAGATGGGATCTTGTTATGAATTTAGGAGGAAGAGATCCTGGCCACTACCAATATAGAGACATAGCACAAGAGACCAAGGCCGAGATGGAGCGTTCATTAGCAACTCAATTTGTAGATGCTATGATCTTGAACGAGGAGTACACGCAGCAAGAGGACATCCAAGATAGAGGAAGAGGACGTGGAAGAGGTAGAGGTCGGGCTAGGGCACAACAACATGCTCATGGACGAGGTCGGGCTAGGGCTAGGGCACAACAACAAGATTTTGTACATGGCGACAACTTGGAGGAGGGACACAAGGATATGGATGACGTTCCTGACTTTGTTTTAGAGACACAGTTTGTCACACCGACTGTTGAACCTCGAACCGGCGAGATGTCAACTCCACAAGCTCCTGCAAGGAACATTAGAGGTGAAGAAGCTCAACATGCGTATGCTGCATTGACACCGCCACCTGCGCTCACCTTTGAAGAGGAAGAAGGCATTGGAAGTTCTCAACAACATGATCTTGATCTCAGATTTGGAAGGACTGCATACCAAAGGAGGAGGAAGAGATAGATATGTAATGTAAACAAAATTTGTCAATGTAGTCTTACTTTTTTGTATTGTACCCCTCATGTACTCATTTTGGAAGCAATGACTTTTTGGTATTGTACCCCTCATGTACTCATTTTGGAAGCAATGAAGACTATTTATGGACGTCTATTCAAACATTCTTCAAATTTTGTACATATCTTATGGATGAAGAAGTATAGTCATTACAATTCTTGACGTTGTGGTTATATTCTGTCCAAGCTTCTGCCTCCCTTTATTTTTTTTGGCCGCATAGTAGAGTATAATGTAGCAATTCTATGCGCTATAGGTTGCCTCCCTTTATTTTTTTTGGCCGAGTAGCAGAGTATAACGCAAGTATTCTCTGCGCTATAGATAGAAAACGCACACAAAGTATGCACTAACGTAAAGCGCATAGAATAAATGCGTCTTCCTATAGCGCACAGAAAGTCTGCGTATGCGTACACTATTCGAAGAAAAAAAAATTTTTTGGCTTAGTTGGAGAATACTGTTTTTCAACTACGCCTCTTAGGAATTTTTCTCTCAGTATCACCCTCAATTGGATTACAAATTCATGTCCAGATCATTGCTAACTCTTGTTAGGGATGACCCTAATGTTCGTGTATCAAGTTGTAGAGCTCACATCCACGAGATGTACAACTACTGGGTTACAAAGAAGAGGGCCTGGGATGCACGGAGGAAGGCCATCGGAATTGTATTTGGTGACTGGAAGAAGTTATACGCTGAAATGCCTTATCTATTGCATGCAATGAAGGATGCTATTCCTGGGACTGAAATTGATATTGCATACAGCGACCATCCTGATCCCCGGAAACCGCTTTGCCGCAGATTTGAACGGTGCTTTTGGGCATTTGGGCCTTCAATTGAGGCATTCAAATATTGTCGCCCTCTGATTAGTATTGATGGGACACACCTGTATGGGAAGTACAAACAGAAATTGCTCATTGCTTGCGGGATTGACGGGGATAAACATATTGTTCCCCTTGCATTCGGAATTGTTGACGAGGAATCCGCTCCTTCATGGAAGTGGTTTCTATCGTTGGTGCACATCAGGGTAATTGGCATGCGAGCAGGACCAATATGTATCATCTCAGATCGGAACGCTGGAATAAAAGCCGCTATGAAAGATACTGACGTGGACTTATTAGAACCCTTTGCATATTGGCAGTTCTGTACAAGGCACGACGCGAGCAACTTCAATAGCGTCTTTAAAAATGGCTCCATGAAAGCCCTGGTTCAAGCAGCTGCATTACAAACGACAAATAGGAAGTTCGCTTACTTCATGAGAAAATTACAAGAGTGGAACAATGCAACAGGTAGATGGTTTTCTACTCATGATTGTCGTCGTGAGCAATGGACCTTGGCTTACGACGGTGGTTATAGGTTTGGTCAGATGACCACAAATATTAACGAAATCTACAATGCTGTTCTTAAAGATGCCAGTTGCTTGTCAATCTCTGCGTTAATCGAGAAGACTTTTTATAATTGTGTGTCATACTTCATTCAACACGCTGAAGAAGCAAGCGCAGCCATTGCTGCTGGTCGAAAAGTCACGTACTATGCATCCACAGAGTTGACCCGTTGGACTGCAGCTGCGAATGGGCACACAGTAACTCAGGTACAAGTACAGCCCGAAATATTATTCGAGGTGTCTACCAGGGCTCGACGGACTTCTACTGGTATACGCGGGCGCAAACAGTACACGGTAAATTTACTCCAGAGGAAATGCACTTGTAATAAGTGGCAAATATTTCGTATCCCATGTTCCCACGCCATTGCAGTCATTTCAAAGCGTCGGGCTGAGGTGGATTCCTATGTTGGAGAGTGGTACACCTGGCAGAACCAGTTGAAGGTTTATGGAGGGCAATTTTTTCCCATCGACGATCGTGAAACATGGGCTCCCTTGGATTATCCTGAGTTACGTCCGGACCCCAAGCGTAAACGCGGTAAAGGTCATCCACGTACAACAAGAATACATAATGAAATGGATGTTAGAGATGTGATTCGGCAAAATACTTGTTCCTTTTGTGGGATATTGGGTCATACACACCGTGGATGTCCCAACAAAATCGCAAGGGATTCTCAAGCATCCACATCAAATGCACCGACGACGACCAGGAATAAGAATAAATGTGGAAATTGTGGTGGCATAGGTCACAACCGACGTAAATGTCCAAATTCGAGTAAGTGTGCTTCCCTCGTATATTATTAATTTTCATTGTATGTGGTAGTTGTGGTAAATAGTTGTATCTTTTGTGGGATATTATTGTTGTTTACATTGTATTGTCTAACATTGAATAATTGAATTTGCAGATGGATCCCGGCCCAATTGACCCTTCCGTTTTGCATCTTCAGGAGCGACACCGTTCACGTCGTGTCTGGGCTGGCGATGTAAGTAATTTTAATTTCTTCCTTCCTTCAATTTTTTTCCTAACAATTTTCTTGTAGGAATCTTCATGGTTGCGTTGCCGACGACGAGAGACCCATGTACGTCGGATCCCGTTGGATGACCGGCTACAGCCTTACGTAGCCGAAGCAGGATTTGGATGCATTTCAGAGCTCGAGTTCATTACCCTAGACTGGCATCTGGTGACCGCGTTGGTTGAACGTCGGAGACCCGAGACGCACACCTTCCACATGCCTAGTGGGGAGATTACTATCACCTTGCAGGATGTCGCATTCATCATGGGGCTGTGAGTTGATGGGCCTGCGGTTACTGGGGAGACGACACCTGGAGCGACATGGGCAGATACTTGCGAGGAATTATTGGGCGTTCAGCCACTGCCCGCAGACATCGTTAGCAGCAGGGTGTCAGCAAGCTGACTGTCAACCAATTTTGCAGAATTGCCAGAAGATGCAGACGAGCTGGTAGTACAGAGACACGCACGAGCTTACATTTTGCAGTTGCTTGGTGGAGTCTTATTCACGGACAAGTCAGGGTCCTTGGTTTCACTTATCGCTCTACCACATCTGCATGATTTCGAGTCCTCTGGGACACTGAGCTGGGGATCCGCAGTACTTGCATATCTTTACAGGCACCTATGTTTAGCAGCAGACATGGCGACCGAGGAGATTGGAGGCTCGGTCATACACCTTCACCTATGGGCATGGGAGCATTTCCTCCACATTGCTCCAGTTGTGAGGGACGGCAGAGAATGGTACAGGCGCCCGTTAGGAGTCCGCTGGGCAACGGCGTTTGCCCATCGTAGACAGCCTACACACGTGATGAGACCTTACCGGGACGCTTTTGACATGCAATCACCCGAGCAGGTAATTTTACATTCACAAATTTTTCCTATATCGAAAAAAAATACTAATCGAAATACAATTTTCGCATTCAGGTACTGTGGACTCCATATACCGATGACATCCGCGCCCGTCTCCCGGCCAACTCTCTTGAAGGCGAACGCGTTTGGATGGCGGAAGTACCGTTGATATACTTCCACATTGTGGAGTACTACTACCCAGACCGTTTCTTGAGACAATTTGGGGGCCTTCAAGATATTCCACGTCCTTGCTTCACTTTTCAAGACCTCCATGCAATCGATTTGAGGGGGGAAGTGCATGTAGATTGGAGGGCAAAACACTGGTTGCATTATTTGCATATTGCCCACTGGGATGAGCGGGAAGATAGAATTGTTGGTATCAATCGGTCCAGAGGGATATTCGCGACGCCCGCATACGAGCAATGGTATCGGACCATAACTCGAAGATTTGTCGGACATTTAGGTGCAACTCTGGCAAGCAACGTAAGTGATCCAACTAGAAGTTTGTGGTAAATTAAGTAAGAAAAATGCTACAAATTTACCTCTACGTTTTTTCCTTGGGTGCAGCTAGCCAAGTGGAGCCGTGTGTACGACATTGGACACGAGGAATGTCGCGAGATTGCGGCAGAAGCGAAGGCGGAAATGACGGAGTGGCTGTCGTTCCAATTTTCAGATGCAGTCACGTTACATGAAGAGCGTGCTGATGTGGCTAGGTAGGAGGTAAGGCGAGGAAGGGCAAGAGGACGGGGAAGAGGAAGAGGTCGAGGTAGGGCGCGTGAACAAGTGCCGGAACCCATGGACTATGAAGAAGCCGCTGCGGAAGATGAGAACCTTGAGCAAAGAGACTTCTTCACACCTGCCACCGAGCAACCACGGGACGACTTGCCAACGCCTCAGGCACCGTTGAGGCATGGATTGGACGCCACCGAGACACAACCAACTTACTGCACACTAACGCCGCTGCCGATGCCAACCTTCAAGGAAGATGTCCCAGGGCCCTCCCAAATCCACATGATAGACGAGGCGAACCGGCTGTTACCGTTCCATCCTCCTGATTCTACGATTACATACCAGCGGAGGAAAAACGTTGACTTGTAATCATTGTACTTTTTTATATGACACAAAAATGCGATGTATAATCGTGGACAACTCTATTTATATTAAATGTTTGGAATGTCTTTCTGGATCACATTATTTATCTGCGTTGCGAATGTTTGTGTCCATAGCCTGCTTTGGTGATTGTCTATACATCTTTGAATGTGTGAATGCGATGTCTATTTATATTAAAGACATGAAATTGGCCATGCTTTTTCATGGAATTTTATGACATGCCGCATGTCACCCATCGGACATGTTGCAAGATGACTAATGGTCAAACCCACAACTTCAAAAGTTCATATGTCCCAGACCTGGCCAAGCGTTTTCCAGGGTTTATATGACATCTTTGAATGCGTGAATGTGATGTCTATTTATATTAAAGACATGAAATTGGCTATGCTTTTTCATTGGATTTTATGACATGTCGCATGTCACCCATCGGACATATTGCAAGATGACTAATGGTCAAACCCACAACTTCAAAAGTTCATATGTCCCAGACCTGGCCAAGCGTTTTCCAGGGTTTATATGATATGTCGCATGTTCGACATGCGACATCGGCGTAATTCCCTGGAAACAGACCAGGACCGTGGCCACTCATTTTCCAGGGAATTTCTAATATGCCGCATGTTGGACATGCGACATCTAAGAAATTCCCTGGAAAGAGACCAGGACCGTGGCCACTCAATTTCCAGGGAATTTCTCATATGTCGCATGTTGGACATGCGACATTTGGGAAATTCCCTGAAAAGAGACCAGGACCGCGGCCAGTCATTTTCCAGGGTTTTTCTCATATGTCGCATGTCGAACATGCGACATGTGACAAATTCCCTGGAATGCTAAGGCCGATAGGCGCGGGCCTTATTTACCCGCAATAGCACATATTCAATATGCGTTATGTATATCGCATATTCAATATGCGATATATATGTAGTTCTTGAGTAAAAAAAAACTTTAGATGTGTCGCATGTTCAACATGCGACACCTCTATAGTTTTTGAGTTAAAAAAACATTTCGTAGCACCTGGGTATTTAAGTAATTCCCAGGTACTACTTAGGAATTTGACTCCATATTTATATGAGTGTATGAGTGTAAGCATATATATCATTTTCTTCAGAGATCTTGTTTGTGAGTGATGATGGAAAAGTTTGAGATTAGAAAGATTTCTTGATTTATTTAGATTCTTAAGTCTAATGAATAGTCATTTCCTTTCAATCCCAACTTTTGATCGTAACTTCTCCAACTCTTAACTTCAATTGTTTCAGATATAACTCCAGATGATGTAGATATAGATATGGATGATCTAGATATAGAATCGCCAAGTCTGTTGGCGAAGTAAACTCGAGCGGTGAAGAAGCTTACAAATGGCTCTTCCGTCTCGCCCTCTAATTGGAAGCGCGGTCCAATAGAGGGATAGGTCTACTCCCCAACTACGCCACTGAGACGGGTGAGAGGGACTTCCCGGAAAAAGTCACTCTAAAAAAACAACCCGACTAGTACGGGCAACCGAGCTCGTATGTAAAACTGAAAAACCGAGGATCCCCCGTCTGGGTATCCTAAAACAGAGGGTCAGCGGAATGGTCTAAAGTCGGGATCCCAACGAGGCGTAAAAACACTGCGAGCTCGCATAAAAACCGAAGAGGGACTGGGATCCTAGACCCGCGCACTTGGCGGTCGCTGCCCTAACTGGGCTTCCTTTCCTCCGCCCAGTTGAGAGTCACCGCGCTCTCGCACAGTCAGGTGTAAAGGTCACCCTAACTGGCATAGTTAACTGCCATCTTGATTTACTAACATACTTGATTCCTCAATCCTTCTTTAATTTCCTATGTGATCAATTTAACAGATATGATTATCTTGTCAATGATTCCAATTGTAGTGATCTAATGTTAGTAAATCTCATATAAAAGATTTTCTTATGAAAATGATTATTCAATGGATTTCCTGTTGTAGGCATATTGTGACTAGATTTGCAAGAAGAGAAGATTTGTCATATTTTGCCCTTTCATTTTGGCTTAGTCATATCATTTAAAGGTGAATTCCTAGAGCTCTCGCATGGCATTAGGTGTTGTATGCATAAGCATGTTCATATGTCATGAATGAAATCCAACAATACTTGATTCCTAATTTTTGCGTATCATTTAATTTCTTTGACCAAAAACTGGTCATCTGTTATAAAACAGGCAACTGATCTTTGACAAGTCGGTGCAGGCGTCGTACCTATTAATTTGTTGCTGTGCTGAAGTGCATGTAATCTCTACTAGACTTTTATCCTGTGAGATTGCAGCAGGTGTGCCTAGTTATATTCTGGTTATAACCTTTGATTTCCTTCCTATGTATTGAAATGACAAAACTTATAAGCTGAACTTGAATAGCAATGGTTTAGGGTTTGCATCAAGTATCCCAAGTTATATAGGGATACTTTGCATCCGTATCTAAATGGGGTTAAGCCATTTTCTTACTACAGGTTTTACTTGAGATTTTTAGCCGTTCTTGAATTTGTAAAACACTCCATCCAAATCTGGAATTAGAATGTCTGGAACTTTACTTACCATTCATCATCTTCCTCTACCCAACTTCTTGATCTCCTCACTCTGTCCTAAGATGCTATATGGGTGGGATCAACTAAAATTTTATATTGCTGTGCATTATATCCCTGTCCGTTCCATTTTTAAGTGCATATATACATAATCAGCATTTCAAAAAAAAATAAATGCCATGCCCATTAGTTATTCCCAGATGAAATATTTCTTCTCCTACCAACCAGTAAGAGCAAAATCTAGGAACTTTATTTCTTAAATTCATCTACGGCACAATTTGTCATTTAGCATAATTTTGGGAGTAGATGATGTTACACTCATGGATCATTCAAATGGATTACATTGATATCTAGTTTTCAAACCCCACCCTCTCAATAATGCAAGTTGAACACTTGCAAGATTATGAGTGGTTAATATTTCTCTTAGGAATGGTCTACTCCTTGTTCTTACGACAACACTCTGTGTATAGTATTCAAACTATACCAATAAAAAGAAAATCAGAGGTAATAGAATAAAATGTTTATATATATTCTATCAAGCAAAAGAACTTATTAACAAATATGATTTTCAAGAAATAAAATATCATTTCATGATTTCCAGTTCCAAAGCTTTTAACAAGAGGGATTTAAATGGGGTGAAAGCACATGCATGGCAGCAAAGGAAAGGATGATTGGATTGTACCTCTCAAAATTTCTCAACAATTGAGATCAAGAAGCATGTTGAAGGGCATGCAGCAACTTGATTGTTGCCGTACATCAGCTCAAAGGGGAAATTGGATTGTACCTCTCAAAATTTCTCAACAATTGAGATCAAGAAGCATGTTGAAGGGCATGCAGCAACTTGATTGCTGCCGTACATCAGCTCAAAAGGGAAAACTGGAGTTCCTCCAGCAATAGCAGCTGCAAGAGGAAAAGTTGGAGCTTTCCTAAGAGCTGCAGCTGCAAGAGAATGGGTTGGAGCCTCTCCAGCAGTTGTTCCAGGACTTGCTGGACTGCAGCAGTAGACGAGGGCAAGGGTTTCTTCGGTGAAGTTTGAAGAGGGAAATTGGGGATATTTTAAGTAGAAAAGAAGGGGCTTTGTAAGGGAGAGAGATCTTATCTATTTGCCACATGGAGGGGCAATTTGCCAAGTGGGAATGAAAAAAAAAGGCAAGTGGAGGGATAAAATTTAGATGGCTGTTTAGAAAAAAAATTATATATATTTATTACACAACAGTTCTCAGTTTATGCTTTAATTTATATATATATATATATATATTTCTTATTTATTTATTTGACAAACTTAAAATGAACCGTACTAGCACCTCGGGTCTCGGATTTTGACGCGCAATATCTTGTTTTGACCGTCTCGAAATGACGATCAAAATGAGTATAATATTGATATACTTTTGGTCGGGTTTGGAATACCCGAAATTTTCGGATATGATTTTTGTTTAAGATTATATTTTGTGATTTAACAATATCAAACGACCTCCGATTGACGAACGGTCGATTTCGTTGGTCTTGTATCGTCGAATCGGATCTAATGACGGTCTCGGTTCGTTTTGCAGTCGCGGCTTTTTCGCGGCGCGCATTACGAAGCGACCGATTTTTTGTCGATTTCGCCCGAACAACTTTTGATTCTCGATCAATTGATCGTTTTAGGTTATCTAATATTGGTAGATAACTTAATTGGGTTATTCAGACCTTATTCGGGTCGGGTTCAGGTTTACGCGGATCCCGGATGTTACACAGAGGCCAGATGAGGACACAGATGATTTAGATATTCCTATAGCTCTACGAAAGTCGAAGCGGAGCTGCGCGTCATATCCTTTAGCAGCTTCTGTGTCATTTGATCGTCTAACTGGAGATTTCAGGAATTTCATTGTCGCATTGTCAGCAGTGGATATTCCACGGAACTACCAAGATGTACTGAAGGATAGCAGATGGCGTCTAGCCATGGAGGAAGAAATGGCAGCTCTTCCTGCACCTGCCGATGTGTCTCCAGTGAGCTGCAAGTGGGTATTTACAGTCAAGCAGAATGCAGATGGCAGTATTGAGAGATACAAGGCTCGCCTTGTTGCTCGTGGCTTTACACAGACATATGGGGTGGATTATCTTGATACATTCTCGCCGGTGGCCCGCCATTTCACTCTACGGATCCTGCTTTCTGTTGCGGTCAATCGTGATTGGCCATTATACCGGTTGGATGTGAAGAATGCGTTCTTATATGGTAACTTACAGGAGGAAGTCTACATGCAACAGCCAGCTGGTTTTGCTGTTGAGGGGGAGTATCCTAAGGTATGCAAACTTCATAAGGCTATCTATGGCCTTAAGCAAGCGTGGTTCCAGAAGCTCTTAGATCTCTTTGAGAAACAGGGATACAAACGTTCCAATGCTGATCATTCATTGTTTGTACAAAGGACTTCCAGAGGCATCATTGCAATCATGGTCTATGTAGACGACATTCTGATTACAGGAGATGATGAACATTGAATAATTGAGGCGAAAGAAATGTTGGGCCGTGAATTTGTTACCAAGGACCTTGGAGTTCTCAGATATTTTTTGGGACTGGAGTTCGCCAGAAATCCTTATGGGTTGGTAATGTCTCAGAGAAAATATGTCACAGACCTGTTGAGTGAAACAGGAATGCTTGGTTGCCGACCTGCTACCACACCTATGGATCCTAGTATGAAGCTATATGATGGTGATACAGAGGAGGTGGATAGGAGAAGATACAGAAAACGGGTGGGCAAACTCCTTTATGTCACTATTACTAGGCCCGATATATCCTTTGCTGTGAGCCGAGTAAGCCAGTTCATGAAGCAACCACGTCAGGTACACATGGATGCCATACATATGATACTTAGGTACCTCAAGTCATCTCCAGGTGCGGGTTTATTGTTTAAGAAAGGCAAGGTGATTACTATCTCAGCCTGTGCATATGCAGATTATGCAGGGTGTCCCAAGGACAGTAAGTCCACCTCCGGGTTTGCTGTATATGTTGGAGATTCTCTAGTCTCATGGAGGAGCAAGAAACAAACTGTTGTGGCAAGGTCCAGTGCTGAATCAGAATATAGGGCTATGGCCCATGGTGGGTAAAGGCTGTGCTTACAGATTTACACATAGAAGTCCCACTTCCTATGGCGTTGGAATGTAACAATCAGGTGGCCTTATTCATTGCAAATAATCCAGCATTTCATGATAATACCAAGCACATTGAAGTTGACTGTCACTTTATACGTGACATGATTCAGAAGATATTCATTGCTACATCCCATGTCATTTCAGAGAGTCAAACAGCAGACATTTTTACCAAGGCATTACTGCGAGGCCCGTTTCGGAAGTGCGCGTCCAAGCTGAACATAATTGATATCTATGCTTCATCTTGAGGGGGAGTGTAGACATATATTATTCACTTATGTTTCTCTTTTGTTATTTGTCTTTTCCGTTGGACTCTTTATGTAATTTACCCATAGGCTACTCTCCTATATAAGAGAGCGTAGGGCTGATGGAATAAACAAGTTCTCTTATTTTTCTCAACATATACATATCAACAATATGACCCATCTACCTGTAGTTATTTCTCTTCACTTAGCATCCACTACTTCATGAGTCTCCTCCCAGTGCTATCTCCTCTCAACGACCACTTTGTTTGTAGTGAGCTTCCTCCCAGATCCTTAGAAGATATGGCCTATTTTCTTTTGTAAGCTATAGATTTTCAAACTCCTACTTGAAGCGAAGTGTAAGAGTATATATTAAATGGGTATTTGGATCTCTGCATGCTCCAATAGTACTACTCTCATGTTTAATCCCATGTTGGTTAGTGTTCGGACTTAGATGTGTTGATGGGGTTATATAACAAGCCACACACTTCTTGATAGAGTGAATGGACATGTCATACCAATCACAGATTCTGTTTCTCTGTTTACTTTGCGCATTGAATAGAAGAACCGTGTTTCCTTGTGAACTGACCTATTATGAACATGCAAATCTCATTGCTGTGGAATCTCTAGAAGCCTATGCAAGTCTTCAGAATTTGTTATAAAGGAACTAATTTATACTGCTATTTTAGCATTCTGCAACCTAATAGAAATATTTCTCTGATCTCCTTTTGTTGTTTTAATTTGTTAAGGATATGTACGACTTCATGGCTTTGAACAGACCTTCCACTCCCCGTATAGATCGTGGTATAGCACTTCATAAAATGATCAGGTTAATTACAATGGGATTGGGTGGAGAAGGATATCTGAATTTCATGGGCAATGAGTTTGGCCATCCAGGTAATACTGTCTTTACATCTAGATGTTCATATTGAGTATTGTCCTTAGTTGAAAACAAATGGCTACATTTTACCTTTTTTGTCAGAATGGATTGATTTCCCCAGGAGCGACAAGCAGTTGCCAAATGGAAAAAATGTACCCGGGAACAACAACAGTTTTGATAAGTGCAGACGTAGATTTGATATTGTAAGTATTGATGCTTTTCTTCCAATTTCCTCTTATTACTTCTTTCTTTTTTGAGAAATGCAACAATGAGTGTATGTGGTGCATAGTCTGTTAGAAATATGAAATGCAGAAGCGTAATCAGAGATAAGAGAATAAACATTAAAGAACATTGGGATTTTTACGTGGAACCCTACTCCCTAAGGAGCGGGATGAAACCACAGGAAAATGCATCAAAGGGCCGATTGTTGCATTCAACTTTCTCTTATCTGATATAGTAGGTCCGGGGCTTCTTATGTAGCCTCCACAGACCCTCCAAGTCCCACCACTGGTAGATGTGGGACTAAACACTGGATGTGGTAATCGGATCATGGACAAGTGGTGCATATACTCCAACACTCCCCCTCAAGTCGGAGCATGCATGCTCAGCTCGGACAAACATAACGAAATCTTAAACTAACAATACAAAACACTACAGACAATATCAACTCAATGCAAACATCATTGTCGGTTGTTGTTGAGGACACTGTTTCTCATGTCATGTAGGTGAGGAGGAACAAGCGGGCTGGAGTGTGAGTCGAATTGTCTCCTCGTCAGAGAATGTGTGCTCTTTACTGCACTTGTCAGAGTCACAAAAACTAAATGAGTCTCCTCATCGGAATACTCTAGCCCACCACATGTAGAAGGTTGAATCATGTGGACAACTGCTCAATCTCTGAAGGACCGAACTGAAAAAGTCGTGGAAACATACTCGTCGAAGTCTACGATCGGTGGAGAATGGAGTCTGAAAGTCTCCTCATCGGAGAACTGGTCTCTCCCATACTGGCTCAGAGAATGGGATCTCTACTCAGGAGTCTATGAAACCATATGAAAAACCTAGCCCGGCATAGGGAATGGGATCTCTACTTTGGAGTCCTTATGGATCACATGAAAACTCTAAGACCACAAAAACAAAGATGGGGACCACACAAAAGATGGCAAACAGGTCAGAAACACGTGTGAACGTTGAGTCTGAAATTTGAACTGTAGAGTCTGACATCTGGTTCGTCTGGGATAATGAAGAATTTGATATCTGAATCTGACCTGTAACTCTACACAATACCCCCCCTTTCTCTCATACTTGTCGGAAAACAATGACATCGACAAAGTTGGAAGAAGACATGAAAATGGGGAAAACCAAAATATTGAATCACTTGGCTGATATCGATTTTTTCCTTTCGGCTTTACTTTTCAAAAAAATCTTTTTTTAATAATCCGATCATTTTTTTCGACTTTCCTTCTTAATTTTTTTCCAATCCCTTATTTAAGGAACCGTTCCTTTTTTTATACGGCTTTCTTCTCATTTGTTTTCCGCGTACCGCTTTTCTTTTGTACATGTCTTTTCTCAAAATAATATTTTTTTAGCGTACGATTTTTTTGTATGCACCTTTTTTAACATGGTCCGAAAATAGGGTCCAAATTGCAGCAGCCCAATTGGGGCTCCTCCTAGAGAGGGTGCCACCACCCCACGAATGTGGGAGGGCTTCTTCATCGGAGTTGTACTACCATGGATTGGAGGAGGATGTTTGATCGACGCCCGCGTGCCTGGAGAGTGTGTATGAGGAAATGCGTCACCACCGAGAACCATGATGAAGGGAGGGGTGGAGTCGAGCTGCTTCGAGCTCCGTGTGGAGGGGAGTGCTCCACCTGGAGCTTCGCCTACAGGAGGGGAGTGCTCTGCCTGGAACAACTAAGGAGGGGTCTCGCCGCTGCAGATGGGGAAGGGCGGCGGTGCTAGCGACCTGGAGAAGAAGGTGGTGCAACCTTCGCACCGCTTGTAGCATAGAACCCTTTTTTGATTTTTTTTTCCGTTGGTGCAACAACATCGCCTTAGTTGCTAGGAGCCTGGCGTGAGGAGAGAGCACGCCTGAGGTTGGCGGGATTCGCCGCTAGGAGATGAATAGAGGGCTGGTGGCGCCTCCCTTACGAGATTCGCCACTTGGAGATGCGGGGTTGCGTTGCCTGGAGCTCAAGCTTCTTGTTGATTGCGTCTATTGGAAGGAATCATGATCTATGGTTTCTTTAGAAACCCTAATCCTGCTATCGACGCCATCGGAAATATTCTGGAGATATACTGATTAAGGTTTCATTTTACCCAAGAATAAGCACTTCGATCGTTATTGATAACAGAAAATTTAGGGTCCCAGTGTTTACTAGACTCTTTGAATCACGTTGTGGAGATCTTCGGAGATAGCATGGAATTAGGGTGCAAAGAAACCCTAGAAGCTTGCTGCTCTTAGAATAAGGGTTTTGTCACGAACCCTAGAATTTCTCGACCTCTGCAAATTCCAAATCTTCGATGTCGAGCCATAGAGAACTTGAACAAGATAATAATCTTCGAGAATGAACAAAGAATCGAAACTTAACTAAATTATGAATTAGAGTTTCAACAAAAACCCTAAAACTGAATCTCGAATCTCGAATATAAATAAAGAACATAAAATCCTCGAGAATCGAACCCTCTCTGATACCATGTCAGAAATATGAAATGCGGAAACGTAGTCAGAGATAATAGAATAACCATTAAAGAACACCGGGATTTTTACGTGGAACTCTACTTCCTAAGGAGCGGGATGAAACTACAGGAGAACGCCTCAAAGGGTTGATTGTTGCATTCAACTTCTCTCATATGATATAGGAGGTCCGGGGCTTCTTATATAGCCTCCACAGACCCATCACTGGTAGATGTGGGACTAAACACTGGATGTGGTAAATGGATCCTGGACGGATCCACCTACCCATCTACAAAAGTAACGCATATACTCCAATAAAGTCCATCAAAGTCAGGCTTAAAAATTCTTTTCCAAGTTAGATTAGGGTGCAAATATCTGATACACAAAGAAATTTATAATAATATTATGGTAAATATTAATTGCCCCGAAAGAAAGTGCTAGAATGTATAGTAGCTTGTTTTTATTATTTGTTGTGATTAAAGAATTTCCTTTATACTATTCTTTCCTAACCCTCTATTTAAGTGGTATTAGGCTTCTTATAATGAATTGAACTTTTCATTTTAACTTGCATGGTATCAAAGTGGTGATCTACACCAACTTGTTTCTTTTTTTTATCCTCCTAATCAAACAAAGAAATGGGGGAGGAAAAGCTCAAGAGCTGACACCCTCTAGAGGTGTGTACCACGGCCTGGAGGTTGTAGTTCGTAGCAGTAGCATCGATGTCACCCTTGATCCCAGCATCGTCCAACATCGCCATTCATAACCCCTCCTATGATATCCAAAGTTGCTGCAGCATTCAGAGTTACTATACCTACAACCCCTTCAACCTCCATCCCACTGTAAAGTGGCACCCTGTAGCAGCATTCCATCATCGACCTTGCACTGCCACCTGGTGTGTTTTGACCCATTTATTTGTAGATTTAAATAAAATCTAGATAGTTTATTAGACCCTCCTATGCCCATGTAAATTCCTGCAACATATCGTGTTACTTTTTTAATTTACTCCATAATAAAATACTAAGACTGATGTTGACCTGAGGCCAAACCCTTGAGTTCCATTAGCAAAGTCGTTGAAGACATGGATGCCAAGTTCAATGGTTCTCAGAACTATGTTGTTTGCTCCGGAGCTTACTGATCTTCAATGGAAGATTTGATAAGTTCTGTTCCAAGGATGTTCCTGATCCTAAAGAGTAGATATTTTAAACAGCGGGAAAATGATTATTTCATAGTAATGAAGTAGTTGATTATTTGCATTGACTCCAAAATCGTCATGAAACAGTGGAAAAACAAAAAAATGCATGGTAATGAAGTGTTAATTGTTTGCATTTGTTATAAATATATGTAACGGCTATAAGCCGTTACTCATTGTAACCCGTGTAAGGGTATTTCTGTATTTTCTCCATCCTGTACTCTCTAGGATTTCTAGGGTTTTGTCCTATATATGGACCCCTAGACCCATTAGAATAAACAAGCAATTACCTTTTCTCTGACATGGTATCAGAGCCACCACAACCGCCCTAATCCTAGGTCGCGCACACACCTCTCGTGCCCATGCCTCTTCCCATCGCCTCCCACGCCCACCTCCTCCAATCGCACCCACACTTCTCGCGCCCACGCCTCCTCCCATTGCCTCCCACGCCCATCGCCTCCCACGCCCACTCCTTCCATGCCCATCGCCTCTTCCGAATGCCTCCCACACCCGCACGCCCGCCTCCCACGAACGCCTCTCCCATCGCCTCCCTCGCCCCAACCCCAGGCTGCTGCCCTACCCCCAGGTTGCCGCCCCAACCCCAGGCTGCCACCCCGCCCCAGGCTGCCGCCCCTACGCTGCCGCCCCAGGCTACTGCCCTTCTTCCCAGGACGTCGCCTCTCTTCCCAGGCTACTCCTCTTCTTCCCAGGTCGCAGATTCGATCTCCGAAGCCCCCGTCGTCCGCCGCCCTCTGGAGCTTTACGCCATCCGACAATCCCGTGGCCTCCCTTCTACAGGTCGTTGCTTGCACGTCAACCCCAGTGACGCCACATCAGGCCACGAGTGCCCTTACGCCATTATCCCAAGCCGCCAATCGTGCATCTGTGCGCCTCCTGCAATGCCATCTGGTGATGCTCTACTAAGTCTTCATGTTCTCTGAGATTACCAACATTATCTAGTTCTTTGCTTCTTGCTCTGTGTGGCCGCCATGGCATCTACTCCCACTTCTGTGGACTCCAAGTCCCTGTACCAATCTACATCTATGCTGGTTCAGGGCACTACTATAAAACTCAAAGGATCTGAGAACTATGTTCTCTGGTCTCGGTCCTTTAAAGTGTTTATTGGCAGCCAGCGTAAGACCTATGTCCTTACCAAAGTTCCACCCATAGAGACGGACAAAGACTATGACACCTGGTACGTTGATAACTGTTAGGTCATCACTTGGCTGACAAATAGCATTGATCCATCTATTGCATCCAATCTCCTATACAAGGAGACTGCTAAAGCAATGTGGGAGAGTCTTGAAAATACCTACTCGTAGAAAACTATCAAATCCAGGCTTTCAGACATATATACTAAGATTTGGTCTACAAATCAAGGAGATACATCCTTGATTGAGTATTACGGGTTGCTAACAGGTCTATTTGAGGAGCTTCTTATTTTTCAATCGGCATGCTATGATCAACAAGTTGGGGAGCGGAAAGAGTGGCAAGTATATCGATTATTATCAGGTTTACACCATCGGTATAAACCTGTGAAGGACCAGTTTCTGACCGCTGTTGCATTACCTACTCTTGAAACCATCTTTGGTCGACTTCAGGAAATTGAGTCTCCTCAACCTCCATATGCTGAGATATCGGCTCATTTTGCGAGAGGACGATCCATCCACTACGGGGGACGTGAACGTGTCTCTGGCCGGGGACGTGGCCATACATTTGGACGAGGACGAGACTCGTCTCGAGCCCAAGGGCGTGATCATCCTATTGCTCGCTTTCCCCCGTGTATTCATTGTGGTCGTCTGAATCACCCATCGGAACGTTGCTGGGCCAAATTTGGCATGCCTTCTAATGCCAACAGTGCGTGTGAGATGACCCCCTATGATACTGATTATGAGGCCACTGTCTCTAACCAAGAACCACTTGCGAGTGACAGTCAGCCTTCTTTTACTGCCTCTGAATATGCTAGTCTCCGTCAACTACTACAGAACTCTCATAATAATGCCATTTCCTTTGCTTCAACTGCCAGTCTTGCCACAACCTCTGGTACAGTCGCCAGCACAGCTACTACATCAAGTCCTACATGGATCATCGACTCTGGAGCCTCGACGCATCTAACAGGGGAAGGTAGTATTCTCACTTCTTCCCGTTCGTCTTCAGTTGTGAAAACTGTACGTGTTGCCAATGGAGCTCATTCGCCCATTACTAGTGTGGGCACTATGGAGTTTTCCCCCAAACTCAGACTTACAGGAGTGCACTGCGCTCCTGCCTTTCCTCTTAGCTTATTATCTATTCATAAACTGTGTACTGAGCTTAACTGTCAAGTGATATTTGATAAATTTTGCTGTTACTTTCAGGACATCCGGACGAGGCAGATTTTTGGTGGGGATATGAGAAGAATGGGCTGTATTATCTTGACATCCCTATTGATTCTGATTTTGCGGGTGCGGCGTCCATTTCCACTGATCCTCTACTATGGCATCTCTGTCTTGGTCATCCATCTGCCAAAGCCCTCTCCATGATGTTCCCTGAACTTTCATCGCTCAAATCATTTGAGTGCGAGGTGTGTCAGTTTGGGAAACATCATCGAACATCTTTTACTGCTCGAACTGAGCCTCGTCGTTCTCTCCCTTTCTCCTTAGTCCATTGTGATATTTGGGGACCTTGTCTGGTTCGAACACTCAGTGGCCATAAGTATTTTTTGTTTTTATTGATGATTCAGCAGGCTGTCCTGGGTCTATCTACTAATAGAACGTTCGGAGATTAATATTATCATCAAAAATTTCTTTCACTATGTCAAAAATATTTTCTCCACTACTGTACAAATTTTTCGTTCTAATAATGCTTTGGAATTCATCCAAAATGACCTTGCCACCTTTTTTGCCTCTCAAGGGACCATACATCAAACCTCCTGTCCCTATACATCCCAACAAAATGAGATAGCGGAAAGAAAATTACGACACCTTCTAAACATTGCCTGGTCTCTTCTCTCTCAGATGAAAGTTTCCAAAACCCAATGGGGTGATGCTATATTAACTATCGTTCATCTTACCAACAGGGTCCCTTCGCCTTCTCTAAATGGGTCTATTCCATTCTCTCTACTCTACCCCACCGAGTCCCCTTTCCCCCTGCCTCTACGGGTCTGTGGTTGTGTGTCCTTTGTTCATAAATTTAAAATGCAGATAAACTCTCAACACGTGCGATCAAATGTATTTTCCTGGGGTACTCTCGCACTCAAAAAGGTTACAGGTGTTATGACTCTTATGGTCATTGCTATTACATCTCGGCAGATGTTACATTTTTTGAGAAAACAAGCTTCTTTTCTCATACTATCACTGATATTCCTCTTGATCTTCCACCTCCACCCATTGTCTACAAACGAAGAAACATACCTACACCACCAGATGTCCCTTTACCCATCTCACTTTTGCAGGATGATATGCCCTCTCCGAGTATCCCCCCCAAGGATGTCCCGGATGATCCTCTCGAGCTTCCCATTGCTCTACGGAAAAGTAAGAGACACTGTACTTCTTATCCGGTGTCTCACTACACCTCTACTGCTAGTTTATCTGCCTATGACAGACGGTACACATATGCTCTCATGTCTACTTCCATTCCACGAGATCACAATAGTGCGTTACAGGACTCTGGTTGGCGACATGCAATGAATGAAGAAATGGATGCGCTTATCTCTAGAGGGACATGGGATCTTGTTCAATGTCCGAAAGGGACTCGACCTGTGGCATGCAAATGGGTTTTTACGATCAAACAATCGCCTGACAACTCAATTGACAGGTTAAAAGCTCGCCTTGTGGCCAAAGGTTTTACACAAACCTATGGCATAGACTATTTTGAGACATTCTCACATGTTGCACGGATGGGGTCTATCAGGACTATTCTTTCGTTAGCAGCAAATAAATCTTGGCCTATCTTTCAGTTAGATGTGAAAAATGCTTTTCTCTATGGCGACCTTGATGAAGAGGTATACATGATGCAGCCTCCCGGTTACGAAGTCGAGGGGGAGTATATATGTCGACTTCGCAAAGCAATATATGGTCTCAAGAAAAGCCCAAGGGCATGGTTTGACAGGCTTACCACAGAAATTAGCACTCTTGGATTCCAGAGAACAACATCTGATTACTTAGTATTTGTCAGAAAACAAGCAATTGTATTGTTATACTTGCCGTCTATGTTGATGATATGGTTGTCACAGGTGATGATTACAATGGGATATCAGAAACCAAGGCCTTCCTTCAAAAGGTATTTGTTACTAAGGACCTTGGTCATCTACGCTACTTCTTGGGCATAGAAGTACTTCGCACTACAGAAGTACTTCACCTCTCACAGAGGAAATACTGTCTGGACATTCTTACTGAAGCAGGAGTCCTCAGATGCAAGCCCTCTGGTATTCCTGCAGACCCAAAGAAGCACGTCAACTTGTCTGATTCTACCTTTGACGATGTCACTCGATACAGAAGCCTTGTTGGTAAACTCCTCTACCTTACTATCACCAGACCAGATATCTCCTATGCAGTTAGCAGAGCTAGCCAACACATGGAACGGCCGTGTTACAGCCACTGACAGGATGTCCTACAAATTCTACGATACTTGAAGGAATCTCCAGGGCGTGGTCTCTTTTATGGGGCAAATGGGCACACGGATGTTATTGCATATGCTGATGTTGATTATGCAGGTTCCCCAGAAGATCGACGCTCTACTACAGGCTATGCTACGATGGTTGGAGGAAATATTGTTACATAAAGGAGCAAGAAACAGACCGTAGTGTCCAGATCCAGTGCAGAGGCAGAGTATAGGGCAATGGCTCAAACTACATGTGAGATCACATGGTTATTGGCTTTTCTTCAAGAACTTGGCATTAATGTCACTACTCCTGTTCCTCTATATTGTGATAATAAATCTGCAACCTACATTGCCACAAATCCAGTGTTCCATGAACGAACCAAGCACATAGAGATAGACTGCCACTTCGTACGGGATGCTGTCAAAACTGGAAGAATTACTACTCCTCATATTAGCACTGATCTTCAGCTTGTAGATATCTTCACAAAATCCTTACCCAAGAAACGACTGTCGTGGATTATTTCCAAGTTGGACATGACTGATAAATATGCTCTAACTTGAGGGGGAGTGTTATGAATATATGTAGCGGCCATAAGCCGTTACTCATTGTAACCCGTGTAAGGGTATTTCTGTATTTTCTCCATCATGTACTCTCTAGGGTTTCTAGGGTTTTGTCCTATATATGGACCCCTAGACCCATTAGAATAAACAAGCAATTACCTTTTCTCTGACAGCATCGATTCCAGCATCATCACTAAACATTGGGAAAACGATAATTTCATGGTAATAAAGTAGTTTTTTTAATGGAAATAGGGTGAAATCCCGAGATGGGATTCACCACAAAATCAATATATTAAAAAGGTTAAAATACATTACCTGGATTCCCAAAAACGAAAAAGAGCATTACAATGAGATAAAACATTTTCTGGATAGAACCTCTGGCCCTTAAAGATGAGGTCGTTCCTTCCTCCCCAATGGCCCACAGAGTAGCGAAAGGCAAAGAACAATCATCCATGGAGTTGCATCCAACGACCCTCACAGAACTCCAAAACTCAACCACAAGCCCGCAGTCGAAAGCCAAGGCAATCGCACCTCCCTCCAGACCTGGACAGAGCTCTGGCAAGTGAAGAAAAGATGTTCCGCATCCTGACCCTGATCTCTGCATGTCATTCGTTCCTGACAGTGCATGTGTTTTTCAAGGTTCAATTCAGCAAAGACCCTCAATTAAATTGAGCCTAAAATTATGGGCTCAACCATGCTCTAATCAAAAGGAATCCAACTTCTTTAATTATCAGACTCTCTGTTTGTACATATAATATAAGGATATGACATTTAGTGTACTGCAATCATGAGAATCGAGTCGAGATGTCACCCAAGGTTCTAGTATAGGAGACTCTCCTCTAGACCTAATGCGAAACACTAGGGAATAAGTCTTTTCTTGCATTCAATCCACCGCCTCACCGTGAATAAGGGAATAAACTTTCATAGTTGACATAGCAAGACTAATTTGATTTAAAATGCCTTAATCAAATAAAAATTAAATTGAATATATGATTATATGTTCTTATATAGTGCATTCTCAATTTCAGAAAATGAAGGCCATGAACCCACTGAACAGGCTTCTGGAGGTCAACCAATTGACCGGACCAAATTACTCGGATTGGATCCGTAATTTGGAGCTTGTGCTTTCGGCAGAGCGCATCAGTTATGTGCTCTCTGAAAACAAACTTGAAAACCCTAAATCTAAGGAAGACAAAGCATATAATGACAAGTATGATGAAGATCATGTCTTGGCTAGGTGCTATATCTTGGGTTCTCTCTCCAATGTTCTTCAGAAGCAACATGTGGAGATGAGTACTTGCCAGGATATCATGCAGAATCTAAAGGATATGTTTGGTGACATTAACCGCACCCAGCGGTACAATGTTATGAAAGATCTCATTCGCTGCAAGATGCAGGAAGGGACCTCGGTCCGCGAGCATGTACTCAAAATGTTTGGGTACTTGTCAGAGCTTGAGACTCTGGGGGCGACGATGGATGCAGACATGCAATCTGATTTCATTCTGCTGTCATTGCACAAATCTTTTAATAACTTTGTGGTGTCATTCCACATGAATAAGCTGGAACTGACAAATGCTGGGCTTCTTGCTGCATTAAAGTCTGCAGAAGACGTAATGAAGAAAGATGGTCCCTCTGGCACTGCAATGGTTGCACAGGTCAAAGGGAAGCGCGGTCGGAAGCAAGGTTCTCGGAAGGGCCCGGCCCAGAAGAGAAAGAAGAAGGGACAAAGTGTTGCCTCATCTTCCAATGCATCCACTTTAATGGCGTCGAAGAAAACCGACGTCTGTCACCACTGCAAGAAGCCGGGGCACTGGAGGCGTAATTGCCCGGATTACCTGAAGTCGGTCGACAAAGGTAAAGCCCCAACAGGTATGAAATCTACTCTTATCATTGAAACCAGCTTTCTCGTTGGACGAGAAGGAAGTTGGGTAGTTGATTCTGGTGCTTCTGTTCATGTATGCAATTTGTTGCATTTGTTTCAGGAAACTAGAAAGCTTGAAGAAGGGGAGATAGTCATCCAGATGGGATCTGATGCAAGTGTTGCAGCAGTCGCCGTCGGGACTTGTCGACTATCATTATCTAGTGGTAGAGTCCTAGTACTTAAAGAGTGTCTTTATGTACCTGAAGTCAGAAGGAATCTTATATCTGTATCTAAGTTAGTTAGAAGTGGGTATTCATTCCTGTTCTGTAATAAATTAGTCATAAACCGTTATGATAAATATATTGCAGATGGTATTTTGACTTCTGGAGGACTCTATGAATTGTGCATTGATAAATGTGTTATGAATGTTACAAGCACTAATAAAAACCCTAAAAGATCCAGGGAGAATAAAAATCTCTCAAATGAGATTTGGCATCAAAGGCTTGGTCATTTGTCTGTTGATAAGATCAATAGATTAATTAAGGATGGACCTTTAGACTTTCTACAGGTTCAACCTTTGCCTACTTGCAAGAATTGCATTCAAGGAAAAATGACCAGGATGCCTTTTCGTAACAAGGTTACAAGATGTGAAGGTATTATTGACCTAATACATACCGATGTATGCGGTCCCTTCAGTACCGCAACCCGAAATGGATATCGATATTATTTGACGTTTATTGATGACCATTCGCGATACGGGTTTATCTTCCTATTACGTCATAAATCTGAAACCTTTGAAAAGTTCAAAGAATTCAAGGCTTTGGTTGAGAACCAAACCGATAGGAAGATTAAACGAATTCGATCTGATCGAGGTGGCGAATACCTATCAGATGATTTTAAGGAATACCTTAAAGAGAATGGAATTATTTCCAATCTCACTCCTCCTGGAACTCCCCAACTTAATGGTGTTGCTGAAAGACGCAACAGAACCATCATGGATATGGTTCGTTCAATGATGAGCAAAGCACATTTACCACTTAGTTTCTGGGGATATGCAGTAGAGACTGCAATATATATCCTAAATAAGATTCCTAGCAAATCTGTACCTAAGACTCCTCATGAGCTCTGGTATGGAACCAAACCTAGTGTTAATCACTTGAGGGTTTGGGGTTGCTTGGTCCATGCAAAGAATGTGGATGCAAGCAAGCTAGAATCTCGCTCTCGTGAGTGTTACTTCATAGGGTATGTTAGAGATGGTATTGGATACCAACTCTATGACCCTGAGACTCAGAAGGTTTTTGTTTCTAGAGATGTGAAATTTCTGGAGAATGATTTCCTTAAGGGTCAAGATAAATATGAAGTAAAGGAACTCATTGAATCTCCTGAGGATTCTGAGCTTCCTGAACCAGAAACTGAAGAAGTAAATAAAGATGATACACACATACCTCTTCGAAGGAGTTCGAGGGTGGTTGCACCACCAGAAAGGTATGGATTCCATGTGTCAGGTGAAACTGACAGTGATCCTACTTCATTTGATGAAGCACTCGCGGATCATGACATGGATAGATGGATGCTAGCAATGAAGTCAGAAATTGACTCCATGCATAAGAATGGTGTATGGACCCTAGAGGATCCACCTAAAGGGGTAAAACCCATTGGGTGCAAATGGATCTTCAAGAGAAAGAGGGGACCTGATGGGAAAGTAGAGACTTTCAAGGCACGGCTCGTAGCCAAGGGCTACGCACAGAGAGAAGGCATCGACTACGATGAGACGTTCTCTCCTGTGGCTATGCTTAAATCCATCAGAGCATTGCTAGCTATAGCCGCATATCTTGACTACGACATCTGGCAGATGGACGTCAAGACGGCTTTCCTCAATGGATACCTCGAGGAGGATATCTACATGGAGCAGCCCCAGGGCTTCATGACTGAGGATGGCAAAGTATGCAAGCTGAAGAAATCCATCTATGGGCTCAAGCAAGCTTCTCGTAGTTGGAACATCAGATTTGACGAAACCATAAAGAGTTATGATTTTGTGCAGAATCCTGATGAACCTTGTGTGTACAAGAAGCTTAGTGGGAGCGCCATTGTATTCATCGTGCTTTATGTAGATGACATCCTTATCATTGGGAATGATACAGGGATGATGACCGGTGTGAAGATTTGGTTGTCCCATACCTTTGAGATGAAAGATCTTGGAGAAGCCTCTTACATCTTGGGTCTGAAGCTGTTCAGAAACCGAGAGAAGAGGATATTGGGATTGTCACAACAAGGATACATTAAGAAGATTCTTGAACGATTCCGTATGGATAGTTCCAAGAAAGGATTCCTACCCTTAAGACATGGTATCCACCTGTCTAAAGGAATGGCTCCTCAAACTGTTGAGGAAAAGAAGGCCATGGCTGGATGTCCTTATGCATCAGCCGTAGGAAGCTTAATGTATGCCATGATGTATACCAGGCCAGATATCTGCCATGCAGTGGGAGTGGTAAGTCGTTACCAATCCTGCTATGGAGAACAACACTGGAATGCAGTAAAGAACATATTCAAATATCTTAGACGGACGCAAGATTACATCTTGGTCTATGGAGATGGTGATCTCCAAGTCTTGGGATATACAGATTCTGACTTCCAATCGGATATTGATGATCGAAAGTCGACATCAGGGTTTGTGTTCCTGTTGAACGGTGGTGCTGTGAGCTGGAGAAGCAAGAAGCAGGACACTACGGCAGATTCAACAACAGAAGCCGAATACATTGCCGCATCGGATGCTGCAAAGGAGGCGGTGTGGTTGCGCAAGTTCGTCCAGGAGCTTGGCGTAGTTTCCTCTGATACTCCCATCCCGCTACTCTGTGATAACACGGGAGCCATTGCCCAGGCGAAGGAACCCAGATGGCATCAGAAGAGCAAGCACGTAGAAAGGAAATACCACATCATTCGGGAGATTCAAAAGCGTGGTGACATCATCATCACCAATGTGGCCTCCGCCGACAACGTTGCTGATCCTCTTACCAAACCTCTGACACAGAAGGTTTTTGACCAGCATGTAATGAGTATGGGTTTAAGGCTTGTTCCTGAATGGTTCTGAGGGCACGTGGGAGATTGTTAGCAATGTGAGCCCGAGGCGAACCATTCCTACAATAAATGTTATTGTAATAAATGATTCATCAATAAAAGTTATTGATTTTATTTCACTCCCTTTCTGATATTGAATGAATGAATGCACTATAAGGTCCCTCTGTACAATAAGGGTTATGTACCATGGCCAACTTGATAATCATACAGCTGTTGATTCAATGATTGAATCATAGAGGCTGATGCTTGGATGAATATCTAAGGAGTTAGATAGAGGACTCATCAAGCATCATCAATGATTAACAAGTAGTGATCTCCAGTCTGAGTGGGAGATGGCAATCCCATCTCATTAGACTGATATCTGATCGACCTCTTGATGCAGGTCCTCTGCATAGGAATATTGATTCGGAGGTATCAGATTAGTTGAGTCAATGAGTTGACTTAACGAGATCGAGATAACCAAAGACCTATGATGAATACTGTCACATCACAGGCAAACATCCTCTGACCAGAGACAGATATATTACTGTATGTCTGAGCATGTACATTTGGCAGACCAATAGGTTGATGACCTAATCAAGGTCTATACACCGGCGAGCTGGTGTGCATGTAAGGGCATATGAGTAATATGATCTCTCAAAGGGATCATACAGGTTCACTTGTGAACCGGGAGACATGAGCTCACTCATGAGGTATTGGGATTGACCAAATTCCATGCATGGTCATCATGCTTTAGAAGCATGATATGAATTTGAAGGTAAGATATATGCTTTGTGAAAGCATATGATCTGTACCATATCCCAAGGACCAAGATTGAGAAACTTAATGATCAGACTATGAAGATGACAGTGTAAAAGTGATCTTTATCTTCATGATGATCATGAGTCTTCCAGTATGCAGGATGTGCAGGTATTAGGAATACCTGAAGGGTGATTTGATCATAAACGATTGTATAACCATGACGCTTCCATTCCGAGGGAGTGATGAAACAGGTCTGGATTTTAGTGACTCCTCTCATGAGAGAAGTGACCTAATCTTAGTCCATGCACTGGACATTGATCTGAATGAGATTCAGATGCAATGAGAAGATTAGGTTTACGGTCTTGATTTAATCAAGCATCTATGAGAGGTCCATGGGATCTGGATTTGAGATGTGATCTCAATATCCAAGTCACTATACGTGGAACAATACAATCGCCCTGTCCTTATCTCCAAGTATCTGAGGAGAAATAGCATTGTTCTTAAATGGTTTAAGAACAATTCCATGAGATCTAAGCAGAGAGATATTGATAATTGAATGTGATTTAATTATCATGATGTATGAGATATTATCCAATATAATTAAATGTGGTTTAATTATTATGGATATGAATAATGTGGATAGTAATATCCAATTATTCCTAATATATTATAAATGTGATTTATAATGTATTAGAGAGAGTTAAATATAATTTATATTAGTAGATTAATTATTAATGTGTATTGGATACACATTGTCTAATTAATTGAAAATGTAAATTACATTTTGTTTTGGGTTGTGAATGTGATTCACAATATTCCAATGTCAAGATTGCAATATTCCCAAAATTAATTGAGAATTAATTTTTGGTGAATAGTTGTTGGAAAATAAGTTGAGAGAAAAACAAGGAGATATGCAATCCCATGGGAATCCATGGGATTGCCCTCCCCATATGGGAAGAGGGGGGCGGCACCAATTCCTTTATGGAATTGGTGGCCGTCCACTCCTCCCAATAGGGAAGGAGGCTCTCAATTAGTTTTTCACTCCTTATTTAGTTGGTTTAATTTGGTATTAATATATATTTGATTTATCAAATATATTTAATCAAAATTAAATCACATGTTGTTGGCTTTTACCAACAACAAACTTGACCATTGGATTGTCATAAATCAATCTCAACCATTGATTTTATATGACACATGGATTGAGATCCATGGATCCCAAAACCCTATAAATAGAGAGGCACTCTTGGCTCTCTCTTTACACATGCTATTGTAGCAAATCTCTCTCTCTCTCTTTCTCTCATACTCGACAGCCCTCTCTCCCTCTTCCTCTTGGTGGTCGTCCACCCTAGTGGAGGGAATCGTCGTCGCCCTCGCCTTCGTGCTACCGCTTCGACGCTCTGCGGTTCTCCGTCTACTTCGAGTGCTTCGCCCGCGAAGGAGACGTTCGATCTCGTGCGACGAGATCAGGAGCAACCGCGCTTGGATCAACTTCTTGGATTGCGAGGACACCGCGATTCATCCCCGCGCTCGCAGCGATCTCTCCGACGATCAGACTTGAGACAGGAGGTCTCTTCTCTTAGAGACTCGATCAACCACGCTTCAAGAGGTATTGCATTATACTTGCTGTGGTTATAGATGAAACGATCCGAGAATGGTTCTTGGATCATGTGGTTTCATCGAATAATTTTTTTTAAATTCCGCTGCACCGAACAACTAGTACGACTAGTCGTTCTTCGTCGTATCCGATACGACGTTCACGCTTCCGTGATGCGCTTGAGGATCCATCAATATCCTTCAGGGCGGGCAGGTGGGGTGGGTAGGGTTAGGGTAGGATACGAGAACTCCGGTCTAGAATTGTCGCTCTGATACCATGTTGAGGGAAATGACTTGATTGTATTAAGAGAGAGGCCCTTGGGTTCTCTTATATAGGAGAGGAACCCATTTGGTAAATTACAATATGAAAATAAAAGAAATAGAAAATGAAAAAACAATAATAATGATAACTAATATCTCAACAACGTGGAATCGTGAAATAGGGCGGGGTTTCAGTTGATTTAGGTTTTTGTTGTAATTTTAATTTCGTTCAATTAGAGTCCATATAGGATTCTTCATCGGTTCACTTTTGAACCATTATTAAATTAGTATTATTAGAGTATGTAATTTTATTTGAGTTAGGGATAGTTTTATTTACGTCCAATCGAGTCCATTGCAGTTTTCATTTAAATAAAGAGATTGTATGTGATCTCTAATTAGTTGGTTGGTTTAGATATTTTAGGAGTCAGTTAAGATTTTTATTTAGTTGTCTTCCTATTTATATATTTCCACTCCTCATATATAAAGGGGTAAGTAGGCATTGTAAGGTTATATTGAAATTGGAATGTCTCCAAGGTGTCTTCTCTTCCTTTCTCCTTCTCCCTCTACACATCTCCACGTTTTCTTTTCCCAAACCCTCACAACCAGCGAGTTTCTTCTTCTTTTTATCCTTTTTCCCTCAAATTTTGGCTACCTAAATCTTCTTCCGCATCAATAAGGATGGTGATTATGATGTTTCAAACCATCTAAATTCATATTTAGAAATAGATGATGCATTATTTATTCATATTATCCAATAGAAGTGATTGCCATCTTCTTCTATGATCGGGTGCCTTTTCTGAAAAGAGTTTCTGGAGGAAAATTCGCGTGGGGGGCAAGTTATTAAACTTATTTACTGTATACGGTCGAATTTTTTTTTTATTATGTACCATAGGTAAGCCGCCTCTTGAAGAGGCGGCTTTGGTTAAGAAAGAGCCGCCTCTTCAAGAGGCGGCTTTAGTGAAAGCCGCCTCTTGAAGAGGCGGCTTTGTTCGACCATAAACCCCAGCGGGCAGGCAGTACCCGACCCACGTGTACATAGAACCTCTCCCGCCTCCTCCGTCGAAGCTCTCCCGCCTCCTCCAAGCTCGCTCGGCCTCCCCCTCCCGCCGCCCTCGGCTCTCCAGCCATCTTGCCAACGTCCGTTGGCCTCGTTTCCGCTATTCCTCTCCTCCACCTCAAGGAAGGTATGATTTATCATTGGTTTAGGGTTTTAGGTACATGTTTAGGGTTTAAATGATTGTTTCAAATATTTTCTTCACTCTAACACATTGATGTCGACGTAATGATATATAGGATGTCTCGAGAAGTTCGTTGTTTCTGTCACTGTGGGGGTACCCCTCTTCCCCGGTGGAGTGAACCTCAGGTTACAGAAGGTCAGAAAGCACTCATATATATAGAGAAGTCGATTTGATGCTTGACGAACTAGACTCAGCCTCACTCAAACTTATCTAAGCGAAGAGAAAGTCGAAGTCTAGTAAAGACGTGACCTATGTAGGAGGTCGTATGAAAACCATCAAAATTGGTAACGAAATGTCATTCTCGGGACTGATTGAGCACATTAAGTCCGTCTTCAGATTGGATTTATCGCAAGGACTTGAGTTACAGGTATTTCATAAAATGTCCCAAGATGGAGCAAGTTTTTATATTGGATGTGTCGAGTATGACGATGATGTCCGAGAGATTGTCGAATATGCTGAGGAGATGTGTGCTGCATATCGGCCCGTGATATTTACTATCGATGTCTCTATACCCGGATCCGGACCTAAAGTTTCTGTACCACAAGGTGGATCCATACCTCCAGTTTTTGCTCCCGTGGTAGACATGGATCCTTTTAATGATCCGGAACTGGACAGGTTAATGGAACCCTCGCCACAGAATACGGAAGATGAGATGGAAAATGATGACAATGAAGAGGAGGATTATCATGTTGGAACCCGTATCGTGTCTGACATTCCATTTTTGAACATGAGAGGTGGTGATGGCTATATTCTGAATGGTGAAGATTGCATGAATTGTGATGATGGGATTAGTCTGAGCAACGAGTTGAAAAATGGCATGCTTTTCAAATGCAAAGCCGATTTGGTGTACACCGTGAAGGTTTTCCACATTAAACGTCATTACAACTTCACGGTACTGGAATCAGACAAGAATGTGTGGGATATACACTGCAGCGAACGGGCTAGAGGTTGTTCATGGAGATTGCGTGGTCATCGTAGACCAATAGATGGACAGTTTGTTGTCTCAATGGTTGAGAAGCCGCATACTTGCTTGAATCGTGTTGTTAATCAAGACCATCCTCAGTTGGATTGCAACTTCATGACACTCAGATTCCTGAATCAAATTAAAATATCTCCATCAGTCAAGGTTTCTTTTCTTCAGACATCAATTCAAGATGATTTTGGCTTCCATGTGAGTAGAAGAAGGGTTTGGGACGCAAGAAGGAAAGGCATTGAGATGGTATACGATGATTGGAAGAAATCTTACAATGAACTTCCCTATCTTTTTAGGGCCTTTGAGGAGGCTATTCCTGGTTCGGTTACAGATATTGACACAACAACAGTGAACCAAGGGGAGCTATTTGAGAGGGTCTTCTGGGCATTTGGACCTTGTATTGAGGCATTCAGACACTGCAGGCCCATTGTTAGTGTGGATGGTACACACATGTATGGAAGGTATAAGCAGAAGATCCTTATTGCTTGCTCAAGCGATGCAGCTAACCACATTTTACCGTTGGCTTTTGCTTTTGTCAACGAGAAGGATGGCCCTAGTTGGGCGTGGTTTCTGGAGAGGCTACGTTTGTGTGTTTTCCGTGATCGTGCTGGACCTATTTGTTTGTATGTGAATGATTTCTTTCAATATATTTTTAAATTATTTAATTCTAAAGTCATTATTTAGTTATTTCTAATGTTGTTTATGAACAGATGGAGCCGGGCCCAGTTGACCGTTCTCTTTTACGCCAGCAGAGGGAGCACCGTTCTACTGTTGTTTGGGCAGGGGATGTAAGTACAGTTTTTATAAGTTTTCACATAATATTTCCTTGAATAATTTTCGTAATCTATATGTTTACTTTTTCAGGTTACGAGATGCCTACAGTGCCGACGACGGGAGAGCACACTGAGGCATGTCCCCTTGGACGAGCGCATAGTTCACCACATTTGCATAGCGGGTTTTTTGGGCGTAATGCAGATGGATTTCATATCCTTGGACTGGCACCTGATTAGAGCTCTGGTTGAGAGATGGCGTCCCGAGACGCACACATTTCACATGCGCCACGAGGAGATGACAGTTACATTGTCGGATGTCGCGTACATATTTGGGTTGCAGATAGATGGTCAGGCAGTGATTGGTCCTACTACTCCCAGTTGGGCAGGCTTGTGCGAGCGGTTGCTTGGGGTCCGGCCAGAACGGCCCAACATTGATGGCGCTCAAGTCCGCATGACTTGGCTACTAGAGCACTTCTCAGTTCTGCCAGACGACGCCGATGAAGATACCATTCTGCGATACACACGGGCGTACATTCTACATCTTTTTGGTGGTGTGATCTTTCCTGACAAGTCAGGAAACGAGGTCTCCCTGATCTACCTACCATTTTTGGAGGACCTGGAGACTTGTGGGAGGTACAGTTGGGGTTCAGCTTGTTTGGCGTACTTGTACAGGCAGTTATGTGTTGCATCGAAGGCTGAGGCAGTAGAGATTGGTGGTCCCTTGATACTGTTACAGTTGTGGGCTTGGGAGCGATTCCCTCATATCGCTCTGGTAGTTCACTACCGACCTCTTTAGCAAGGGAAGCCCTTGGGGGCAAGATGGCATGCAGAGTTTGATATCTCAGCGGAATCTACACATGTAGTTCGGCCATATAGGGATGCACTTGACCTACAGCTAGATGAGCAGGTATTCAGTTAACACGTTATTACGATTTATTTTCAATTATACCGGTTTTTTTAATATTTCTAATTTAACGCGGGTGGTATGGAGGCCATATACAGAGGAGGTGTTGTCCCTGTTACCATTGTATTGCCATGGCAATGAGGAGTTACATGTGGCTCGTGTCCCCCTGATTCATTTTTGTATTGTGGAGTTACACACACCGGACAGAGTCCTTCGACAGTTTGGTGGCATTCAGGGGGTTCCAATGGCTTGCGACGTCATCTCAATTGCATGCAATCGATCTCTGAGGGAAGAGCAATGTCGATTGGACGGAGTTCCATGCAGTCTATATTAGACTATGGAACATCCGTAGGGACTACGTGGTGTCAATGCCTCTCATTTCATTGGGAGGACCAGATACGACCGCCGAGTACTTGCCATGGTATCGTCGAATTACAAGACGTTTCATTGGACGACATGGATGCACACTCGATTACGCGGTAAGATAGAATTTACTTAAATTACATATTGTAGTATGATTTAACATGTTCTGACAACAATTGCTCATATTGCAGGTGTCTCAATTCGAGGAGATTGTTCGACTTTGCGATGATGGTGCTCCACGTATTAGAGAACTTGCTGCTGAAGCAAGTTCTAGGATACGTGAGTCTATACAGCGACAGTTCCGAGATGGTCCTACCGACGAGCTTTCACAGGAAGATGCCGAGGCAGAAACTACATCTCATCCCCGTTCACGTGTTCGAGGACGTGGACAGGGACGTGGTCAACGACAAAGGGGAAAGAGGCCTTCTGACGAGGGAGATGTCCTAGTAGATACACAACTTCCTCCTCAGTCTGGCATAGAATTTGAGACCCCAATTCCTGAGTGTGGGACATCCAGAGAGCCTACAACGCTGTCTGCACCACGGAGGGATCGAGCGGAGCACAATGCAGGACCTTCACATCATTCACCCCTCCCGTTGTCCTTCTTTGGAGTTGAAGGAACCGAGATGACCAACGTCGATGAAATAGATCGCAACAGCCAACTGCATGGATTTGACCCTAGAGCACCGGAGACCACCATGGCAGATGAAAGACCGGTCAAATTACAATACAAAAGGAGGAGAGAGCGTAGACCATAGAACGATATGTTGACAATTTTTTGTAATGTAAAGCAAGCATGTAATTTATAGTGTTTGCAACTATTGTCTTGTCGCTTGCGTTATGCACCTTGTATATGAACAATTTACTTTCTAATCTATGAATCTTATCTTTTAAAATTGTTCTAATATCATATTTTGTATTACATACTGTGCATGCACTTCGCCAATGTATGAATTTTTTTAAAAAAGAGGGAAGCAGCAGCTCTGTGAGCAGGAGAGCTGCTGCTTCTCTTTTTTTTAGGTTCTGGCGAACAGCCGCCTCTTGAAGAGGCGGCTTTGTTTGAGAGCCGCCTCTTCAAGAGGCGGCTTTCTCTAAAGCCGCCTCTTGAAGAAGTGGCTCTTTCTTAACCAAATATGCCTTTTCAAGAGGCGGCTTACCTACGATAAATAATAAAAAAATTTGGGACCGTATACAGTTAATAACTTTAATAACTTGCCCCCCACGCGAATTTTCCTCAGAGTTTCTGCTCAATGTACTTCAACATCTGAGGAGATTGCAGAGATCTATACAAAAGTGATTCCATGTCGTTGATTTGTTACAAAGCAGAGCATACATGATAAGTATGATCTAGCTTGAAGGAAAGTATTATGGAGGAAAGAATACGATTTCTTTTCTATTCGCTCTTTTCTATTGTATTTGAACATCTTTGTAATTACGAAATGTGATCCCCCTAATATATAAGATATGTATTTTTAAGGAGGGTGGTCTCCTAGATCTTCAGCTAAAGCATGGACATAAGAGGTGGATGATCGACAGGTTGTGTTTCGCAGTTTTTTTTCAAGCAATGAATTCTATATGCAACATCATGTATTTTATACTATCTTTTTTAATAATCCATCTTAGTAGGATTTCTTTCTCAGTTTTGTCCTCACGAAAAGTTCGAGATGCATTCTCACTTCTATTTTATACTCATTTTTCGAAATTTGATGTTCAATGAGAGTTTTATTCATAAATGGCAAAGCCTTATCCCATTTTAAGTAGGGTCGGCTACATGGATTCTTATAATCCATGTTGAAAGATTCGGTTATTTTTTACGCTCACTGTCGGCTACCTAACGCAACCCTCCTCAAGGGAGATTTAAACTCTCGTCTTTGGGTGGTAGGCACACTGCTCTACTACTAGACCATTGAAGGGGAGTTTTATTCATGCTGATGTAAATTTTCACTGAAGTCAGTGAATGATACCTAAATTTTATTTTTCAAATTTAGGCAAAGTCTTCTGGTACAAAGTTACAATCGTGCCCTTACCATTATAGAACTGTAAGTGATCATGCCAAAAATTCCGTTGCTAACTGTTCTCTTTTATGTTGTGAATTTCTTCAGGGAGATGCAAAGTATCTGAGTTATCGTGGGATGCAAGAATTCGACCAGGCAATGCAACATTTAGAGGAGAAGTATGGGGTATGCTATTGGTGCCTCTTGATTACCCGTTCTTTAAAGAAAAATAGCTCGTCTTATTATTCTAAAAATTGCAAATAAATTGAATACCTTAGAAATTAAAAGTTTAATAGCCTCACTTCCAGCTGGCGACGCAACCTAATCCAGGCAGCACAGCCTCGCAAGGCCTCGCGACCTCTCTGCGCACAATCCTCCTCACGCAACCCAAGCATGTCGCACAACCCCCAGGTGGCGCCCAAACAGCGCATCTGTATACTGTAAACAAAAAATACATATGAGTGAAGAAGAATAACGGGAGAGCGTCAGTCAAAAAAAGAGGAGAGAGAAATGTTTGTTAAAAAAATCGAAAAGAGACACGTACAATTAAGAAAAGCCGTACGCACATTTAAAAAAATGATGAAAAGTGAAAGGCCGTAAAAAAATGATGAAACGGCTTAAAAAATCAAGGCGGCTATTTAAAAAAATACGAAAAGCCGCAAGTTCCTATTTTCCTTTGATTTATTGTCTTCTCCCAACTTTGTCGATGCCATTGTTTTCAGACAAGTATGGGAGAAAGGGAGAGTATATGAAGAGTCACAGGTCTATTCAAATTCTCAGATTTCATATTCGTCAAACTAGCCATATTTCCAGACTCTATAGCAGATGTTCAAACTCGATGTCAGATTCCGAGTCCTCAGTTTCAGAGTCGCACATGTATGCGGTCTTTCCAGATGTGCACATGTTTGACATCTTTTATCGTGGTCCCCATCATTCTTCTTGTTTTCTTGGCTAGAGTTTTCATGTGAACTATATGGACTCCAGAGTAGAGGACCATTCCCTATGCCATGTGGGCAAGGGTTTTCATGTGGATCATAGGTACTCCAGAGTAGAGTACCATTCTCTGTGCTAGATGGGAGAGACCCAGTTATCCGATGAGGAGACTTATTTCAGACTCCATTCTCCAGCGACTGTGGACTCCGACGAGGATTGCACTTCCACGGCTCTTTTCAGTTCGGCCCTTTTCAGAGATGGAGCAGTTGTCCACATGTTGTGGCGGACCACAGTACTCTGACGAGGAGACTCATTTCAGTTGCAGTGACTCTGACAGGCGCAGTTCGGAGCGCATGCTCTCCGACGAGGAGATTCAGCAGACTTACACTCCAGCCCGTTCGTCCTCCTCACCTGCACAGTATAAGCAACGTCCTCGACAGCAGCAGTTGTGCGAGTTGAGTTGATATTGTCCGTAGTGTCCTGTAGCGTGAGTTGACTTTCTTTCTGTTTGTCCAAGCTGAGCATTACATGCTCCAGCTTGAGGGGGAGTGTTGGAGTATTCATTGTATGCTTATATGAGGGAGATGGGTTAATAGATCCCTCCAAGATCCATTTACCCCATCCATGTCTTTAGTCTCACATCTACCAGTGGTGGATCTTGGAAGCTATATAAGGAGCCCCAGACCTCCTGTATCCATTGAGAAAAAGCAATAAAGCATATGCCCCTTTGAGGGCTTCTCCCGTGGTTTCATCTCGCTCCTTAGGGAGTAGGGTTCCACGTAAAAATCCTTGTGTGCTTCAGTTTATTTATCGTTATTTCTTATTCTGCTTCCGCTTCCTATTTTCTAACAAGTGCCAATTAAAGTCATTAACATCGGTTATTTAGTAATCTAGACCTAGAAAGCGAAGAAAAGTAGCATGTTGAGGGTTTTTGTTTTCCTGTGTACCTCAGCTCTAATCAAAAATTACTTAACAACAACATCATGAATTTGCAGGAAACATGGCATGACAATAGACCTCGCTCGTTTTCTATGTACGCGCCAAGTAGAACTGTTGTTGTCAATGCTCCAGAAGAAGTATGTGACGAGCCGGAGGAGCAGCCTGAGCAAGAAGTTGAACTAGATGAGGAAGACATTGATGAGTGATCTAACTTCTCTTACCTCAGGTAGGATGCTAGGTTAAAGCCTACTGTATAGTCCAGAAACCTCAGATGATACCCTGGCAAGGAAGATTCGCAATTGAGCCCACACAAGGTAAAGAAGCCGTAGACCATTATCTCATGCTGCCTTGTCTTTTCACCGGCGTCTACCTTCTGCAGTTGCCAAATTTAACTTTGTAGTCTGGATAATAAAAACTCTATTGTTTTACAAGTTAAAATCCTCTATATATGGTGGTTCTTAATAATGAGGCAGATAGTTCGTGAAACACAATTGATTTGGTTTCCCCGTGATTCATTGATGATTATATTTGTAAAAACTTTGTATTATTTCCCGAGTATTTCATCCAATCAGATAATGTAATTTTTCTTTGTTCATAATTATGTGATTTTCTTCTATTGTGTTTTCTATTATAGATTTTGCATGTACATGATTAAGAGTGAGTGATGGCTTGATGGAGCTTTTGTGAAATTAAATGGAGTTTGCGGGCATGGATCGTCTATTGTAAGTGATTTACAGCATAGAGCTAAAAGAATGCAATATAATGAAGAAGAGTGTTGTTATGCCTTGAATCCTAACCATCTGACCCAGGTTGAAGAACTGCATATGCATCCCCCTGTCGTACCATACCCCAACAAGACGGGGGTCTCGCTGTATTTTATGGAGTGGTTCTATTTGTATTCGGGTATTTGGATCCTTCTATTTTAGGGATCCGTTTGTATGGGAGTGCTATATAAACTCCTTAGGGTTAGGGTTTTAAAGTATCCTCTGTATTCATTCTTTTCTCCACATAGTGAAACCGATCGCCGCCGCCCAAGAACTTAGCCCAGTTACGGGTGAACCTTGTAAATCCGTGTGTTTGCGTTCTTGCTTGTTTGATCGTGTTTGTGCGTGTTCGCTTCCGCAATTGGCTACAAACTGGTATCAGAGCTTCGGGTTCCGTCAGGATCATCCAGCAAGATGTCGTCACACAATATGAAGATCGAGAAGTTCACAGGGAAGAATGGATTCAGTCTATGGCAGATCAAGATGCACGCCCTTCTGAAGCAGCAGGGCATCTGGGCACCGTTGGACCAGGAGCGTGGGAAGGCACTCGAACCCTCCAAGTTGACGATGCAGGAAGAGAAGGCGCACTCGACGATTATGCTGTGTCTGGCGGACGAGATTATCGCGGAGGTTGCTGATGAGACTTTTGCGACCGGTCTGTGGTTGAGACTCGAAAGTCTATACATGACGAAGTCTCTGACCAACAAGTTGCTTTTGAAGCAACGTTTGTTCTCTCTCCGCATGCAGGAAGGTACATCTCTTAAAGAACATCTAGATCGCTTAAATACATTGTTGATGGATTTAAGAAACGTAGATGTTAAGATTGAAGATGAGGATGCTGCTTTGATTTTGTTAGTTTCTCTTCCATTATCATTTGAGAATTTTGTTCAATCGTTCATTGTGGGAAGAGAATCGATAACCCTAGAGGAAGTTCGCACGAGTCTGCATACGCGTGAACTTCGACATATGGCTACCGGGAAGCAGGACTCTAACGCTGCAGGTTTGGTTATGACTCATGAGAAGAGTCATGCCAATTCTGGCTACGCAAAGAAGGGAAAGCAGAAGTCCAAATCAAAGAATCACAATGCTAGGGACATTTGCAATTACTGCAAGGAACCTGGACATTGGAAGGAGTGCCCGAAGAAGAAAGGGAAAGCCACAGTTGCTGTCGTGGCTCATGGAGGCGCAGATTCTGAAGACGACCTGGTTCTCACCGTCACAGATCAGATGACCACAGACAACACATGGATTCTTGATTCAGGCTGTTCTTACCATATGACTCCCAATGAAGACTGGTTCTACAATTACGAGAAGATAGATGGTGGGAACGTTGTCATGGGGAATGATGCAGCATGCAAGATAGTAGGGGTCGGCTCTGTGAAGATCAAGATGCATGATGGAGTCGTGAGGACGGTCACAGAAGTACGTCATGTCCCTGATTTGAGGAAGAACCTAATATCCCTTGGAGTCTTGGACTCTAAAGGATATAGGTACAATGCTGAAGGTGGAGTCATGCAGGTTGCTAAAGGCGGGGTGGTTGTCATCAAGGGCAACAAGCAGAAGACCCTATACATCCTGCAAGGGTCTACAGTTACATGTTCTGTTGCAGTGGTGTCCCAAGCCGTAAGATCAGAGGCCGAATTGTGGCATATGCGGCTAGGACACATGAGTCAGATGGGGATGAATATCCTCAATCAGAAGGGTCTCATCGGGGATCTCAAGGGATTTAAGCTGGAGTTCTGTGAGCATTGCGTGTTCGGGAAACAACACAGAAAGCAATTCAGTAAAGCTATCCACAGGACGAAGGAGACACTTGACTACATCCATGCTGATTGTTGGGGCCCTTCACGAGTTCCATCTTTGGGAGGCGCTAGGTATTTTCTATCTATTATTGATGATTATTCCAGGATGGTGTGGGTGTATATTTTGAAGCAGAAGAGCGAAGCATTTCAGACCTTCAGGCAGTGGAAGATCTTGGTGGAAAATCAGACTTCTAAGAAGGTGAAGCGTCTTCGTACAGATAACGGACTGGAGTTCTGTTCATCGGAGTTCAATGAGTTCTGCAAGGAGGAGGGTGTTGCGAGACATCTTACCGTTAGAGATACGCCACAACAAAACGGAGTTGCTGAACGAATGAACAGGACGCTTCTGGAGAGAGCAAGGTGCATGCTCTCTAATGCTGGACTTGGTAGAGCATTCTGGGCTGAAGCTGTAAATACAGCTTGTTACTTGGTGAATCGAAGTCTCGCGTCTGCCATTGATTGCAAAACACCCATGGATGTATGGTCTGGTAATCATGCTGATTATTCTATTTTACGAGTCTTTGGTTGTGCTGCCTATTATCATGTTAGTAAAGGAAAGTTAGAACCAAGGGCAAAGAAAGGGGTGTTTACAGGATATGGTGCAGGAGTGAAGGGGTATAGAATCTGGTCCCCTTCTGAGCATAGAATTATTGTTAGCAGGGATGTTACTTTTGATGAGAATTCCGTGCTTCACTCGAGTAGTGAGTCTGTTGATGCAGGGACAGTGATGATGTGCCCGAACAGGTGGAGTTCGAACTGACACCAAGTAGTGATCACGCAGTTGGTCACACCACTTCTGATCAGGCTGTTGTTGAACAGCCTGAAGCAGAGCAACCAGAAGTGAGGCAACCTAGTATTGCTACTGATCGGCCCCGTAGAGAGATACATCCACCGCAGAGATACGGATTCGAAGACATGGTTGCATTTGCACTGCAGGTTGCGGAGGAGGCAGAGTCACCAAAACCCTCTACTTACAGGGAGGCAATATATGGGGCAAAATCTGAGCAGTGGATTGCTGCTATGGGTAAGGAGATGGAGTCTCTTCACAAGAATCAGACATGGGAACTTGTCAAATTGCCAAAGGGGAGGAAGATCGTTGGATGCAAATGGGTCTTCAAGAAAAAGACAGGAATTTCAGACAGTGAAGGCATCAGATATAAAGCACGCCTAGTTGCGAAGGGTTACAGTCAGAAGGAAGGTGTGAATTACAACGAGATATTTTCTCCTGTTGTAAGACATGCACCCATCAGGGTGCTACTAGCTCTTGTAGCACATCAAGACTTGGAGCTGGAGCAGTTAGATGTGACGACAGCCTTCTTACATGGTGAACTCGAAGAAGACATTCTTATGAGCCAACCAGAGGGATTCCTATCTCAGGGCAAGGAAGATCATGTATGTAGATTGAAGAAGTCTTTGTATGGGCTTAAGCAGTCTCCCAGACAGTGGTACACGAAGTTTGATAGTTTCATGACTGATCATGGGTTCAACAGGAGCCCATACGACTGTTGTGTTTACCACAACAAGGTGGAGGATGGATCCTTCATCTATCTGTTACTGTACGTCGATGATATGCTGATTGCTGCCAAACAGAGGAGTGTCATAGATGATCTGAAGAAGCTCCTTAGTTCAGAATTTGACATGAAGGATCTTGGTGCAGCGAAGAAGATTTTAGGGATGGAGATCATTAGAGATCGTGCAGAAGGGAAACTTTTCTTATCTCAGAAGAACTACATTGAGAAAGTTCTACTGAGATTTGGGATGTCTACAGCCAAGCCTCTAAGTACTCCATCCGCTTCAAATATTCATCTCTCAGTTTCTTTTGCACCACAGTCAAATGCTGATAAGGAATACATGTCACGTGTTCCCTATGCCAGCGCAGTTGGGAATCTTATGTATGCCATGCTATGCACAATACCTGACATCGCTCATGCTGTGAGCGTTGTTAGTAGATTCATGGGTAACCCAGGAAAGGAGCATTGGCAGGTAGTCAAGCAGATTTTCCGCTATCTGAAAGGAACAACAGACATTGACCTCATTTATATAAGTGATTCAGAGTGCTTGGTTGCTGGATATTCAGATTCAGACTATGCAGCAGATATTGATGGGAGGAGATCGATGACAGGCTACGTCTTCACTTTAGGGAATTCGGTCATCAGTTGGAAGGCTACCTTACAGCCATCGGTTACTTTGTATACTACAGAGGCAGAATACATGGCACTGACAGAGGCTGCAAAGGAAGGCATTTGGCTGAAGGGCTTACTTGGAGACCTTGGTCTGCAACAAAATCAGGCTATAGTATATTGTGACAGTCTTAGTGCAATATGCTTAGCGAAGGATCATGTTCATCATGAGAGAACCAAGCACATAGATGTCAGATATCACTTCATTCGTACTGAGAAGAGGATCAAGGTGAAGAAGGTTGGTACAGCAGATAATCCAGCCAATATGTTCACGAAGGCGGTTCCTGGGAGTAAGTTCAAACATTGTTTGGACTTGCTCAATGTCGACAGTTGGGAGTAGCCCGAGGGAGGGGCTGGCGGCGGCACGGCGAAGCTTAGCGAAGCTTCTCAGAGGATTCAATTCAAGGTGGAGATTGTTGTTATGCCTTGAATCCTAACCATCTGACCCAGGTTGAAGAACTGCATATGCATCCCCCTGTCGTACCATACCCCAACGCGAAAATTTTATGGAGCGGTTTTATTTGTATTCGGGTATTTGGATCCTTCTATTTTAGGGATCCGTCTGTATGGGAGTGCTATATAAACTCCTTAGGGTTAGGGTTTTAAAGTATCCTCTGTATTCATTCTTTTCTCCACATAGTGAAATCGATCGCTGCTGCCCAAGGACGTAGCCCAGTTACAGGTGAACCTTGTAAATCCGTGTGTTTGCGTTCTTGCTTGTTTGATCGTGTTTGTGTGTGTTCGCTTCCGCAATTCGCAACAAAGAGGATGGTAGTGAAGAGGAAGATTCGGATGTATTCCTTAGTGAGCCAGATTCAAGGTATAATGATTTCTCTTTTCCTGCTAAGAAGCCTTTGGAATCGGTGAAAAAAGGGACTCCAAAATATATAAAAGCCAAAGAGAAGGCAATGAAAAAGTATCTAGATAGTGATTAGTTGTGTCTTGAAGGCCATGTTTGCCATTTTAAGTTGTCGTGTAAGAGGCTATAAGCCTCATTGTCTTGCTTCGTATGTGCGTCATTGTAATATCTTTCTTTGATCAATAAGAGGGGATACCCGGACCTCCAGAATTATCGGGCTTGATTAAAAAAAGTGATTTACAGCAAACTGTGGTAAATGTGGGGATGGGTGCCATGTGGAGAACCGGTATCCTACAGCCACCAACAATTGGGAAAGGTTCTGGAGCCCACTACACGATTCCCCTCCCTCCGCCAATGCACGGAATGTAAAGGCTTAAGCTACAGCGCTTAGGGAATGGTGAACAAAGACGGAATGGAATACCGCTGAGCTAATTAACATGCCTGGGCGTGTATCTAGGAGCTCCAGCCGCAAAATTGGCCAAAGATAGAGGGTTGCAACGGAGATAGAAAGGAAACAGGAAGAGAGATCAGTTGATGGTGATCGATGAGGGTGGAGTGTTGGATTCAATCAAAGAAGAAGGGGGGTTTGCATAGAGTTAAATATGGGAGGATGAAAATGAAAAAGAAGAAAAGGAGAAGGGAAAGAAGAGGGATAAGAGAGATGTACCTGGATTGGTTTTGGGTGTCGTCAAAGTGTGCGAAGCTCGAGGAGCTCATGGTGTTATTACCTTGGTCTCTACTATTGTATGATAATGGATGATTTGTATGATAATAAATATGTTTGTATGGATGTATCTAATGTTGTAGATTTGATGTGAATTTTGTATGGATATGCATTGTTGTGTATATTCGATGGGGGAGGGAGCTTTTGTACGGTCGAGTCTAATTTTTTATAAAAGCCTACATTTTTGTATGTTAAATATCAGCTTTCATGGATGTGTCTATTCTTATGGATCCGAAAAGCATTTTCTAGAAAAAAAATGTACTTTTTTGTATGGACAATGGTGGAGGGGGTTTTGTATGGTCGAGTCTTATTTTGAAGATTAATTGATCTTGATCCTGATGTATGTTATTCTTTGATTTATTTATACGTTGTATTAGCTTGGAGAAAAGGTAGAATGTATTGAGAATGACGTTTGTGTTTGTTAATTTGTATTTTAATGGAGAAAGTATGGTTTAAGAAGTCTTATATATACATCTTCTATAGATTAATATTTTCATGTGATCCCTAATGTGTCGATTGTTATCCTGAGGTGCACTTGCATACATAAAGTCTCAACTCCCATACAAAAAAGACAGATTCGTAAAACTCTTCACTTAGATATGCAATAATAAACATGTTTATGCAAAATTCTACTTTATAATACAAAAGTGTGCATTTGCATATTAAAAGTGCCTCCTCCACTTCAAATACAAAAGATAGATTCACTTAAATTTTCACCTAGATCTGCAGTAGTAAGAACATTTATACAAATTCTACTTTATAATACAAAAGCATGCATTTTCATATAAAAAGTCCCTCCACATCTACAAAAGAGGATAACTTCATACAATTTCAACTTAGATCTGTAGCCATAGGCGCATCTATACAAAAGGGTGCATTTGCATCCACTACAGAGGATGGCCTCTTGATACGAAACGTCACTAATAATTGTAACAATAGACAGATCCATACCAAATGCTTCTCCGAGATTAAAAAAACATGCACTTGCATACAAAAAGTCCCTTGTCTAGCATCTACAAGAATACTCGCTTAGATATACAACATTAAACACATATATGCAAAATGCTACTTGAGCATACAAAATAGTGCACTTGCGTATAAAATTTACATCAAATACAAAGGATAGGATGTACTTGCATAGAAAACTCTCATATCTGCAACAATGGAGAGATCAATGCAAAATGATGCACTTGCATACAAGAGTGTACTTGCATATAAAATTACATCTTCCTGTGATCATACAAAGAAAGGCACTCTTGAGACAAAACATAACTCGTATATGCAACAGGAGACAAATACAATTTCTCTCTCAGATCTACATGAGTAGACACAACTATAGATAATGCTACTCTACTATATCAAATGACTCTTTATAAATAATGCTACTGATGGGTGCACAATTCTGAATTACGCTTCATCACATAGATCAACCACTTATTCGTCGTCATCATCATCGTTGTGGAGATCCGCATCACTGGATGCTAAAGAGAGATGAAAGTGTTATTCCCAGCTCTCGACACGATCATAACATATTCAGCGTCATTGCAGAAGCTTCACATTTCAGTCGAGCTTCTCGATCTTCATCACCCAACCAGACTAAGGTAATAACACCGCGAGCTCCTCGAGACACTCAAAACCAGTCCTGATACGGCTTTATTATCCCTCTTTTTCCCCTTCTCCTTTTCTTCTTCTTTTTCATCTTTATCCTCCCCTGTTCAACTCTCTACAGATCCCCCTTCTCTAATTATATCCAACACCCCATCCTGTCAACCATGAGGAAAGTTCATGGATACCACAACCTCTTAACTTTATTAGCCATGCCCGGTTTGCAAAGAAATTATTTTGTTATGTACCATAGGTAAGCCACCTTTTAAGACCCATCTCCTGCCTTTAGTTTTTTTATGTGCATGGTACCAATGAGAGTTGTCTCTTTAAGAGGCGGTTTTAGCTAGAATCAAAGCCGCATCGACAAGAGGCAGCTTCATCTCTTATTATTTCTATGAATAAATCGACAAGAAGCCACCTCTTGTAGAGGCGGTTTTAGCTAAAATCAAAACTATCTTTTGAAGAGATGACTTACATACATACATACATAACAAAATAAAATATTTATGATTGTATATAGCTAATAAAGTTTGAGAGATACGGTACACAAAAATTTTCCTCTTGTCAACCACCACCAAATGATATCTCTTCCCGCTTCCTTTCTATCTTCATCACCCTCCATCACTTGTCAATTTCACGGTCGGAACTCCGGAGATCCACCCCCACACATGTCAATTAGCTCATCCATATTCCATTCCCTCTCTATACTTCACCATTCTCCAAGTATTACACCTCGATCCTCCACATTCTGTGCATGCACTTAGTCATCTCGAAGGTTTGAGCAGCAGCACTTCGTTCCACCGATCTTCCATCGTGGTTATGAGATAGGATGAGGAGAATCTATACTTGATCTCCTCCCATCCTCCGCCTTGAAATACCATCGACCTTGGTGCGGGCAGAGAGGAGGCGATGGGGGCGAGGGGCTGAGGTGCAGGCGGATGGGAGCCGATTGACGGTGGTGGAGGGGAATGTGGACGGAGGGAGGGAGATCAAAGTAGAGGGTTTCAAAACCTTTCCCAAATATTGGTGGCCATAGGATATTGGGTTCTCCACATGGCGCTCATCCCCATGTTTACAGCAGGGTCTGTTATAAATCACTACAGCAGATAATACGCGCCCTCTTTCAAATCACAAGCATCTCGATCGTCTGTTGTGGTGTTGTAGCGCACCACAACCGCTCGATCATGCTCGAGCATGATCGAGCGGTTGTGGTGCGCTACAGCACCACAGCAGAGAACCCACTCCCAAATCACAATGCGTTGGTGCTACAATGCTCCTCGTGGATTGAAGGTGGTCTGACGCTTCTTCGGCGATCTTCTCAGACGAAGGAGATCTAATCGGCTGAGATTACACCCCCAATAGATGTTCAAGAAAGATTGACAAAGTAGATCAGGAGATTCTACTGTTTAACAAACCCGGTGCTCCTATTGTTTGTTTGAGGTGTGAAATGTAGTTATTCTAGAAGGATGCTGCCAAACTACCTACAAAGGAGTGAATGTTGTGTTCTGAAGAATTAGATTTGTTATTCAAAAGGGATTGGCGGCGCAGCTTGTTGCCCGTCTCCCAACAATTTCTTTGTAATATGTACTCTTCTTTTTTTTATTAAGTAATAAGGCCTAATAAAGAGAGTAAATGGAGCTTCGGGGATCGTATGGATGGGTCGGAGACCAATCTCCGGCCATGTCCTCTGCTGGAGTTGGAGGATATGACAGATAGATCAAGAATGCATAAGGGCCTAAAATGGTTATGGTCTGATTGGATTTGGTGTTGGGTTTCACTCAGACTAAGAGGAGAGATCTGGAAAGGAGAATGTTGACGCATACTTGTACCTCTTCGTTTATTTATTGTTTTAGTTGTCTTTTTTATGTAATTTACCCATAGGCTACTCTCCTATATAAGAGAGCCTAGGGCGTATGGAATAAGTATCTCATTTCATTTTTCCCAACATGGTATCAGAGCGACGGTCCTAAACCGGAGTTCTCGAAACCCTAACCCTAGCCCACCCCACCCGCCGGCCTCTTCTTCCTCTTCTCTCTCTCATCGCCGCCGAAGGGGATCGCCGCCGAAGGGCATCGCCCCTCTCCAGCGCCGCCTCTCTTCCGCCTCTGCGCGCTGTGCGCGAAAGTGCGCGCGTGCGTGCTGGAGCAAAGGTGCGCCGTGCGCAAGTCCTCTGCGCGTTCGCTGTGCACTGGGCGATAGCGCTGTGCGCCTGCACGCGGTAGCCTTCCTGCCTACAGCGCCTACCTGCGCCTCTGTGCACCTTCCTACGCCGGTGCTGCTCCTCTACGCGATCGCGCGCCACAGCACCTAGCGGCGCCTGTGCACCTTACTACTCCAGTGCATCTCCAGTTGCGTGCGCGCGTTGTGCATCTCCAGTTGCGTGCGCGCGTTGTGCATCTCCAGTTGCGTGCGCGCGTGTCTCCTGCACGCGTGTACGTGTGCTAAGCCCTAAGCCCTAGGGCACACACATCTTGATCTACATGGGGTTGGTTGCTTGAGGTCTACACATGCAACGAATCCCATCCATGTCATTATAGACAAATCACATATTTTGTCAGACGTTCCAGTCTTCAGTATCCAGTATGTCAGAGAGCAAGGCAGATATCCCATCTATTGGCGCATTCCGTGGTCCAGCGCCTATTGTGAAGATGGATGGTACCAACTATGAACTGTGGGCAATGCAGTTCATGAGCATGATGAAGTCTACGGGTAAGAAGCACATTCTTACCGAACCAGAGCCTACTGAGAAGACTGGAACCAATGCCTCTTGGGAGGCAGATGATGCATACGCCAAAGTTTGGCTATCTGGCACATTGGCAATTGAGATTGCCAATGACATCCTCCATCAACCCACAGCGAAGGATATGTGGGACATTCTAGCAGCCACATATTCCCAGGAAAAGAACGAGACAAAGATTCTGCAACTCCAGCATGATATCTTCACCATCAAGCAGAATGGTCGCCCTCTTCATTCTCTCTATACATCACTGAGAGGGATGTTCGAGAAGCTCTATAGCTTCATGCCTCTTGCCGCCACGCCAGAACAGCAGAAGACATACAGGAATGCGACGATGGTGGGTGTGTTTCTCGCTGCACTTGATCCAGAGTATGAGGCAGCACGGTCTCAGATTTTGGCAGACTCGACTATTCCTCCCATGGAGGAAGCCTTTCACAGACTGAGTAGGATCACCGTTCCTTCAGCAGTTGCGAGTCAGAATTCCTCAGCCATGGCGGCAAATAGAGGCCGTGGATTTCATCAACAGGGCCGTGGACGTGGACCTCGTGGAAGGGGTGGCCGCACTAGGCCAACATGCACATATTGTCACCGAGTCGGACACAATGAAGACACATGCTATTCGAAGCACGGATTCCCTGCATCTGCACGAGCCGCTGAGCAGATAGAGCCCCCATCTGCTGCTACCTTGGATCAACGATTTGATGATCTAGTTGCCCATCTCAGGGGCATCATCCCACCATCTGGTCCAGCATCGACTACAGAGAGCCATACTGATGTTGCTGCTTCTGCCTCTGCATCTACTAGTACTTCAGGTAGTACACTTGCACTCCACAGTAGTAGATCTGATACACTGCCATGGATAATGGACTCGGGCGCTACACATCATCTATGTGGCGACCAGAGTCTACTTACAGGATACACTCGGATCCCTCCAGGACGGACAATAGTGATTGCTAATGGCACGCATTCCCCTATCACTGGTCCGGGGGAGATTAGATTGACATCTTCTATGCAGCTCAAGAATGTCCTACATGCACCTGATTTTTCTATGAATCTGTTGTCAATTAGTCAGATTACGAAGGATCTCCATTGTCGAGCTATTTTTGATCCATCTTCTTTGATTTTTCAGGACATCCGTACGGGCAACGTGATTGGTCGTGGCTATGAGCAAGGAGGCCTTTACCGTCTGAATCAGACCCCATTTGCCGGAACCACATCCTCTCCTGCTGGACAAGTATCTCCTCTCCTATGGCATCTGCGTTTTGGTCATTTACCGCTTCAGAAGTTGCGTCGGGTTCTACCCTATGGTCTCTCTCACACACCTATCCAGTGTGAGGCATGTCAGTTGGGAAAGCATCACAGGTCGTCCTTTCCTAGTCGTCCAGGTCGGAGTAGTAACTCCAAGTTTGAGTTGTTTCATATAGATGTCTGGGGTCCGGGTCGTGTTCCCAATCATCAGGGACACAGGTTTTATATTGTATTTGTGGATGATTTCTCGAGAGTGTCATGGGTGTTTCTTATGAAAAATAAATCTGAAGCAGGAAATATTATTATCCATTTTCTTAATGAAATTCAAAATGTTTTCTCCACATCTGTAAAACTTGTGAGAACACCCACATTTTGGCCAATTACTACTCCTCAAAAGGGATTATTCACCAAACCTCTTGTGCTCATACATCTCAACAGAATGGGATTGCTGAAAGAAAACACCGCCACCTTCTTGATGTCACAAGATCTCTCCTTATACAGAGTAATGCTCCCTACTCCTACTGGGGTGATGCAGTTCTTACTGCATGTTACCTAATCAACTGTATGCCCTCGTCTGTCTTGAATGAACAGATTCCTTTTTCACTCATTTATCCTGACAAGGATTTGTTCGCTCTTACTCCTCGTGTGTTTGGGTCAGTCACATACGTCCATCAGTTGTCGCCTGGTACTGACAAGCTCTCTCCTAGGGTTGTCAAGTGTCTTTGTTGGGTACTCCAGAACTCAAAAGGGGTACAAGTGTTTTGATCCAGTGCGTCGGCGGTATATGATCAGTGCAGATGTTACATTTTTTGAATCTGTTATGTATTTTTCAGCATCAGGAGACATGCAGCTACCACCTATACCTCCTGATGTCGTACTCATGACACCACCACCACCAACGCCACAAACACCACAACCGCCACCACCACCGCCACCGCCACCACCACCGCTAGTCTCACCACTACCATTCCATTACACCCGCAGGCCTCCTCCAGCTCATGGTCCTGACCCGTCAACTAGCTCGCCTATGGTATGTAATGAAAATATTAATGTTGATGGATCTGACGACATTTCTCAGCAGGATGTATTGCAGGAGCATGATGAGAATACAGATGATTTGGATGTTCCAATTGCTCTAAGGAAGCCGAAGAGAAGCTGTGCCAAATATCCATTATCAGCAGCAGTGTCTTTTGAGAGGCTATCTGGAGACTTCAGGACGTTTGCGTTGGCACTTTCAGCTACAGACATTCCACGGAATCATCATGATGCGTTGCAGGATGCTAGATGGCGGCTAGCAATGGAAGAAGAAATGGCCGCACTTCAATCCAGAGGAACCTGGAGCTTGGTTCCTATACCTCCAGATGTCAGCCCGGTGAGTTGCAAATGGGTGTTTACAGTGAAGCACAATGCAGATGGCTCCATTGACAGGTACAAGGCCCGCCTCGTTGCACGAGGCTTCACACAGACATACGGGGTGGACTACCTTGACACATTCTCGCCTGTGGTGCGTCATTCCACTCTGCAGATCCTGTTATCAGTTGCAGTTGCTAGAGACTGGCCGCTTTATCAGCTGGACGTGAAGAATGCATTCCTGTATGGCGACTTGCAGGAGGAAGTCTATATGCAACAGCCACCTGGTTTTGCTGTTGAGGGGGAGTGTTCCAAGGTTTGCAGGTTACATAAGGCCATCTATGGCCTTAAGCAGAGCCCCGGAGCGTGGTTTCAGAAGCTTTCAGATCTGTTTGAGAAACAAGGATATAAACGCTCCAATGCTGATCATTCCTTGTTTGTACAGAAGACGGCTAGAGGTATCATTGTAATCATGGTTTATGTTGATGATATCTTGATTACAGGAGATGATGAGCAGGGCATTAAGCAGGCAAAGGAAAGGCTAGGGACGAGTTTGTCACCAAAGACTTGGGAGTCCTTAGATATTTTCTGGGGCTGGAGTTTGCTAGAAATCCATATGGATTAGTAATGTCGCAGAGGAAGTATGTTACAGATTTATTAACTGAGACAGGTATGCTAGGGTGTCGACCTGCTACGACACCAATGGATCCCAGCATGATGCTTTATGATGATGACACAGAAGAGGTGGACAAGAGAAGGTACAGAGAACTGGTAGGCAAACTACTGTATGTCACGATCACTAGACCTGATATATCATTTGCAGTGAGTCGTGTGAGCCAGTTCATGGAGCAACCACGTCAAGTCCATACGGATGCAATACATATGATTCTGAGATATTTAAAATCATCTCGAGGTGCAGGCTTGCTATTTAAGAAAGGAAAGGAGATCTCTATCATGGCATGTGCTGATACAGACTACGCAGGATGCCCCAAGGACAGGAAGTCCACATCAGGATTTGCAATCTATGTTGGAGATGCTCTAGTCTCATGGAGAAGCAAGAAATAGACAGTGGTAGCTAGATCCAGTGCTGAATCCGAATACAGGGCTATGGCCCAGGCTAGCACAGAAATGATGTGGGTAAAATCTTTGCTTACAAATCTATGTCTTGATATACCTCTTCCTATGATGTTGGAATGTGACAATCAGGCAGCCTTGTTCATTGCAAACAATCCAGTCTTTCATGAGAGGACCAAGCACATTGAGGTTGACTGTCACTACATACGTGACATGGTACAGAAGGGGTTCATTGCTACATCTCACGTCAAATCAGAGAATCAGACTGCTGACATTTTCACCAAGGCATTACTTCGAGGCCCATTCCAGAAGTGTGCGTCCAAGCTGAGCATGATTGATATATATGCTCCATCTTGAGGGGGAGTGTTGGCGCATACTTGTACCTCTTCGTTTATTTATTGTTTTAGTTGTCTTCTTTATGTAATTTACCCATAGGCTACTCTCCTATATAAGAGAGCCTAGGGCGTATGGAATAAGTATCTCATTTCATTTTTCCCAACAGAGAAAGGTTGCAGGAGATGGATTGACGGAGCATACTATAAAGTGGATTTGAAAGGAGAAAAGTTCAGAATAAATTAGTAAAGTAAATTATGTACGGATGAATAAATCAAAGTGTATTTTTTTCAAAAAAAAATAAACAAGTCAAAGTGCACTGAGTAGAATTTATTTTTTTCATGGCTTTTTTATTTTTTTTGGATTTTTACTTTTCTGCAAGTAATTAAAATAGAAAAGGAATAAGGAAATAAAAAAGAAATAATTCTAAAGGGTTAAATAAAACAATATGTTAAAGTTTGTCAGTTTTGTACAATGCAAGGTAAGGCTCTAAAACTCAATTTTCACAAATGAGCTCTAACTCCTTTGAATTTGGTCTTGTTTTATAGATAAATTTATGTTCTTTAATTTAAATGTGAGTAGCTTTTAAGTGGATCTTATATGAGGACGATATTTAACTTAGGATCTTTTGTCCTTGAAATGACGCTAGTGATATGTACTCAATGGAGTTGATTTCATGTCATCTAAAGTTAACATGAATTTAAATAAAGGAATTTTGAGCTATTTTCAGGTAAATATATACACCATTTTTAACTTCTTATTTTTCCAATTTTTATATGCTAATGTATGCTTATTATTTATATATACATAAATGTTAATGATGCAATATAAACACTATGGTGCAAGAATTTGCTTAGGAACTGGTCTCCATTTTTTGACGTTTAGTTAATGATTAGCATATTCCTTAGTAACCCAATAATATGTATTAACAAAAATATAAATTGATGACAAAAGAAATTTCACATGGAAACTCAAGCGGGTGAAAATCATGACAGGAGACCACATTCTAAGATTTTTCCTCCATAATTACTATTGAATACACATACTTTCTTTATCATTACTACTTCAATTAAGTGTAGTAAAAATCAATCCATGTACAGTCTACTTTTTTTTAAACAATCCCAAGAAAATATTTCCTTTCATCGAAGAAATGGACCCACGGTTCAGATACTACAAACAATGTCAATAAAACTAATGATGTTAATCAACTATGTAACACTTAGTTTTTAGAGAGATTCCCTGAGAATGCAAAATTGATATTGTAGAGAAACAGAAGCTATCATCAGAGCTTTGAATGCCAACTAGAAGAGTCGATTGCAAGTAAGAGCTTCAAGAAGGGAAAGAATCAAGAGATGAGGAGAATTGCTCGCTTATTGAGAATATAGGAAGTGTAGAGAACTGTAGGTGTCGAAATAAGGAGTAGGTCTCCTTTCACAACAATAAGGGAAGTTTTTGGGCAATCGTAATTTTTGAGAAACGATGCCATCCGACATTTCAATGTAATGTTAGGATTCCAACGATAACATAAGATACAAATTCAATCGATTGAAAAAGTTTTCCCGTCAACTATTTTGGATTGGTCAACGGTATAAAGTAAGGAGTCGAATGGACCGGTATAACGTGCTCTTTTACATAGATCATACGAAAATAAAACGAATGACATGACCTTGATCAGCAACCTGTTGTCGGCATCATATGGTTACGTATGATAACTTCATCATAAAAAATCATAAATGTTTTGCATCCGATTATGGAATTTTTGATAAGTTTCATTACAACAACTCTTGTTTCATCTATGTCTGAATAAATTTTATGAATAAGGTAGATTTAACAAAAAAGACTCTAAATTTTGCGAATATAATAAAAACCATTTATGGAATTTATCTTCTCTATTATTACGAGAAGCAATGAACCAATGTTAAAAAGTCATTTGTCCACTTGTGCATAGGAATTTTTACCTCGTAATCTTAATAATTTTATAAATTACCTTTTTGTTTTTTGCATGTTATATATATTTAAACTTACTGTGTCTCATGTTATATTTCCTACCATTAATTTTAACTCTGACCATAAAAAAAAAGTTATTGTTGGATATTCCACCTTCTCTACGACCACCTGGGTCCAAAAGCTCGCCACCCTCAACGACCAGCCCCACCGGCTCCGTTGCAGCATCCTCCTCCACCTCGTGCGTGGCTTCGTGGCGCTCGACGACTCCACCACCGTGAAGTTGGCCAAGCTGCTGCCTCTACTTTCCAGCGGTTCTCGTGAATTCTCCCGGTTGTACTCCTCCTCCTCCAGTTCCAAGGCTCCGTCCGCTCCTCACAATTGCTCCATCTCCATGGAGCTTGATCGATTCTTATCTCTCCTCTGCTGGTGATTCCCCTTGTTTTGGTGGATATTTCGGGGAAGGGGTCCGGTCCCTTATTCCTCTCCTGGTCAGGTCTAGGGCAAGACCTCTTGCCTCCAACATATTGCAGCGTTCCATCGAAAATTTGGTCGGCACCCCATTCTACCGTGAAGGAAGAGGACTTGTAGCAGGGAAGGTGTACAAACCAACTTCTATGTGGTAAACATCGCCTTCCAGCTCGCGATAATGCTTCTTCACGTCGTCCACAGACTTCCCGGCGATCATCTCCGCCACTCTGTTCACCTTTGGGGTGTTTCCTTGTCGTAGATCGCTAGTACCCTCCCTTTCTCGGATGCTGCTGGAGGACCCCAGTTCGAATCTTTTAGGTACGATGCAGGGGAGATGATACCCATCCCCAAGCTCATCATCTCCGTTCCAGAATAAGAAGAAGAAGCAGAGTAGGAACTGATGGGGTTCGCCCTCCCTTCAAATGGATACCCACAAAGGCAAAAAAATTCAAGAAAAATGAGATTTTTATGTTGGGCCAAAGATCCTCAAGAAGAGAAAGGATCTACACGTAGAAAGCTTCAGAGGGAATCAAAACATACCTAAAAGGAGAAGAAGTAAATTCGCGTGAGGGGTACCCATGGAAACTTATTCTACGGGACCCTTAGGCGAATATATATTTTGTTAAGTACCGTAAGGGAGCCGTGACTTGAGATCACGGCTTCCCTTTGGAAGGGAGCCGTCAATTGAGATCACGGCTCTCTTCCAAAGAAAGTCGTGATCTCAAGTCACGGCTTTGTCTGCTTCCAAAACAGCAACTCCCCATCCTTGGTGGTGGGACTGGATTTCGATAGAGAGGCAAGAGTTACATAAAGCCAAACAAACACAATTGTCCCACGCTTCGAGATACTTTTAACGTTAGTCCAAAAAAAGAGAGTCATAAATAACATAACAAGAAGCTCTTCATTTAATATACTTAAAACTATATAGAGTCATAACATAACAATAAGCTCTTCATTTAATATACATTGTGATACATATCACTATGTTAGACAAATTCATCACACGTGTTTCCTTCTACGAAAGAATCTAAGCTTTGGTGGCCTTTCCTCAGATTCCTGCGGTATCGCCTCAGGCTACAGTTGGCTTGAGGACACGTTCTGGCTGGCTTCATCAATTTGTAAAATCATAGATCCATCGATAACCACGACGTCGTCCATATGAAGTAGTGGAAGCGGAGAGCAACGCGAAGGGCCGACGTTAGTAGGACCCCTCTCCTTCATCGGGGTGGATGGTGTGGACGGGCTACTAGGGTGCAATGGTCCTGAAAAGGAGTCTGAAAATCATCAGCAGTAGATGCTTCGACATGTCGCCTCCGACCTCCTCCAACTCTTGCTCCTACACGTCCTCGCATGTGTCCTCGTCCACGACCCCGCTCAGTAGGAGTTGGTTCCGCAGAATCCCCTTCTTCATTTCCTCCAGAGTCCTCATCAGCATCTGCCTTACCTCTAAACTGTCTCTCGATGGCTTCCAATAGTCGTCGCTCAGAAGCAACCACCAAAAATGCCAAACGTTCTGGATCATCCCTCGCTAGATGGATGTCTCCAAACCTCAATACCTGAAAAGGAGAAAGACTTGAGTCATATTCTATGTATGTTTAAAATGAAATGTTAATGTAAGTGTTACTTACAACAAAGTCCATTATGCACCCGTGTCTACCAATAAACCGTCGGACGATACGATTATACCAACTCATGTAGTCATTTGTTACCCCCATCTCTTCCTAGCACTATGGGGACCATCTCCACAATATAATCCCTTCTGTTCTCCCACATCCCCAAAAGTTGCATGAAATTAGATCCAATCAACGTTGATCTTCCCTCGAAGATATATCGAGTGAAGCTTTGTGAATGTGTTGCACGGATCTAGGATTCCCTACACTGCTCCCAACTGCCGCAAGACACAATCTGGAGTGTATAACTCAACCAAACAGAAATGGATGAGTGGTACTCTCGCAACATGAAGATCTGATGCTTCTAAGCAGTACGAAGGAAGCATCCGAATCATATCCGGAGTGTAAGGCCTCCAAACAACCTAAGAAAATAGATAGATTTATATTACAATCATGGATAACTAATCATAGTGCAACAACGTGTTAGATTTACTTATGTACATATGATGCTGTCTGAAGGTCAAATGCATCTCGGTATGGGCGCACCAAGTGTGTTAGCTCAGTAGTGACATCAAAATCTGCCCGCCAACGACATCCTAAGGGGCTCCCTCGCCAATCGGGCCTCTATTGTATAGTGGGTGCTATGTGAGGAAAATGTTCTCAAGCTCACAACTGCAGTAAGACCAAAGGGTCACAGATCTCTATTGCCTCTGCCTTCGATGTGATGTACAACTGTCTGTAAAGGAAAGTTAGGCAAGCAGATCCCCAGGATAACTGTCCACATGCCTCAATGTCTTCCAACATTGGAAGGTAAATCAGGGATATCTCATTGCCAGACTTGTCTGGAAAGACAACCCCTCACAAGAGTTATAGTATATATGCACGAGTGTGCTGTAAAATGATCTCCTCTTCAGCATACTCTGGAAGTATAGAGAAACGCTCCACAAGCCATTCATGAATCCATGATTCATTAACTTTTCTATCGCATTTTGTCTTAAAACCCTTAACAAATACATGTAAATATACATTAATTCCCATCTTTTATAAAAACTTCATTCATGAATAAATATCCACTTTTAAGCATCAAAAACATGTAAATAAATAAAGAACAAAGAAAAGAAAATAAGGCAGATTGGAGATATGTATATATGTACAATATGACTTATAAATATAAATATAACTCTAAGATATATTTATAACCTAACCTCCGAGACCAAGTCAGCATGGATTGGTCGACAAACCAATAAGTAGGGGGAGATAAGGAAAGAAAAACCGTAAAAATAAATTAAGATACATTTCACACACTTCTCATTATTTATCAAATAAATACAAAACTTCAATGATATTTTAATTAATTCATATGTACGTATTTTTCACCAAACTTTTTCCCTAATTACTTCTAAAAATATGTATAAAAATATAGAAATAAGCTAAAAATATTCTTTTGTACATATACCAAGAAATCCTACTTGTAAATTGTCAAATTCTCAACTTTCGAACATCATAACTTCTTCATACGAACTCCAATTTCACTCTACTCACTTTAAAGTTCATAAAATAATATTCTCTAATTAATAGAGGTGGATTCATTGAATTCGGAGTCCGTTTGCAAAAAGTTAATTTTGGGACCTAATGACAACGGGGTTTCTGCGCTCTTTATTTTATGTAGAACACATTATTTATAATTTTATTAATTTTATAATTTCTAATTATTTTCATGATATTGTATTTTCATCATAATATATTCCAGAATTTTTGGAGCTTATTTATTATTTTAATAAAATCCAAATCCCTAATTTATAGATAAAAATGAACTGGATAACTTATACCTGTATTTATTAATATATGTAAACTAATTTACTAAAATCCCTAAAAATTCACACAACCCTTATTTATTATTCTAATAATTAAAAAAATACAAAATTAATATTTAGTTATTTATTTATTAAATTAAAAATCCAAAATCTATTTAACTATACCTAATTATTAATATAATATTTATATTTCATATTATAATTATTATTTATAAAAACTAATTATTCTATGATTTAGATAATTTAATTATTTACATTTCTTGTTTTTATACCTATTTAAAATAACGATATTTATTATTTATTATATAATATATAATGTATTTATGCATCTGGCCACCCAGGTGCTGACACGTGTCAGCACCTGGGGTGCATCTTCTTCAAGAAGTCAGTTCTGCATTCTGCTTCAATCGGCCATCTTCAACCAATTTTCACGCGCGACCTATAACCTCTTCAGGCGATCTAAACCATGGATTCTCTTCTCCTAACAACCCATTCACTCGACCACCATTGGATTAAACTTGAAAACCAAGCAAACTCGCTATAAAAACCCCCAAAGTTGGCGGTTTCAACAACTTTTCCATAACCACCTGAAACCCAGTTCCAGTGGTCGAACACCAAATTCTTCCCTCGATTTCGGCCATCCAAGGAGGTGACACCTCCTCGTCTTGGGCTCGCGTGGAAGGAGGGTGATCGGAGGAGGTTCCAAGGCGTCAACTCCGCCTTGCATCGTCGTCGAGTACGCATGGAGCTCCGGCAAAGATCGAGTGATCACCAGAGGTAATACACCTCTCTCTTCCAGATCTATTCCTACATCTTCGTTGATTTCTTTCTCGATAGTCCGTACCACGATTAGCATGGTTAATCACGTAATTAGTTAGCTTAAGCATCCTTCTTAGACGCCCATAGGAATCACATCATCCATTCGTTTCAAAGTCGAATCAAATCACCTCACGATTCTTGCTATCATTCACGCACATTTCATATATATACTGGAAACACATCTTTGATCTTGCAAAACTTAATTTGTTGGCCCGATTTCTTCGCAAATCGAGCACATATCTGGCATCTTTGCAAATCCAACTCTATTCTGGAGCAAATTTA